>CM068956.1:176026076-176038433 GCA_035128595.1 Eptatretus atami
CGGAAACGAACTGGGAACATTTCTACAATTGTTTAATTCACAAATAAAGACAAGACACAGGGCAAGACTTATCGCGGTTATGCAAGCAGGCAAAATTTACAAGGATTCAAGCACTTACACAGTTTCTACTTACAAGACGGGCCCACACACTAGATAAGAACCCAGATGTTTTATTAGACCCTCGCAGCCAGGGAGAGACAGACGAGCTGGGGGGTCGCAGTTCATGGGGCACCTGCACGTTGAAGGGAGGGAGTGCTCCACGGTGTGGCACCTGCCAATAGTCGTGCAACTCGGCCACGGTCACACACGTGGGGCTCGTGCCGCGGAGGAACTCGAGTCGAGTGGTTGGAGTCCCAGGGCGGGAATCAGGGTCATGGACAAGATCCAGCAAAGCTCCAATGTACACCCCACGCAGAACTCTCTAGCAACAACCAACGAACCCCTTCAGAACTCTCCGCTGCAACAAACCCCTTCAGAACTCAGACTCTCTCAGCACTCAAACCTCCCAGCCAAGGACCAAGTAACTCCTTCAGAACCAAACGAACTCTCTGCTGAGGATGGCGTCGTAACTTTTATGGACCTCCCGAACGGGGCGGGGCTCGTGGAACAGATGTCACTGTCTGCCCTGATTGGACGGGGCTCCCATGGTCCGCCCTTTCTGGGCAGGGTTTCGGCCATGCCGGGAAAACCCCGCCCCACTTCCACGCGTGCCCATACTCGTCAAAAAGAAGTTTCAAAGTTTGTGGAAGTCGAGAAGGAACTGCCAGAGATTCTGCCTCGGACAGCGAATCGCCGGTTAGGCGAGTGAAGCGCTTGTTCAGTAGCAGGTTGTTGGTTTGTTTGTGGGAAGATTTACTTTAAATAACCTAACTAAAATAAATCGCAATGCATGCCTTTGATTCTCCCACTAGACAAAAGGAAGGACCTGTCTCACATGTACTTAATGGGATAACGGATTTTGGACACCTGTATGTTGTATGCACATGGTTTCCAGATCCGTAACAATATATTTATATGTTATATATATATATATATTTTTTTTTTTGACGATATATTGATTTGGTGAGAGCTGATTGGCTATTCCCTCCATTCACTGAGAGATGTGGGGTATGTGGGTATTGTGTTGTATGTGATGATTGCTGTGTGCTGTAACAATATAGAATAGATATATACGTATAATGGTATAAGGCTTCCTTCTTGGGACTACAGTGCAGTAATTGGTTTTTATTTTGATTACCTCCAAGTGTTCTGCCATCTGAAATTTGGAAAGCTGACTCCTCGCCCCATAATCCAACTCATTGATATAAATAATGAATAATAATGGTCCCAGTACTGACTGACCCTTGAGATACCCCACAACTTCCATCCTCCCAGCAAGACATCCTCCCACTTTCAGCCACGCTTTGCTTCCTGTCACTAAGCTAGATTCGAATCCAGTTGACTACTATACATGTCAGTCCACAAGCCCTCACCTTGGATTAACAACCTCCTCCATGGTTCCTTCTCAAAAGTCCTCTGAGAGTCGAGAGATACTACGTTCACTGCATTTCCCTCATCCACCCAATCAGAAACGACTTTGTAGAACTGTAATAAATTTGTTAACCATGACATCCCTTTGGTATATTTATATTGACTGCCTTTAATTTGTTTATATTGATTCATATGTTTCATATCTGTTCGTTAATTCATGTCTCCAACACTTTTCCCACGGATAAAGTTGCAGTTGACATAAAATCATTCCTTTTCTGCAATGACCTCATCTCAGATCATCACTTCGGATTCAGACCTGGCCACTCCACCCTGTACATGCTGCTTCTACTCTTCCACCAATGGATGGAGGTCCTCAATGTCAGACACGAGATCAGAGCAGTCGCTCTCGACATAATGTATCTTGAGCTTTCGATACGGTCTGGTACCTTGCTTTGCTCTCCAAACTTTCTACCTATGGCATCCAAGGCGAACTCCACACATGGCTTACTGTCTCCCTCCATTCTTGTAGCCAACATGTGGCTCTGAATGGAATCCTTTCATCTCCTCTCCCTGTCAAGGCTGGAGTTTCCCAAGGCAATGTTCAAGGCCTCATATTCCTCATCTTCATCAATGATCTCTCTGACTCTGGAAAATCCTCTTTATCTCTTTGCTGATGATTCCACTCTCTGCTGCGACATCTGCAATCCTTCTGTCAGACAGGCAGCAGCTTCTTCCCTCTCTTCAGACTTTGATAAAATCACAAATTGATCAAAAACTTGAAATATGTCTTTCAATCCTGACAATCTTCTCTTTTCTCATTCCTCGCCGAAAGAACCGTCTGTCAAACCACCCCCACCCCCACCCCTCAACTCATCTGGTTTCTTTTCTCGCCTTCTCTTCCTGAACAACCATCTCAAAGTAGTTCAGTCACTCAAACTCTTGGGTCTCACTATCAGCCATGATAATTATTCTCGGGCAAACCACGTTTCAAAGTTAGCCTCCAAAGCCAGCCACTGACTGGACATCCTCCATCGTGCAATGTCCTTCTTGGCACACTTTAAATCCTATCCACCTACAAGGCTTTCATCCTCAGCTTCTCGCTTTAGGCCGGTGCCCCTGCCTCACACCTTGCTCAGCTTGAAGCCGTGGAAACCAAGGCCTTCACAATCATCGGCATCTTCCATCCTGAGGCTGATTCTTTGGGCCTATCACCTTCCCATCGCAGACAAGTCAGTGGTCTCTCCATCTTCTATCACCTCCTTTCTGGTCTTGCACCCTCTGCTCTTTCCATGCTTTGTGCCCCCCTCCTCCCTTTAGGTTTCTCAGGGTGCACACACTCCACAAGCAACCCCTTTCTGGTGACACTCACAAAATCCATAATCACGACTCACCTCCACACATTTGTTCCTTTTTTTTTTCCAACCTTTTTTCCCTCCACACCAACACTACTTTTTTCAAATTACGACTTCGTACTGCGAGCCCTCCTTGAACAATGCAGTTCATCTTGACAGTTTCCAAAACAAAATGATCACAATAAATCTCAAAAGAGAAAATAACATTCATAAAATCAATGAATATGACAAACTTGCACCCGGGCATGAACACAAGATCATCATGTCGATAGCACAACTTTCACACTGAAGCGGCCTACTCCAGTCATATCGGCACTGCTGGCAGAGCCTCAAGGTTATGAAAGTGCTTGAGATACTGTGGTTTGACCTTTTGAGAAAAATACAGACTATGGCATTGTTGCACTATTCCATTGAATTTGATGATCACAATTGGGTGCCATGAATGCAGTTGTCATCATGACATCTTAGCAAGGCACTGCAATGTGGTGTGCACCTCCACTCTGGAATATGATCAGAGCAAAGGGCTCACGTCGGCCCACTCTGCTCAGAAAGGAATATTTAACTTCAACGAGTGAATGTTAGAAACAGGACAGCTGGCTTAACACGTCCACTAAAAGGACGGCACAGGGCCGGATTTACACAAGGGCAACTGGGGCACGTTCCTCGGGGCCTCCACCACACAACACATGCCCCGGGGCCTCCATCACCCGAGGGCTCATCTAGGATTATTGTCATGATATATATGTAATTTTTGCACACCTTACTTAGCCATCCGAAAGTGTACACGCAAGCGGCATTCTCGTGTTGTGAATTATTCTTGTTGTTATGAATTATAGCATATTAACCAGTGTAGCAAATTTGCTACCAAAAAATGGCATTCAATGGGTATTTGACAAGTCTAGTTAGAAATTGTTTGATTAATGTAGTCCACATTCACTTGTTCGAGGGATGTTTACTCTCTGTATTGGTGGAATCCTATACCAGGAACATATAGAGCAATGCTTCTCCTTTCGTTACTTATAGCTCCATGACTCGAATGAAATCAAATGTAGCTTGGAAGTTGTAACAGTACTATAATGTCTTTTTGACAGGCTAATTGCATGCTTTGCTAATCTTCAGTTATGTCTGGAATCCATTGGTGGTAATAAAAGCCTGCAAAACCACTCCTGAAATTATGTATTCTATCCAATAATTTAACTCATTGAACTTGCAATGTTCTTAAGGTAACTATACAAATAGAAAAGTGAATAGGAGTTCCACAGAATAAGATATAAAGGTTTAGGCTGCCATCAATGGAAAAAAAGGTTGAAAACCACTGCTTTACTTCATTGTTGGTAGCAGAAAGGGCCACCACCACCCATGTGTGCCCCGGGGCCTCCATCACCATAAATCTAGCGCTGGACGGCACACAAAAAAGCACAACGCCCTGCCAGTGAACCATTAGGGTGATGTTCTGTCATCCGATCCTGTTCCTTTATTTTTCGAACTGAGACAAGACAACTCCAAGATATGAACTCTACTACCACTGAACTACCCAGTTAGCTGCTTGTGTATAATAGAACCTTCATGAATTTCCTTTTTATTTTCCCTTTCCTTCTTCAAATTCAGCATTTTTACACCTATTACCACTTGATACCTATTACTGTGCTTATGATTCGTCATCCACATGAGATCTGATATACGAGAAAGATTAACTCACGCATGTTATTGTGCTCTGAGTTATCGTTAGATAGAGTGAAACGACCATTGTGTTATTCCTCAAGGGGTCAATACTCTTTGTGTCCTGACCTCTGAGGCATGCAGTAAGCCTCCCTTCTGAACGTGAAATTGCTTTCATGAAAAATTGCTTTCTTCATCTGCTTCGATCCCTACCTGAAACCTTCAATGAGAATAAATCACAGGACACTATTTTAACAAAGAATCCAGAATATTATAATGGAGAATAAACATTTGAAATGATCTTGTATGAACGAAAGGTACAAAAGGCAATACCATTGCATGAAATGTCACTCTTCTGAGTAGTAGAGATATGATCGAGTAGAATCTTCATCATGACATTAAAAGCAATGCCATGTGCAGAATGTATTTGAACCAATGTCAGTTTTCCTTCCTTCTGAAAATGTTCAAAAATCATCTTTCCCCCACCCCCCCCCCCCCCCTCTCGACGTAAGACTCATGGAGGAGCTTGAATTGCAAGGACATTGAACCAGGGTTCCAAACAATGTGAGCCCTCAGTTCAGGTGGGAACGTGAAACCGGGCAACCTGGGTCAAACACGAATGTTATCCATTGTTCCCAGTGCTTTTCCCTCCCAAGAATTCTCAATGGGAACCATAGAGTGCAGGGAATGTGGACTTTGGGAATTGCCTTTGACCCGTTTGACTGGCAGGACAATGGCCCTTCCCAGCGATGTGCCACGTGTTTATTGAGGGAGGAGGGGTCCTATATAAAAGGCTGGTCAAAGAGCCTGATGAGCCTCACAAATATTCTTGGACTCCTGTTCAGCCTTCTGGGTGATGTCGATGTGCAAATTGGGACAGTTATAGACTGCTTGAATTCACGTCAATGTACAAGTCATCAGGCAGGTAAATAAGATTCAGGTGCTTGAAATTACTCAAGGAAAGCTTATATTTGATGTGGGAGCTTTCGTTATGATACTGCATTCTTGCATTGTCATAGATAATGAATGTCATTGGCAGGTGAATATCACGTTCTTGCAATGACGAACTGTCATAGTTTCAAATTCATTGTATAAACAGTGCATGTATGTATGTATGTAATACCATCATACTATAATATATATGTCTTGAAGTTATAAATCGGTAGTCATAAATGTATGAACACAGTGGAAAGGAGGAAAACACATCAGGGTAGAACACAGCAGAGGGACACTTGGAGGAAAAATGAGCCAAGAAGAAACATCCAGAAAAAAGTCCACCCTCCACACCCCCAGTCTTCTGTCCCGGTGCTTTTCGTCTCGTGGTATTGCTCCTGGCAGTTCGTGGTCATGCGCAGCCCGGAGAGAGAAGTAATAAGTTCAAGCCACCAAAGACCACACTCGGGCAGGTAAACGGGACCAAGACTGCTTGCGCAAACAGGGCTCTTGCCACAGTTTTTTTTTGTCTTGTCCTCCCTCAATGAAAAGAATAAGTTATTTGTTTAAGCTGTCGTGATTCCGGTGGCACGGCCATGCTCTTCTTCCCCTTCTTTTTCTCACGCCCACCCTTCATTTTTCTTGCAATGAACCCCTTTCTTGTTAATGTCAACTTCTGTGTGGTCATCGGGACAACTCCATAGTGCATAGTCAATTGGCAAATTAACCTGTTAAATGAGCAGATTGGGTTCGCGTTGAAGCGTTTGTCAAGCAAATTTCATGGTGGGCTCGCTCAGTCACTCTTGTCAGGCAGATTCTCGCAGTCGTGCGTTTTTAAATGCAAATTCACCCCAGATTGAACCGGGATACATGGGGTCTTTTTCCACTCTCACCTGGTGGCAGCACGACTGTCGTGGAAGATACCTGACCATAACAATATGTTTCAAGTGTGGGCGCTTGTAACCAGAATGGACTCTGACTAGTATTACTCTGGAGTAGTGTGGAAGGGTTTGTTCGGATGAGTGGATCATGGAATATTGTTCGTTTGACTTTTATTGTAGTTCTGTTGTTGCTTAACTGTGGTGGTAATGTGATTGTAAATGTTTTTTCTGACATGTTGTGTTTTGGGTGGAGGTGGCACATTTAAGAACATGTTGTAGTCAGTTGTGGGTGAGGTCTTTTTGTGTCTGGGAGGTGGTGGTTAATTGAACAAGTGGTGACATGGGTGTTCTGGTGTTTGGGAAGTATTGATTAAGAGTGTGCCTCTGATGGCAAAGTGGTGTTGGAGAGGAATTATTTTTGTTTCTACCTGAAAGTGATCGATGTCGGTGAGTTGGATACAGCCTGTAATGATTCTGAGTGCTTTGTCTTGGGTTTGTTAAAGCTATAGTTTGTTTGGTTTTTGATATGGTTGGAGCCCAGCTTGGGATAGTTGATAGTTTGTTGACCAAACCCGGTGTTAGTTCATGCTTTTAGTGCGTTGCGTGTTTGGTTCGATCGACGTTGCCTTTGGTTTGTTGTATGTGTTCAGTGAAAGTATTGCAAAAGTTGAGTGTGATTCCGACTATTTTGGAATTATTGTTTAGTGGAAGTTGTTGGCTGCACATTGTGATCGTTGGGTTCGCGCTTGTTCGCTTTGGTTGGTGAGATGATTCTGTTGAGTGTGAGGCAGTATTGGAATCGTGTTGTATTGTTGAAATAAGCGAGTGGTTACATTTGCAGTGTGGTTTTGTGCTTCTATGGAAAGGTCATCTGCATAGGTAAAGATTTTCAGACTGGATGGGGGTTCTGGGATGTAATGGAGGAAAAGGTTAAAAATTCTGGGGAAAAGACAGCTCCTTGTGGGACACCATTTGGGAGGGTTTTGCATGATGAATAGGTATTATTATTAAATGTAACACGTGCTTGTTTGCAAGAGAGAAAGTTTGAGGTCCAAAGTTTGTTGTTGTTGTGAGAATATTTGACTTCAATGTATCTGGGTACAGTGTCAAAGGCTTTGTTGATGTCGATGATGCCGAGTAGTGTGCGTTTGAGGGAGTTTGGGGTGATTGACTACATCTAGAACTAGAGAATACATTGAACACCTTACCTCATGCAGTTTTGAGAAACAAGGACATAGGCGAGATCTGCAAGCGGCAAATTTGATAGGTTGAGATGATGTGAAATGCTGTAATATTTTGTCCAAGTACTGCTAAACGAAAGGTTTTTTTAAGTCCCAAAAAGGCAATTTGTTTTCGACAGTGTTCTTGTATAATACCTCAATTTAGATAAAATAAAGATTTTAAAGGTTGCAGAAAAAAAAACTTTTTTCAGAAGTTTATTGCTGTTGATGCACTGTCTTTTACACCACCTTATTTAGCACGTTATACATGAGCTCTTCGTGCCTGTTGTTTGCGTCTTTTCTAACATCTTTAAAAACAGTAAGTTTCCTGTTTGGAATGATTTTCAGTTTTGATTGATTGCCAGACAGGCGGACAGATGAAAAAAAAATACATTACTCCTTTCTGCGCATGCGCAATCGGGACAAATTCAAAGCCAAAGTACTGCTGAACTGCAGGTTCGTGTTCCGATTCGTGTTCAAAATATAACATTCAATTGAATGACGTTGTTCCTCGATCATAAACTGATGTTTGTAGATGGACGGACAAACAGACTGACAAAGGGAAACAATTGCTTAACCCCGCTTCTCGCTTCACGCGCAAGGGGTAATGAGCGTCATTAAAGTGATGACATATGTAGTTGTGGACTGGACCCATGTTGATGGAGGTCCAGAGGGATTTGAGGGTTGATGCGAGAGAGCATGAAGCATTGAAACACTTTATCTGTACAGCAGAGTAATCATATGGGACAGTAGGGAAGGGTCAGTTAAGGAATTACAAGGAACATCAATGCACGAGGAGTCCATTAGGCCAATAAAGCCTGCACAAACGAGGCAATATTTTTGTACCCCTCTACCCCCACCACTTCTTGTTGGTGACAGAACATATATATGTATAATATATATAATATAATATATATATATATATATTGTTGCAGTTCTGGAGACCACATGCCTCTAAGGCAATGGCACCCAATATACAGTGATCCCCAAACAGTTATTTCATTAGTGTACGTGCAGTTAGACCTACCCCTCATGTCTAATGCATCAACGGGACGAAGTGCGTTGCGTGGGTCTCATAGTTAGGTCTGATAATATCTCTTTCTTCCTTTCCGCCATCAGCAAGGGTGCCGCATAGGTACGTATGAATGTCCTCGTGGAGGCCAACAAAAGCATCAACACCACGACGAAAAACCCTCCACTGCGAGAGTACTGTCTCACGGAGGCCAAAAAAAGCATCAACACCATGATAACAAACCCGCGCGCAGCCCCATGATAATTACCATCGCAATGGACGGGACGTGCATCTGCGCACTGGTTTACAACGGCGTCTTACCGTCGATCTTCGCTCGCCACCGCGGTCACCAATATCTCCCGTGGACGGCAGGGAACTTCTCGCATCTACGCCTCAATGCAGTCGCCACCAAGCAGAGGCATGTTGTACGGCTCTGATCGCTCGGGCCGCATGGCGTACGGACGGAACAAGCGCATTGATCAGCGCCATCCGCAGCATGCCAGGGGTGCCCGAGCGGGCATGCGGGGCTGAAGCAACCCTCGGCCAGTCGCCGGAGCACGGCCCAGTAGTTAGGTGCAAGGCGATTCATATCATGGGGTTCGGAGAGAGATGATTCCGCAGCTCAGCCATGTCTCGCCGGATGTAAAATGAGGCAGCTTCCAGCCTTGGCAGCCGGACCGTGCGGTGGCCAGGGTCCAATGGGAGCGCCCGATTCGGGTGACGACACATTGCTTCGGGTCGTCGCCCCACCCTGCACCATGGACCTTATAAAAGACGATCGCGAAGCCGTTTGAGAGTGCTCACCTTGCCTCAAAAGCTGTGATCTCTACATTCGCCGCTGGCTCCACCCACCCACCTGACTCTGCCTGCTTCTCGCTGCCTTCTCCACCTACTCACCGCTGGCTCCACCTACTGCCTCTCACTGCTAGTTCCACCCACCCACCTGGCTCCACCTACCGCCCTTCCTCACGCCTGATGGCCTCGCACATTCTGTGGATCGGTGTACGCGCTGCGCGGCACCGTAACCATGCCGGAGACAACACGCCGACTCTCAAGGAGAGATCGCTCAGCGGAGCGTCCTCCAAAATGTACTGGGTTGCATGGCTGGCCGACCGTGGAAGGTATTGCGAGACCGTTAGCCCTCATCTCCTCTCCTTTCACATGATTATCTCCTCTTCATCAGGTTGTGTGTGTGTGTGTGTGTGTGTGCCTGCGTATATGTCATGGCGCCTGTCCTCGCTAAAGTTATGAGTGCAGAAGAATTATATCGGGATAAGTCTGCTCTGTGTCTGCTTTAGTAAGTTGCTTTCCTTGCTGTCGCACCTCACGAATCCCTTACTGTCCCTGCTTGCATACAACAATAAATCTATTCATTGTTCCACATATTTTTCCTCACCTGCCTGTAATAAATGCTTGTGTAGAAATGTTCCCAGCTCGTTTTTGTCTTTCCTTTCATTGATCCAACATGGTCCGTATCCTAGCCTAGCCGGGACTTTATTCCCGACGATTCATTCTTCTAGCCGGTACGTCCTTGGCAGTGTTGCTCGGCTGCATCTGGCCCGGTAAGGTGACCGGTTCCGACAAGGCGTACCAAGGGCGTGTTTCCCGGTAATTAGGTCACGTGATTAATTAGTTAACCGGTTTGACGGAGGACCCTATGTCATATTGTTGAGTTATTGGCATTCACGGTCGGTTAGCTACCTGCCGCATCACGGAGTTACGTGCGACGGCCTGTAATTCCGGAGTCTGGAGGGAACCCAAGATAGCTCCCCCACCCTTGTCTCTTCTCACCCAGACCCTCGCCGCAACGAATATATATATATATTATTGTTACGGCTGGAAATTTGCAATACACCAGAAAGGTTCTCAGGTTAGATATATCGATAAGTTCATGTGTAGTTATCCACACCCGTTGTTTAGAGGAGATGTGTGATTCATCCAGGCTGCGACGCTTTGAGTTAGCCGTTTTCTTTACCTTTCGTTATTTTGAGAACAACCACGCCTACTCAACAACCACGCCATCCACACCACAACGCCACTAAAGGAGCAACGAAACCAGCCCCACCCCAATTTCTCCTCCGGTAAACAAGTTTGACGGTTGGAAACCAACTCCCGCCCCAATTTCTCTGGAATGTTCTCCCCCCACCACGCGCGCGTAAGGCGGGGCGGGCGCAGGAGAAATAAAAGGGCAAGAGGAGCGCCTGGAAAAGCGCGGATAGCAAAGACTTGGGGCAGTCGTGTGGAAGTCTTGGTCTTGGTCTTGGTCTTGGTCCAAGTCTTCGTCGTAGACAGACTTGGGGCAGTCGGTTGGAAGTCTTGTCCTAGTGGTCGTGGGGAGAAGGCGTCACGACCTGCCCACCGTTGCAAGGCCCGAGCATCAGGCGCGGCTGTCCTAGTGGCCGTGGGGAGAACGCGTCACGACCTGCCACCGTTGCAAGGCCCGAGATCAGGCGCGGCTGTCCTAGTGTGCGTGGGGAGAAGGCATCATGACCTGCCCACCGTTGCAAGGCCCGAGATCAGGCGCGGCTACGCTAGTTGCCGTGGGGACGAGACGTCGCGACCTGCCCACCGTCGCACCACGAGGGTGCGGGTAAGACCCTTCGGTCTCGTGGGCCTTTTCGGTCATCACGGCCCACGACCATAAAGGTCTACGGACCCCGTCTACCCCCTTGCCTTGTTGAGGAGTCTTTCTTTGTTTTTGTATGCATGCTGTGGCGCCGTGTCCTGCCAAGTAGAAACTGTGTAAGTGATTGTAAGTAATAATTATAGTCGGTCGTATTGCTTTTGCATTATATTTGTTGCTTGTATATTGCATGACTGCCTTGCTTGTGTTGTGTGTGTGTGTAATTGAAATAAATGTGCTTGTGTGAAACGTATCCCGTTCGTTGCGTCCTTTCCCCATTGTTGTCCTAGTGGTCGTGGGGAGAAGGCGTCACGACCTTCGCCACCGTTGCAAGGCCCGAGATCAGGCGCGGCTGTCCTAGTGGCCGTGGGGAGAACGCGTCACGACCTGCCACCGTTGCAAGCCCGAGATCAGGCGCGGCTGTCCTAGTGGCCGTGGGAGAAGGCTCATGACCTGCCCACCGTTGCAAGGCCCGAGATCAGGCGCGGCTACGCTAGTTGCCGTGGGGACGAGACGTCGCGACCTGCACACCGTCGCACCACGAGGGTGCGGGTAAGACCCTTCGTCTCGTGGGCCTTTTCGGTCATCCACGGCCCACGACCATAAAAGGTCTACGGACCCCGTCTACCCCCTTGCCTGTGAGGGAGGTCTTTCTTTGTTTTTGTATGCATGCTGTGGCGCCGTGTCCTGCCAAGTAGAAACTGTGTAAGTGATTGTAAGTAATAATTATAGTCGGTCGTATTGCTTTTGCATATATTTGTTGCTTGTATATTGCATGACTGCCTTGCTTGTGTTGTGTGTGTGTGTAATTGAAATAAATGTGCTTGTGTGAAACGTATCCCGTTCGTTGCGTCCTTTCCCCATTGGAAGTGCCATCTTGTATCGTGGAATGAGTAGTGGGTTTTGAACGCCCGGTAAACAGAATCACATCCGTCGAGGTCGGCGATAACACCGCTCGGTTATCACTGTAGCACGGAACGGACCGCTTAAGCGGTTCGTGTCCTCGGCCGACCTGCGGCGAGGTATGATCGCCCGGTCGACCACTCGCGCAGGTACTTAGGTAGGTCGAATTTGGCGAGCAACCTATCCTGCGCGGGTGGGCAATTGGCACGATCGTGGTGAGGTTAAACCCCCACCCGTGACTGGCTCCTGGCGGTAGTTCCAGGAGGGTCACGACTGAATTGTCCGTCCGGTGGGCGACGCGGTG
>CM068956.1:176047637-176063203 GCA_035128595.1 Eptatretus atami
GACCCGCACTTGTGGAGCTCGGAGTCCGTGGACGGGAACGGGGATCCCAGCTCGAGCGCTCCAACGCAAATCACCACGGTGGGACTCGAACCCACAACCCGATGTCCACGGCCCACGTCCCCGGCAGCTCGGCCGCCACCACCACGAGACTCCACCGCAAAGGGCCGCAGACACTCGAACCACGACCGCAGACCAAGCCAATCGCCACAATCACAGCAGAACATACTCGTCCTGACCACCACACCCCTCTTCTTGAGGTGGGAGGGGTTTCTTTTCCTCGCCACTCACCTCCTGATTGGACGATCCGTTGTCAGGCGACTCGTGGCGGCCCTTCATTGGTCGGGCCGAACACTCCATCTGGCTCATGCGGAGCCAGCCCTGAGGTGATGAAACCTCTGCTCACGTCCGTGGTCCCGAACACGTGCGTAATGGTGACTGGATCGAGTGAGGGTGGTGTTGTTGTTGTTGTTGTTGATGAGGATAATATGATATAGGCAAAGCCTAGAAGCGAACGTAGAATTCTTCTTACATTCGCTTCTGACTTTACATAAAACTTGTTCACAAACTGTATACTTGCCAACTATACCGTGGTACGTTGTAAGCGCCGCCACAGCTGATGATTTTGACGCAATTTCCGGTTACTTCGGCCTGGATTCGGGATCAGCGATCAAATAATGTAAATCATGATTAAAAAATATTTTTTGATGATGCGGGAATATCTTTATTAAAATTAACTTTGGAAAAATAATTGAATAAATAAATAAATAAACGATCACTTCTAGTCAAAATAAAAGAATTAAAAGTTCCGGAAAGAGTTCAAAATCACTCCCGGTAATGTTAAATACAAAATAAACACTTCCTGTCATGAAAAAAATCACCTTCGGAAGTATAAAATAAACTTTGGGAAAAAAATAATTGAATAAAATAAATAAACACTTCCGGTCATGATCTCCCGGCATGCATCATTCCCCATGAAAAAAACCGGAAACAAAAAAAAAACCAGAAGCAAAAAAAAAACGGAAGCAAAATGGTCATAGCCAACGACACGGATTCACAATTGCCAGGGTATTGTGTTGTTTTTGTTGTTTCCTATTCTCTCATGTGCACGCGTTAAGTAATATTCACAAGATAGAAATAAAACCCAATCGGTTTATACACCGCACAGCGTTTAACAACAACCGGAAGCAAAAGGTCATAGCTAACGACACGGATTCCAAATAGCCAGGTGGTATTGTGTTGTTGTTGTTGTTGTTGTTGTTGTTCCTATTCTCTCACGTGCACGCGTTAAGTATGAAGCTCACTGCGTTCGCTATATAATAACCTGACTATAAAATAACTTGTAGCGCACACATGTAATTCCCATTAGACAAAGGGGATGGATTCTAACTATAAACACATACTTATCGAAATAACTGAACTACGGGGACTCTGGCTGCTTGTGTGCACAAGGTTTCCAAATCCTACAGCAAATTTTCGGCAAATTTATTTTCAAAGCATCATTGGCCTAATGTAGCCTGAAATGAGATCAGAAAATTAGTATATAATTATTGTAAAGTTTGTAAGGGTCATGGAAGAGCTGTCAAACACACAAATCACTCCCTCACATGCAGACAGACACAACAGACAGCACAGGACTTGACATGGCACAAACACAGAGCTGTTGACCTTGGGGGACGTGACCTCCCGATGCACTCTGGGTGCCAGCCACGCACACTCATGGCGGCACTTTTCCCTCCACAGTCAGTGGAGCCCTTTTGGGGGGAAAATCTCCCTCCACAAGGTTTATCCATGCTCTATCGTCTAAATGCTGAACCATGTGGTCAACAAAACATCATGAAAGACGATGGAGAGCTCGATTGTAACTCAACCAGAGGGAAAACACAAGGCAAACAAGGATTGAAGAACAGGGAGAATCAGGAATGAAAGTACCTGGTGGATCTTATGATGTGAGCACCACCTGGTGCAGTATTCACCAGGAAACCCAACATGTTTGGTCCTTTTCTTGCATTGATCAGGCACAATTTGTAATCACTCATGAAATAGCGTCAAGAGAGGTACTTGTCAAGGTTATTATTGATGGTGTAATTTTGCAGGTTTTAGCAACTTGGGAAGATGTTTAACAGGACGCCGCCTCTATTGGGAATGTCTAGTTATTATATATGCAATTATGGCAAAATATTTAACCTTTACCACCCCCCTTCCCTTCTCTCACCATTATGCTCCATATGTGTCTTCAATTCCCTTTTCTCCTAACTTCTCCCAACCATCTTTCCCTTTTCTCTCCACGTCTCCTGCACTCTCTTCCCATCTTTTCTGTCTCCTAACATCCCTGCCTCTCTTATTTTTCTCAATTACAAGTGTGTCCAGGTGCTTCACATGAGATTACACCATTCACGTAACTTACCGGTGCTGTTATTAAAGTTTTCTTGTTTGGCTGCTGGTCTAACCAGGTCAAAGGATTCCAAATGGTTTTGCATGTCAATAGTGACAGATTTCAGGTTGGTTTTGGGTGTTGTGTATCGAGGCGTAGATGTGAAAGAGACCAGTGCCTCACTTTGGAACAACTCCTTGACTTTGGACACTCGTTCGTTGTAATGTCCTTGGTTTGCTATCAAAAGGCAAAACTTGGCCCTCCCAGGGCCCAAACTATCCCCGTTCATTGAGGACCAAGTTGGTTATCAACACCCACCTGTTTTCAGTGTTCACTTTTGACTCAATGTTCAGGTAATATGTGAGTGTCATTATCGGTCAATGTTTCTGGCTGGCGCTTCCGTGACATTTTGGGGACTGGGGCATTGACGTTTTTTGTAAATAAGTCAATAGATTTCTCTGCACTGCTGTCTTGATTGGTGCATTGCATCCTGAAACTTGAATGGCACTTGGTGGAGCACACACCACCTCTTGCCAGGTTGAACAGTTTACACTTTGTATCCCACCGATAGGCCGGATATGCATCCGGACCTGAACCGAAATCGGATCAGCTTATTTTTGTCACCTACCCAACTCATCTACCAAGTGTTGTCACAATCCATCCACAACTTTTTGAAATATGCTTTGTATAGTTTTGGCCCTATCTCTCAACGGTAAGGAATTACTTAAAAAAGAAACTATTAAAAAATTGAAACATTCTCATATCTGGAACCGAATTCTTACCAAAATCGAATCGATTCGTCCTTGTCACACACCCAACGCGTCCACCAAATATCGCCCGAATCCGTCCACGACTTTTTGAGATATCCTGCTCGGTTGTGTAGTATCCTTGATCCCGGACATATTATTGATCTAGTTCTACATTCCAATGAATTAACACTGCACAACTTGCACTGGCACCTACTCAGTTTTGCAATTTTTAAGGCCCTTTCCTTGATCTTGGACATATCCTTCATTTTCTTATACATTCGAATAAAACTGTCTCCTTCCAAGCCACTCCAGTGTTTGACAAGATGTTCCAGAGGTAGCTTGCATCCCAAAGTGTGTCAGCCCTAAGGTAGTCGTTAACTGCTGGCATTAGCTGGTGGATGATAAAGATCCCACCCTGTGTTGATAGAGTAGGCAAGTTGGCCCAGGCACCCTGAAACAAATTACAAATTCCTTCCTGAAACACCAACAGTCGAATATCAGGCTAGGCCAAGCAGTTCATGAAAGTCTTGAGCCAAAACCCTGCACACGGCCGAACACTTGATAAGGTGGGAATATTTTGGGTTGTTATTCCATTAAAAGCCTTCAAGATAATTGGAATCGGTCACGATGAAGCTGAAGCTGATCCATTGGGCCGATCACTTTGCCATCGCCGACAGGTCGATGGTCTCTGTATTCTTCCGCCTCCTTTCTGGTCTTGCACCCTCTGCCCTCTCATGTTTTGTCCCTCTCAGGTATCTGCAGGGCACACACAGTTCCCAGCAACCCTCTTCTCATGAAACTCTCAAAATCCACAATCACTGCTTACCTCCACTCATTTGTTCTTTTTTTTTCCCCACCTGTGGAACCAACCTCCACATTCTCTTCAACCTCATTCTTCCCTCCAGCTCTTAAAGTTCATCACCATCTCAGATCATCCCCCATCCAAAACCATAATCTCTCCTATGGTAGCCACATAAAACCACCCCCCCCCACCCCCAAATTTTGCTTCTGTATCCATCTTGTCCACCCCCTGCATTCTCCCATATCCTTCATCGTTACCTGCATCCCTTGTTTGTCCATCTCCGTCTATTTTGTCCCTCGACCCTGCTGTTGGCATTTCCCCTTTCTCGTTCTGCGGTTCCTTTTGTTATTTTGCGTCCTGATCCATTCTGTGTTCTAGCTCTTTCACGAGCCTTGAGTCTGTATTCAAAAAAAAAGAATAGGAAAGAAGTCATAGTAATTCATCGGCATTCCATGAAGACTTGTTAAATTTCCAGCATATCCGCTCCTCTTTCAAATCTTCCTGCTGTATTTTTTTTTTATCGTTTTCTTTTTCCCAATGTTTCAACTGCTTCAGGTACCGGATATGAATTTAAAACTGCAAAGTTCCTTCAAGGCTAATTCGTTAATACGGAAGACAATCATCCACCAATCCTACATTTTGGCCGAACCCTTACTTTTCTACACTTTGCAATGCATGGATGTTTTAACTGAACAAATGCATCCTTTTTGTCAATCTTCACCATTTTATTACCTCTACCACCGAAGATGGATGGAGGTTTTGTTTTCACCCCTGTCTGTCTGTCTGACTGTCTGTGAGCAGGAGATCTCAAAGAAGTTGTGTACGCATTCAGATGAAAGTTGGTGGATAGGTTGGGTGTGTGACAACAACTGATTGATTCGATTTTGGTAACGATTCGGATCCGGATTCTAGAATTTACGAAGTGATTCTTTGCCATTGAGAGTTGGAGCCAAAAACGATATATAGTACAATATCACAAATGGTTGTGGACGGATTCGGACAAATCTTGGTGGACAGGTTGGATGTGTGACAAGGAAGAATTGATTCGATATTGGTGAAGATCCGGATCCAGATACGAGAGTGATTCTTCACCAATGAGAGATGGGGCCTAAAACAATATATAGCACGATATTTCAAAATGTTGTGGATGAGTTATGACAAAACTTGGTTAATAAGTTGGTTTGGTGACGAGAACAATCCGATTCGATTTTGGTTCAGGTCCAGGTCCAGATCCGGCCTAACAGTGGGATACAAAACGTAAACTGTTCAGCCTGGCGGAGTTATGTGCTCTACGGAGTGCCCTTCTAGTTACCTCTGCCACTGAAGGTGAAGGAGGTGATGTTTTCACCCTTTTCTGTCTGTTTGTCTGTTTGTGTGCAGGATATCTAAAAAGTTGTGGATGGATCTGGATGAAATTTTGTGGAGAGGGTGTGTGTGTGTGTGACAAGGACGAACTGATTAGATTTTGGTGAAGATCCAGATCTAGATCCGACTACTAGAATTTTATTAGTGATTCTTCACCATTGAGAGATCGGGCCAAACACGATATTGTTCTGTGTAGCATGATACTTCAAAAATGTATTGGGCCCGATATGTTCTCGTGGATCAGGCATTACGTGGCGGAGGTATGCGCTCTACCGAGTGACCTAGTTAATTCATTCTTTTACTTCAAGACCAAAGTACTGATCTTACCAATCAGACGTGACTCATGAGTAGTATTCCAAACTTGCAATGCACATAAATAAATAATACGCAGCGTTTTGGTCTTGCAATCACGGTGTCCACCCTTGTTCACGCTTCCTTAGCAGGTCTGACAGCTCTGAGGCTGAAACAAAAGGGAAAAACACCAAGCAAGTCGGATTTTTCGAGCTGGTGAGTGGTAACACCGAAAGGAAAGTTGTCACCTTTCACCACCTGCTTACTTCAATGTGTGAATTCAAAAGTTTATCAGGGAATTGGTATTCAAAGCCTTTTTGTACATTTTGTTTGTATAATCCTCCCCTTACTGTCATGTAATGCCTTTCCATTTCCAACAAATGTGGATTTGTAAAGCAGGCTGTTAATAATTTATATCGATAATAAAATATTTAAATAGTGCACATTCTTTTGCCTGCAGTTTCGCTTCGCCAGCCTGGCCGATGTTTTCCTGATGGTCCTGGGTAGCTTGGGGGCCATCGTGCACGGCATGTGCTTCCCTGTCATGCTCTTGGTGTTCCGCAGCATGACTGACACCTTCATCATTTACGACATTGAGCAGCAACATCTGAAGGATCCAAACAAATCTTGCGAAAACAACACCATCATCTGGGGCAACGGATCGATCGTCGAGGATAGCATGGAATGCGGGTGGGCAACCTCGCATGGGTATTGGAGGCCCTTTTCAAACAAAAATTGAGTTCCTTGTGGAATGCGATAGAAAGGGCTGAATGCAATGAATGGGTCAAATTATTTATGGTGGTTGACAATTACATCTGGGATGTTGAGGGTTGCTGGTGCTCCGTAGTACTCCACCAGGAGAACATGTATTTAAGTTTCCCCCTTATAGGATAGGGGCAGGCTTATACCTGTTGAAGGATTTGTTCCTACAATTAACTCCCCCAATTTTTAATGGCACCTCAGAGTTTCTCAGACCCCATTTACGAAATCACCATTTAGGTTTTGGGGGGGTTTTTTCCCCTTTTTTTTTTCGACCAATTTGCTGTATTTCAGAGTCGGCTGGGACATTAGGAATGAAATTTTGCATCAATAATGGGAATAAAGTGTGTGTGGGGTCAACATAATTTTTTTGACCTGAACCTAATTTGTAAAGCCAAGATCTAATTATAGACCTTTTAACATTTTTCACCATAACTCGACTAAGCTTTGTCCAATCAGAACGAAATTGCCTTCACTAGACAGCATAGAGTAAGTTGTACATTACGCTTCATTTACATCATACCACTCCAAGATGTTCTTGCATCATTATGGTGAACCTGCATTAATGTTGTGTACCTGTTAGTTTATTAGTGTCCTTGAACTACTTTTTTTCGGATTGTGACCTAATTAACAAAAAAACACCTTTTTCATCACAACTTGAATAGTTTTCCTCCGATTTTCATGATGCTGAGTTTATGGATAGATTGTAGATGGTGACACATTTTCTTAATTTACACTCTATCCTTAAATGGTCAAGGTCGTATGTCGGTCCGGACAAAATATGCCATCATTGAATTGTGAGCCCAGGGTAAGCAGTGTGAGGTGAGAGGAAGGGAAGGCAGACGTGTGGTGGAGTGTGAATTACCACCCGGACGCGTCCGGAGACAAGCCCTGCCCGGACGTGTCTGGAGCCAAGCTGGCCGGAGACAAACACTACTCGGACACGTCCGGAGCCAAACCCTGCCCAGACAGGTCTGAAGCCAAGCACTGTCCAGACATAACCACCGTCCAGATATGTCCAGAGACACAGACAGAACAGACAGACAGAGACACAGAGAGAAAGAGGTGTGGGAGGAGGGTGCTGCACTATATTGGAAGGGGGTAGAGCGAGGATGTGAGAGAGAGAGAGACAGACAGACAGAGAGACAGACAGAGAGACACACAGAGAGACACACAGAGAGACACACAGAGAGACACACACACACTGAAAAAAAAGAGAAAGAAAGAAAGAAAGACACATGCCTTATGAACAACACACACAGGTGCTTGACCGATATTGACAACAACCCGAAAACCTTGAGTAGCTTTCACTGAAAAACAGTGTTGCATTTATATAGACGTTTCAAGGATATGTTCACAAATATTAATCTTTATAAAAATCTGCATGTGACGGGTGGAAAAAAACAAAATTGGCTCGGTAATTTAGAAAGCACGTTAATAAGGCAAACGGCACAGAAATCGGGTGTTATTTCAAAACCACTCACTCAGGGTGATGGAGCACGAACCACTCGCTCAAGGTGACGGAGCACGAACCACTCGCTGAAGGTGAGGAAGCAGGAAGCACTTGCTCAGGGTGACGGAGCACGAACCACTCGCTCAAGGTGACGAAGCAGGAAGCACTCGCTCAGGGTGGCGGAGCACGAACCACTCGCTCAAGGTGACGGAGCAGGAACCACTCCCTCAGGGTGACGGAGCATGAACCACTCACTCAGGGAGACGGAGCATGAAGCACTCGCTCAGGGAGACGGAGCACGAACCACTCGCTCAGGGCGACGGAGCACGAAGCACTCGCTCAGGGCGACGGAGCACGAAGCACTCGTTCAGGGAGACGGAGCATGAACCACTCGCTCAGGGAAACGGAGCATGAACCACTCGCTCAGGGAGACGGAGCACGAACCACTCGCTCAGGGAGACGGGGCACAAAGCACTCGCTCAGGGCGACGGAGCACGAAGCACTCGCTCAGGGCGACGGAGCACGAAGCTCTCGCTCAGGGCGACGGAGCACAAAGCACTCGCTCAGGGCGACAGAGCACGAAGCACTCGCTCAGGGCGACGGAGCATGAAGCACTCGCTCAGGGCGACGGAGCACGAACCACTCGCTCAGGGCGACGGAGCACAAGCACTCGCTCAGGGCGACGGACGACGGAGCACTCGCTCAGGGCGACGGACACAAAGCACTCGCTCAGGGCGACGCGAGCACAAGCACTCACTCAGGGCGACGGAGCACGAAGCCTCGCTCAGGGAGACGGAGCACGAAGCACTCGCTCAGGGAGACGGACACGAAGCACTCGCTCAGGGCGACGGAGCACGAAGCACTCGCTCAGGGCGACGGAGCACGAAGCACTCGCTCAGGGCGATGGAGCACGAAGCACTCGCTCAGGGCGACGGAGCACGAAGCACTCGTTCAGGGAGATGGAGCACGAAGCACCCGCTCAGGGCGACTGAGCACGAAGCACCCGCTCAGGGCGACGAAGCACGAAGCACCCGCTCAGGGCGATGAAGCACGAAGCACTCGCTCAGGGGGAAGGAGCACCAACCACTCGCTCAGGATGACGGAGCACGAAGCACTCGCTCAGGGCGACGGAGCACGAAGCACTCTCTCTAGTGTAGTAGATAGTAGAAAAATCGTGCAAATTATGATACAAGCATCAAATTTGGCATTTCTGTTCTGCAGGGCTTTCTGATCAAATCTGCCCGATTGGCCATTTGAAAAATCCAAATTTTGAAAAATTTGAAAAAAAAAAAACTTCTTAAAAAATTTGAAGTCACAGCTGCTGAAATTCTTGACGTGCAAGTGAACATCCCAGATAGAGAACCAAGGGGAGATGCAGTCATCATTGATGGCTCAGCACTTATCAATGCCCTACCTCCACGCACTTCAAAGATATTGATGACTATGCTAAAGAAGACATCATCCCAAAGGTGGAATCCTATGGTGCCAGGTACGAGAGGGTGGACGTAGTGTTTGATGTGTACAAGAAGTCAGTCTGAAGTCCGAGGCAAGGTCGAAAAGGGGGCAAGGAATCAGAAGAAGAGTGACAGGAACCAGTAAGACCCCAAGTAACTGGAGAAGCTTTCTTCGAGATGACAGCAACAAGACTGAGCTGTTTCACTTCCTTGCGGAAAAGATGTGTGAAGCACAGACGACAAGCACAGTCATTGTCACAAAAGGAGAAGATGCCATTAGCAACACAAGAAAGTCACTGGATGCTGTGTCTCCATGTTGTCATGAAGAAGCTGACACTCGAATATTTGTACACGCCAGGGATGCAACGACGGATCGTAGCAAGTCCATTATCATTAAGGCTAATGACACGGCGTACTAGTCATAGCAATATCTCTACTGCCATCCTTACAGGAACTAGGTCTTGAGAACATGTGGATTGCCTTTGGCCAAGGAGCCAAGGAGCCAAGGCACGATGGATTCCAGTCCATGAGGTAGTTTCTGCAATAGGGCCTGAGAATGCTAGAGGGATCCCATACTTCCATGCGTTCACTGGATGTGACGTCGTGTCTTCCTTCCGCGGTAAAGGGAAGAAAACTGCATGGCAGACTTGGAACGTCTTTGATGATGTTTCTGAAACATTCACCAATCTCAGCCAGCATCCAACATTGATTCGTGATTGACTTTTTTGAAGTTTTTTTTTTTCTTCAAATTTTTCTAAATTTGGATTTTCAAATGGCCAATCAGGCAGATTGATTAGAATCCCCTGGAGAACAAATGTGCCAAATTTTGATGCTTGTATCATCATTTGCACGATTCCTCTCAAAAATTGCTGTTATCTGCCCCACTAAAAGTCCTGCAGTGACAGACTCGTGATGATGGGGGCAGGCGAAGGTGATCAGTGGAAGCCTTTAGTCACGACTCTGCACATAGGCGGTGCAGGTAGTGTGGTTGCTTTGTGCTGGAAATTGAGGCAACAGCACAATTCAGCAGCCACCTGTATGACTGAGCAGCCCTTCATAGGATTCACTCTGCTTAACCCGCGTAGAAAAGGGGCTAGAAAGGGTGCCTTGAAAATAGTTTGCCTAGCTCAACCCGATTGGGAGAGCGCTCTCAATATTGGGAGAGGGTCGCCCTCCAAGCAGTCGAAAAACAAAGAATTTACAAAGTCGAACTCTTGGTACATGGAACATACAGTATGTACACCGATTGACAATAACAACTTGAGACTGAGAGAAGAACTGCACTCATAGCTAGAGAACTAGCAAGATATGATATAGACATTGCAGCCTCAAGTGAAACAAGATTCTCTGACGTCGGCTATTTAACTGAATATGGACAAGGATATTCTTTCTTTTGGAAAGGTAAACCTGTGCCGGAGCCCAGAATCCACGGAGTTGGTTTCGCAATACAAAACTCCTTGGTAAGTACATCAAGTGAGTTTGCTGTTGGCATCAGTGAAAGACTGATGACTTTACGTCTTCCCTGAAGGAATTCGTGTTATGTATGCTTTCCTCATCAGCGCTTATGCCTCAACACTTGATTCTGACGATGAGATAAAGGAGGCCTTCTATGCATCATTCACTACAGTTCTCGCAAATGTTCCCACTGCTGACAAAATCATTCTTTTGGGTTATTTTAATGCCAGGGTAAAGAAAGAAAGAAAGAGTAGGAAAAGTAAATGACAATGGTGTGCTTCTTCTTAGTAAATGTGTGGAACATGGACTTATTATTACCCACATAAATGAATAAGTTCAAGACATGCTGGATGCACTCTCGTTCAAAGCATTGGCATCTCATTGACTATCTCATCTCATCTCAGTTGATTTGGCATGCTTTAAAAAGTCAGAGCCCGAGACCGTCAGGATGTCCTGATAACCAGGGCCCTGCGAGGTGCGGATGACTGCTGGACGGATCACCGTTTGATAAGATCCAAGTTACGGATGCAGATTGTCCCTAAACGGCGAAAGCAAAAGCTGTCAAGAAAGAAAATAAATGTTGAAAAACTTAAAGATGAAGAAAATATTTTACTTCTGAGAGTTGCTATTGGAGAGAAACTTTGCAATATCCCAAATACCGCTGGATCGGTGCACGAACAATGGCATGCTTTAAAAAGTAATATTTTGGAGGCTTGTGAAGAATCGATTGGTTTAGTTAAAAAGAAAAATCCAGATTGGTTTGATGAAAATGATGTCATCAAGCAGCTTATAGATCATAAATGAGCTGCATTCACCATCTGGCAAAACAATATTAATTCCGAGGCCCAAAATAAATACATACTGTGATCTCCGTGCAGAAGTCCAACGTTACATTCGTGACATCAAGAATAAATGGTACTCAAAGAAAGCTGAAGAGATTCAACAGTATGCAGATAGTCATGACATGATTAATTTTTTCAACGCTGTCAAAGCTGTCTACGGACCATCTTCTAACATGGTAGCCCCCGTCCGATCAACTGACAGAAATGTCCTTCTAACAGACCAAGATGTTATCCTCAATAGATGGAAAGATCACTTTTCTGAGCTCCTCAATAGATGGAAAGATCACTTTGTCATCACCGATGAAGAATGTCAAAAAATACCACAATATCCTACTAAATCAGAGCTTGATATACCTTCAAGCTTTATTGAGGAGTTGAAGGCAATTCGCCAATTCCGAAAGTATAAATCACCCGGATCCGATGGAATTCCTTGCGAAATCTATAAATGCGGAGGATATCTGCTTTCTCATAATATTTACACTAATTAATTATTTTTAAACATATGGGACCAAGACACTGTTCCACAAGATTCGAAAGATACAATGATCATCTCAAAGAAGAAAGGAGACTAATCAAATTGCGAAAACTATGGTGGTGTATCACTCCTGTCGATAGCAGGAAAGTTATCGTCTCAAAAACCAATCGGAAATGTAGAAACCAATGTAGAAACCAATCGGAACCCTTTCCCATCAAGACCAGCGTGAAGCAGGGATGAGTGTTAGCACTAACCGTGTTCTTAATTTCTATGGGTGGCTTTCTTACTCGAATCACCATGGAAATCACATTCGGTATAGAAATACAATATCGAGTAGAAAGTAGATGGTAAATTATTTAATTTGAGACATCTTCGAAAAACAAACTAAAGTCTCTCTCACCACAATATCCGAACTGCAGTACGCAGATGACTGTGCCATTTTGCCCACTCTGCTGGAGAAATGCAATTAATTTTATCAATTTTTACTGAGACTTACCATCGCTTTGGCCTCAATATAAATGTTGCGGAGACTAAGATTCTTTTCCAACCGGCTCCAAACTCCAGCGCCATTCTCACTTCAACCATTCCAATAAATGGCACGGCATTAGAGTCAGTTGAGCATTTTCCATACTTTGGTAGTATTTTCTCAAGAAATGCAAACACTGATGTAGAAATCCCTGCTTGGATAAAATCTGCCTATGCAGCTTATGGTGTTTTCAACAATAAGGACTTCAAAACGACAACCAAAATACAAGTTTACAAAGCGGTAATAATTCAACTCTCTTATACAGTTGTAATACCTGGGTTATCAACCAAAAGCATATTAAAGTCACTTGAGTGTGTTCATCAACACTTTCTCTGCTTCATTCTCCATATTCGATGGGAAGACAGTGTTATCAATGCAGTTGTTTTTTTCCTTGGCTAATCGTGACAGTTCAGAGTCATTTGTCATAAAAGCCCAGCTGTGATGGACTGGTCATTTGTGTCGCATGCCAGACTCGAGACTGCCAACATGTGCACTATACTCCCAACTAACGATGCAGAGAAGAGCCGGTGGACAACGAAAATGATTCAAAGATGTTTTGAAGACCAACAGTAAGTGTGAAATAAGTGTGAACACCTGGGAAGAAACCACTGCTGACCATACCGGATGAAAGACAATGTGCTCACATGGAGTTAAGAAGTTTGAACGTGAGAGAATGCAGCATTATGAGGAAAAACGCAGGCATGGGATGGAGTGTCAACGATGACGACGACGACATTATTTGACTGTATACACTGTGGGTGCAGCTGCGGCTCCTGCATTGGTCTTAACAGTCATCTACGAGCATACCAATGGCAGGGTCATCTATGACTGCTGCCCAACAACTTTTTAAATGACATCATCATCATCATCCATTTCATCATAACCATCTTCAGCACCGCTTTTGCTGGATGGACATCATCCTCGGACCTCTAGGGATAGCCACCGTATGCACTGCCGGCACCATTCTTTATTTCCACTTGCGATTCTCAAAGACTGCACATAGCCTTCCCCAATACTGAAGCATCGATCTTCATCCCAGCAAGGAACCATGACTCGTGGAGCAAGCCCTCTCCTTATCCGTGCTCCGTTTCCCACTCTGTCCCTGAAGTGACAACGATGTAGACACATGCATCTGCGATGTGTCTGTCGGTCTGTCTGTCTCTGTGTCCGAGTCTAAGTATATCTTTAGCTTATCTGGAATTGAAATTCCAGATAAGGTACTGTCATCATGCATTGTCCATCCATTTGTCCATCCGTCCGTCCGTCTCTTATTTCAACTTCTCCAGCCAAACCGCTGGGCCGATCCGGCTGAAATTTAGCAGCAACGGGTAACAGGGATTGCAAAGCTTGTTCCAGTTACATGACTTTAAGTAGGTCAAAATGGTTGACTTAGTAAATTTCTTCAAAAATCTTCTTCTCCATACCCAGCAGTCAGAATACGACCAAAAATGGATTCCAACAATAGGCCAGAGTAGGGATGTTAAATTGCAGAGACCATGCCGATCACGTGGCAGGAAATGTGTCAAAATGGCAGTCGTGCAAATTCCTTCCAAAATCTTCTTCTCCAGACCCACCAGTCAGAATGCTAATAGATTTTGGTTACAATATTAGGACAGGGTCATGATGTTAAATTGTGGAGGTCATGCCGATCAAGGGACTGGAAGTGTGTCAAAATGGTGGACTTGGTAAACTTCAGTGAAAAATCACGTAAATTCCTTCAAAAATCTTCCTCTCCAGACCCACCAGTCAGAATGCTACCAAATTTGGGTTACATTAGGCCAGGGCCCAGATAAGCTACAGGTCCAGTGGTCCTATTTTTGCTTTAAAAATGGTTTTCACTGCAACCACTTGTCCAATCAATGAGAAACTGCAAACGTGGAAGAGACTCCCCATGGAGAATATTTTATTAACCCTGACATCATCTGTCACATGGTATGGCAGCCATATTGGATTAAAGGAAAAAATTTGGACATCATTTTCTCCGAAACCACTGAATGAAAAGAATTGAAACTTGGCATATGTCATAAACTCCTCATGAGGTATAGAGAGTGATAATGATGATATAATCAGTGAAGTGGTATCCCAGTCATAATTGGTTGAATTGAAATCCTTGTTTGAAAAAATCAGAAACTTCATATATCTGATCTATGACCCAATGTGAGTGAAGAATTAAATTTATGATGTTCATAACCCATGCCAAGAAACTATGTGACATAATAGGGTGCATGGATGATACGTGTATATGAGCCATAAT
The DNA here is from genome assembly GCA_035128595.1 of Eptatretus atami. NCBI lineage: Eukaryota > Metazoa > Chordata > Myxini > Myxiniformes > Myxinidae > Eptatretus > Eptatretus atami. The sequence continues at coordinate 176,062,434 of CM068956.1, forward strand.
AGCACTGGGCCATAATCGTAGCGTGTTCAGTTAACGATAGTATTTTTGTTCAGAATGAATGTATCAGGCGGAACTATGCGCTCTGTGAGTGTCGTTCTAGTTCATCATTGTATTTACACTATTATCATTTTAATCACCTTTAAAAAGGTTGTCATACAAAATTTCCTGAAATTAATATAGGTTGCCAGTGTATTTTTCACTTGTTTACTTTTTTTTTCTTTTTTTTTTAAACTCTGTTACTTGAAATTTCAAAGTGTGCAAGTTCTCAGCTTGAACGGTGAGAGACTGAGTAACTCAGCTCAACAGGAAGGATAATTTGTACACCGAGGTACTTTCAAGCTCCAGCTTTTCCCGTATTCCATTAATACTTTTGTTGCAATTTCTGTGATGAAGATGCAATTTGAAAATCCGTCCCACCATCTCGGTGCTGTCCGTCTCGGTGCAGTCCGTCTCGTCTTTCCATTCATTGGACACTTTTAATGGATGTAGATGCTTCTTTCTCAGCAAGCCTTGAGTGCAACTGACAGGATGGATGCACCCAGGCTCGCAAGGCTCGAGTACGCCCGGTATCACTAGTCAGATCTGTGGTCTGAGATGTGCTGCTCGGCCCGAGGGAAATATTAGACCTTGATTATATGATATAAATATTATATAAATATTAGATCCAGACCTTGATTGTGTATTGTCTCCTCGTGATGAACTCACATCTAACCTTCTTAATCTTATGCCTACTCAGTGGTTTTAAATGATGCCAAAGAATAATTAGGTTT
>CM068956.1:176084532-176128646 GCA_035128595.1 Eptatretus atami
GCACGTGACGTCATCGTCGGCCGGCCGCGCACTGGCCTACGCGAAGTTAAGTCCTCACTCTCCGGAAGTTTGCATAACGCAGTTATGATTATTTGCAATTTAGTTTTAATGGCCAATTATTCAAGTAGTGCCATGTATTTTGCCTTTTCGCAATGTCATCGCAAAGGAAACAAAAAGAGAAGAAGAGGAAAAAAAAACAAAAAAAACGTACGTGCAAAAAAAACAAACCCGCCCCAATTTTTTTTATTTATTTTAAAAACAACCACACAGTCTGTTCCTTCGTCTCGTTAAACGACGATTGGATTGGGGCATTGTGTTTATCTATAAATGCGCATAAGAAATCGAGAAATTATTATAATACACGAAGTCATCACAATCCGGAAGTCCTTACGTTGTTAACCCGTAATGGGGAACGCGGCTGAGGTTCTCTTCCCCATCGGCCACGCCTACGCAGCAACGTGTGTTGTCATGGTTTGGTAAATAAATGGCCGCAGCAACGTGTCTTGTCATTGGTTGGTAAATAAATGGCCATAACTTGGGAGCACTTGTCCGATTAATATCAAACCTTGAAAAGGCACATACTCAGGTCCCCAGCAATATAGCTGGCAAGTTTCAATTAGATCGGACCAGTGGTTGTCGAGAAACAGCGGTCTCAACACACACACACACACACACACACACACACACACACACACACACACACAGATTGCTGGAATTATAGATAGATTATTATTCAATTGAATTGAGAATGGGATTAAAATAAATTCAATTTAAATCAAATGGAAGACCAAAATAGTATCAGTCCTGCATTGAAAATCGAAGAACCTGAACAAGCAAAAAGCAAAGATGAAGTCATCAGGAGGAACCTGGATAGATTCGTATTTCAGCTGCTACTCCTGTACCCTCAAACCCATCCAGGCACAGCCAAGTGAGCCTTATTAAAAAAAAAAAACAATCAAAACAAGAACCCGTTATCAAAAAAATTAAATAATTCTGGCTGCCAGACCATGCGTCTGATCTAGTTGAAATTAAAAAAATGTATTGCCCATCACCACTAGATCATAATTGTGAAGTTTCATGTCAATTGATTAAGCAGTTCCAGAGAAAATATTTAATATTTTTCTTCAATCCAATATGGCTGCCAAATCATGTTACCTATCAATTATTCCTTAACAAACTTGTACACCCATGGCTTGGGGAACATTTGTGTGAAGTTTCACCTCAATCTGTCCAGCCGTTCTGGAGAAGAAGATTTTTTGTAGGTTTGATGGTAAATCCAATATGGCTGCCAAATCATGTGACCTATGACATCATATATCTGAACATTTTGTTCCTCATTGATAGGCGGTCATACGATACATGAAAAGTTTCAACTCGATCTGTTCAGCCACTTCAGATAAGAAGATTTTTGAGGGTTTTTTTTTTTAAAAACAATGTGGCTGCCGAATCACGTGACCAATGACATCATCAAATTTTTTTCTGTGGACCATTTTATCCCTAGATGACCCTCAAAATTTTTCATACTGATCAAATGTAACGTTCTATATATGCAATTATGGCGTCATAACGAAGGCACCTATGGCGTCGTCAAAAATATCACACTTACTCCCCATCAGGATTCAGGAGTACGTGCCGTGTGCCAAGTTTCAATTTTTTCCTTGGTACGGTTTCAGAGATACAGTGCTCCAAATTTTTCACATTTTTTCCAACATGGCTGCACACCACGCGACCTATAACGTCATAATTATGATTAAAACATTCTACATTCGTCGTTGCACCGATGGTGAAAATTTTGTCTCAAACCGAGAAGCGGTTGCGGAGAAAAACACGAAAGTTCTGTGCGGACCAACAAACAGACCCAAACGCAATACCCTCTCCTTCGGTGAGGGTAAATATGGACTACAATGCTGCAAACATACAACATCGTGAGCTGGAGTTTTGGTACTGTCCAAAAGGTCCAATTGACTTTTCTGAAGGAATGATGGTCCAAAAGGCCTTCGCGCTGTCGCTGTAATACAATCACAAGGATTGTCCTTGCGATAAGCCCTTGAAATTGTGAAAATGAATTTGCTTGAATTCACCTGCTCACCAAGCAAGATACAAATTGGTGATGGAACAGAGGAAGCAAATATACAGTACAAACATAAACCAATTAATTTAATTACTACACACTGCACATTCCCATTGTTCATTCAAAGTTATAGCTCATTAAAGTTAACTTTTATAACGAATTTGAATTGTACGATTATGCAGGAAAACACAAATTACTACTCCTTCATTCCAATATGATAAGTGACTGAATAAATAAACATTTTATTCGTACAAAATTTTTTAAAATATTCATTTCAATAAAATAGACATTATCAAAGCTTTTCGACTTGCACTCCTCAGGATAAAACCCGCAAGCAGATGAAGAAGAAGCACCAAACTCTCGTTTATGAAGTAACAATGTAATGTCCTCAACGTTGATTGGTTGAGAGAAAGGTTGGTTACCTGGTTGGTGGAACCATAGAGTATCATGAATAATGAGTAGGTGGAAATGAACTATTCTGAATAACAGTTAAGCGGAGATGAATCACCAAAGTACCGGCAGAAACATAATGCTAATTAGCTGAGGGCAAGTTGGGTGTGGTGGGGTGGTGGTTTTCATGATGACTCAATGTTGACTGGTAGAGTTGTCACACAGTCAAGCCATCATAGTCAGAATAGATATAAAGTTTGGACAAATTCTGTCTACAAAGAATGGGATTGGTTGACCTGATGAATGTGGCCTCCATTGCACGAAGGTGAGCTAAACTGCATCCTCTACTCAGGATTTTAAACCAGCCAATATGATATTGCTCTGCACACTGAGGATTATTCAGTAACCTCTGCACAATGGTAACGAATTGCAGCGACACAGGGAATAGTTGTCATAATATGTACATTCTTACAAGCCCGAGTTTTGTTGTCTCTGTTCGGTTCACTGACCCCGTCTGATCCCCAAAGGGACCTGTTGTTCAATACGATCCTTCAACCTCAAAGATGTGCGGCCCACGTACGTAGCATCACAATGGCACTGAAATTCGTAAATAATCTTACTTAGAGGATGCAGTTATGCGAGGCGGGCAGAACATCTTTTTGGACTGACAGAAGCAACCAGTGGGTAATGAAAATCACTCGTGGTTGAACAGCATTGTAAGAATGGGACACTGTCTGTTTGATCTGGTTTTCAAGCCGTTGAGACACTTTGCCTTTCCAAGGTAGACATAGGTATACCGGACATTTACAGGTTTGATTGTCAGATTATTGGTGGGTTCAGGAATTTGTAGAGAGAGATATATATAATATATATATATATATATATATATATTGATGATCTGTTCAGGATACCCATTATCAAGAAGAATAGTCTTGATGGTCTCAATTTCAGCTGGACTTTATCTGTGGAGCAGATCTTTCTTGCTTATTGACCAAGATACCAATCAATCCAATCTTGTATCAGGAGGAACTGCAAGAGTCCCACCTAGTACACTGTCTAGTAAAAGTAAACTTACGGTAGACTGTGGTTTATAAGCGTCGGCTGATTTCGTCTCAATCTGACAAGCGGTTGCAGAGAAAAACGCAAAAGTTCTGTTCGGACAAACAAACAAACAAGCAGTCATAGACTGGTACTACGAAATCGTCAACTTGACCTCTGACTTGTCTAATAAAAGCTGTCTCTAGAGAAGTGTAGCGACGCAAACCAGAAGTTTCTATGATGATTCTGTTACAAACCATCAAAATCGAATGTTTGACCTCACGTGACCTTGACCGTTGACAGATTTTGACCAAATCTAACCAGCACTAGCCATCACCTCCTGAATCACGTGGTTGTAATTTGACATTGGTAGCTTCTTCCGTTCTCGAGTCTATCTGTACCAAACCATCAAAAATCGAATGTTTGACCTCACGTGACCTTGACCGGTTGACCGATTTTACCAAAATCTAATCAGCACTAGCATCACCCTCCTGAATCACGTGGTGTAATTTGACATTGGTAGCTTCTTCCGTTCTCGAGTTATCTGTACCAAACCATCAAAAATCGAATATTTGACTCACTGTGACCTTGACCTTTGACCGATTTTGCCAAAATCTAATCAGCACTAGCCATCACCCTCCTGAATCAGCGATTGTAATTTGACACTGGTAGCTTCTTCCGTTCTCGAGTTATCGTGCCTACAAACAAACAAAACAAGCAGTCATAGACTGGTACTTAGAAATCATCAATTGACCTCTGACCTTGTCTAATAAAAGCTGTCTCGAGAGAAGGTAGCGACGCAAACGAGCGCGTAATGCAGTGTCTTACAATCCCTCATTAGCATAATCTTCAGTGCATAATACCTCAGATACGCACCCGACATAAATCTCATAAAACATCCGATTTTTACCAGATTTCGACAACCGAGTTAAGCGTCCTAAGCGATTCGCAAAAACGAAGACAAAATAAATCGAAGTTAAAATGAACTCGCAACGTCGAGCAAAGCAAAAATCGGCATTTCTCCACGCAATTATTTAATATTATTTTATCAAAGTCACAAAACCGTAATATTCGGCCATCCACCAACAATCTTTACATAATCCGACGGCTCAGCGAGTCAGGCTGCGACGATAACCTTTATTGGGATAAAAAAATGACTTTTAACACCATCTTTATTGAAAAAACCGTCACCGCGACACGGAAAACCTTAACGTGACTCAACGACGCGTCTGCTCGAGCGCACTGCATCATGGACGACCCGTGAGTCTGCTCGAGCGCACCATCATGGGACGACCCTTGCGCTTCGGTGAATATTTTTTATTCAATCTTAAAAACGTCTCCAAAACATCCGATTTTACCAGAATTTCGAGCCGAGTTTAAGCATCCGAAGCGATCGCAAAAACCGAAGACAAAATTAAAATCGAAGTTTAAACGAACTCGTAACGTCGAGCGAACAAAAATACTCACATTTCTCCATGTTAATTTACGGAATTATGTTTGACTTCACTGTGACCTTACTTTGACGATTTTGACCAAAATCTAATCAGCGGCTAGCCATCACCTCCTGAATCACGTGATGTAATTTGACATTGGTAGCTTCTTTCGTTCTCGAGTTATCGTTGCTACAAACAACAAACAAACAAACAAGCAGTCATAGACTGGTACTTACGAAATCGTCAACTTGACCTACCTTGTCTATAAAAGCATGAATCAGTCAGAAGCCCAAGGGGAGCTTGAATTCTGAATTCATTGTGGTCTACGATTTTACACTGTGGTTTGCAGATAATGAGTCCCAGACAAAAACTAGATTTTCTTATAAAAATTCCATTTTTTTTTTTTAAGTGATTCAGTACCAGCAGGATATCCAGATAATAGGTGTATTACTTTTCAGAAAATCTGATAAAAGACTTATTATTTATTATATATATCAGTTATTCATCACTGTTCCAGAATTTCGACAACGAGTTTTAAGCGTCCTAAGCGATCGCAAAACCGAAGACAAAATTAAAATCGAAGTTAAAAGAACTCGTAACGTCGAGCAGCAAAAATCTCCATTTCTCCATGCAAAACCTAATGTCACTCAACGACGCGTCTGCTCGAGCGCACTGCAATCATGGACGACCCGTGACGTCTGCTCGAGCGCAATGCATCATGGGACGACCCGTGACGTCTGCTCGAGCGCAATGCATCATGGGACGACCTTGACGCTTCGAGTGAAATATTTTTTATACAATTTAAACGTCTCCAAAACATCCGATTTTTACCAGAATTTCGACAACCGAGTTTTAAGCGTCCTAAGCGATCGCAAAAACCGAAGACAAAATTAAAATCGAAGTTAAAACGAACTCGTAACGTGGAGCGAAGCAAAAATCTCCATTTCTCCATGCAAAACCTTAATGTCACTCAACGACGCGTCTGCTCGAGCGCAATGCATCATGGGACGACCCGTGACGTCTGCTGAGCGCAATGCATCATGGGACGACCGTGACGTCTGCTCGAGCGCAATGCATCATGGGACGACCCTTGACGCTTCGAGTGAAATATTTTTATTCAATCTTAAAACGTCTCCAAAACATCGATTTTTACCAGAATTTCGACACCGAGTTTTAAGATCCGAAGCGATCGCCAAACCGAAGACAAAATTAAAATCGAAGTTAAAACGAACTCGTAACGTCGAGCGAAGCAAAATACTCACATTTCTCCACGTTAATTTACGGAATTATGTTTGACCTCACTGTGACCTTGACCTTTGACCGATTTGACCAAAATCTAATCAGCACTAGCCATCACCCTCCTGAATCACGTGGTGTTAATTTGAAATTGGTAGCTTCTTCCGTTCTCGAGTTATCGTGCCTACAAACAAACAAACAAACAAACAAACAGAACGGAAGATCAATATACTTACAAATCTTTAGATTTCGTAGTACAAAAGACGACCCAAACGCAATACTCTCTCCTTCAGCGAGGGTAAATATAGACTACACCAGCACACTCTACAACCACCACCACCACCACACTCTACAACCATGACAACTATGTTGAGAAAATGGCTGTGATTTTGAGCACTGTGTCCAAGTTCCAACACCTGGGAAATACAACTGAACGTGACACACATCTCGTTTGGAGAAACAAATGGCGAAAAGACTATTGCAACTCTGCAAATGAGTATGCCTCTCCAAGGAGGTTTATGACATAATTAGACCTGTCGGTTCGCAAAAACCGAGGATGTATGGTCTGCCAAAGACTCATAAAGATTGTGTTCCTTTCAATGACTGTCTCTGCACAGCACGATCTCGCCAGATGGTTATGTGAACTATTACAGCCAGCACTGCGCAGTGTCTCAGAACAGGTAATTGTGGGTTCCTTCACCTTCGCCGATGCCATATGGTGCGTCACACACCTAAGCAAGAATTATACAATGTGCTCATATGATATAGCCAGTCCATTCACGAATGTAACCACAGGCAGAAGTGATTGAAATTTGTGTGCAACTTCTGTATCATAGTGACTTGACACCTCCACCGATCTCTGAGTCTGTCTTCGTTGAATTAATGAATATGGCGACCCGTTCTGTCGAGTTCAGTTTCAAAGATTCAATGTATACTCAGATCAATGGTGTCGTGATGGGATCCCCTCGAGGCCCCGTCTTGGCAAATATCTTTGTAGGTTACTGAGAAAAACGTGCCTTTACAGATCCGCATCCTGGAGTTCAACCCCCCTCTATCTATTGTCAGTATGTAGATGACATCTTTGCTGTCTCTGAGTTACCTCAGCATGTAAAGTCTTCTTGGCATACCTGAACTCTCTCCATCCATCCCCAGAGTTCACTCAGAGATGGAATGCCTCCGCTACTTCCCTTCTTGACATCTTAGTGAGAAATCAGCCGTGCTTATAAAACCACAGACTTCCATTAGTCTACTTTACCGGACATATTGGAGGTTGGACTCTGCATCCTCGAAGATACAAGATTGGATTGATTGGTATCTTGGTCATTAGAGCAAAGAAATATCTGCTCTACAGATAAACTCCATGCTGAAATTGAGGCCATCAAGAGTATTCTTCTTGATAATGGGTATCCTGAACAGATCATCAACATACGAGTAGATATATAAATATATACAAATTCCTGAACCCACCAAAAAATCCGATAATCAAACCTGGTAAATGTCCCGTATACCTATGTCTACCTTGGAAAGGCAGTGTCTTAACGGTTTGAAAACCAGATCAAACAGACAGTCTCATTCTTACTATGCTGTTCAACCACGAGTGATTTTTCACCACCCGTCAGTTGCTTCCGTCAGTTCAAACAGATGTTCTGCCCGCCTCTCATATAAGTAAGATTACTTTCGAATTTCAGTGCCAGTGTGATGCTAGGTATGTGGACCGCACATCTTTGAAATTGAAGGATCGCATTGAACAACAGGTCCTTTTGGGGATCAGACGGAGTCAGTCAACCGAACAGAGACAACCAACTCGGGATTGAAAGAATGTACATAGTATGACAACTCTTCCCCGTGCCTCTGCAATTGGTCACCATTGACTGAATAATCCTCAATGTGCAGAGCAATATCGTATTGGCTGGTTTAAAATCCTGAATAGAGGATGCAGTTTTGCTCACCTTCATGCAATGGAGGCCACATTCATCAGGTCACCAATCCCATTATTTGTTGACAGAAAAAATTTGTCCTAACTTTAAGTCGATTCTGACTATGATGGCTTGACTGTGTGACAACTCCACCACAGTCAACATCGAGTCATCATCCACCCCCCCACAACCCCAACTAGCCCTCAGCTAATTAGCATTATTATCTGCCAAAACGAAGTTTTTGCAAGATATGTTAGCAGTCTGTATGTTTTTATTTATTTTTTTTTTTTTGTTTGTCTGTAATCACGAAAAAAAAATTCTGCAGACCACAGTTTTCATTGGAAATTTTTGTAACTTCGCATATCACAGGCCTATGGAGGTCCCTTCAGGCCATAAAATTTGAAGGTCAAGGTCAAAGTCAAGGTCACTGTCGCAAATCAGGGAATCGACAAAACCCTTATTTTTTTGAGTAATTTGATCGGATCGTCTTCAAACTTCATGGGAATATAGTTCATGGTCTGGCGCTCAGCTGATTAATTTTTGGTGGCGATTGGCCTTGACCTTCATGTGTTTTTTTGTTGTTTTTTTTTTCATTTATCTTAATCACGTATAAATCACTCTGCAGAGCACAGTTTTCATTGGAAATTTTGTAACTTCGCATATCAGAGGCCTATAGAGGTCCCTTTCAGCGCATAAAATTTTGAAGGTCAAGGTCAAAGTCAAGGTCACTTTGTCGCAAATCAGGGAGTCGACGAAACCTTATTTTGGAATATTTGATCGATCGTCTTCAAACTTCATGGGAATATAGTTCATGGTCTGGCATTCAGCTGATTAATTTTTGGTGGCGATTGGCCTTGACCTTCATGGTTAACGCCTAAGGTCAAACATATTTGACCCCAAGGTCAAATTTTCAAGTTTTAGGAACCATATCGTGTAGTACCTCAAATTGAACACCTCGATGAGTGCTTTCTAGATATATCAAGCTTGAGACATTATGACGTGATTTGGTGACGTTATGAGGCAAACGCATATTTTTCATGGTTACTCTGTAGAACGATTCTCATCGGAATCTCTCGTAGGCAGATATTCCTCAAGGAGTCGCTCCTGGTGGATAGCAGCTCTGTTCACCTCAGTGTGACCTTAAAGAAGTCACACGTGGTCACCTTTTGGCAAGATACGGATCACCTACGGTGGAACATGGTTTATTGTTCTGTTGGTACTTTGGTGATTCATCTCTGCCTACTCATTATTCATGATGCTCTAAAGTTCCACCAAGCAGATAATCCCGTCCTTTCTTTCTCTCAACCAATCAATGTTGAGGACATTACATTGTAAATTTATAAACGAGAGTTTGGTGCTTCATCTTCTTCTGCTTGCAGGTTTTATCCTGAGGAGTGCAAGTCAAAAAGCTTTGATAATGTCTATTTTATTGAAATGCAAATAAATAAATATGCATTATCTTCAAATGAGCTTCAGCGTAGGAGGAGGCCATTAGGCCCAATAAGCCTGTGCGATGGTTGCTAACCTATGGTTGTTTGTCCATGCTGTATCCCTTTTAAATGCTGAGCATCAAACAGGGAAACAGTAACACACCGTTTGCAAAGTCTTTGGTACGACTCGACTGGGGTCAGGTTCGAACCACCGCCCTCCCAGACTCGAAAGCGTTTGCTCTAGCCATCAGTATGCCGCCACCACCGTCACACTCTACAACCATTACAACATTATTAAACTGAATCTAAAACCTATCGTTACTCTCAGTATCAGCACTGAGAAAAATGTGGCCAACATAAAAACACAAAAGACCGGTGGCTGGACATACACAGTGATAAACATTGGGAGTTCCTGTTAGTTATTCATTCTTTCTCACATGGTCCGAAATGGCTGTTAAAGAGTTGTGTTTTTTTAAACAGCATGTTTAGGCTGGGCTGATGTAAGGCAATGAGTGAGACATGCTCACACTTTCCATGGTTAGTGGTGATCTTGTTCCTAGCCACTGCGCATGGGGCACCTTCCCGCTGTGTTCCTTGAAATGCGACATGACGGAAACGTCACTCGTGGGACCCAGCAATTCCCGGGTTTCATCACAGTACCAGCTGTCCGTAGCTCTGTCTTCGGGTGGTCAAACTCGTTTTCTCATTCAACTGAACACAGTTTTGGCTTTGTGGCCTCTTCTTAGTTCCAGCACACCTTCAAGCCTGCTGGAACCAAACATCATCTTGGAGACACCAGTACAGTGGAATACCCTTTTATCCAAAGACAAGGGGAAGGAAAGATATTTTCAGAGAATAGACACAAGACACACCTCATACTGGCAAAGTAACCCAAAAATAGTGGTAAACTATATGACAGGACAGGATACATGACCTTCTAGATATAAGCGAAATATTCTTAAATCGTCTTTTGGTTTCAATTCCATGAAAAAAATTTTTGTTCACTTGAGCATATTTGGTATTATTTCATCAGTTTGTAGAAGCCAAACATTTGTTGGCTGTTTTTGAAATTTGAACAGCAAGTACCATTGATGTAGTAGGGTAGCACATGTTTGTTGTTGAAAATTTGATATAAACACATCTTTTGCACATTTGAAAAATGTGTGAAATGTACTGTAATCATAAAGTGTTTTAATAATTTATTTTGTTGTTTAATTCCCTTTGCATAACCCACACAGATATGACAGTAACTTGGTGTTTGCGCAGCAGTGGGGGATACGTAAAGGTATGATCTTGGGTTTCTTCCAAGGATACATGTGGTTCATCATCTTCATGTGCTATGCACTTGCTTTCTGGTACGGCTCCAGCCTCGTCATCGCCAACCAATATTCCCCTGGAACTTTGCTGCAGGTATGTTTATCCCAAACAGGAAATATCAATAATTATTTTGAATGATGCATTCTTATTGACGCATGGCTTCGCGACCACTAAAAGGCCATTGTCAGATGACCAGGCCCAAGAAGGGTGCATGTCACCAGAGGTATGTAGGTCAGCCAGGAACTTTGCAACTGTATCTGTGGAAAGGATCACGGTTTATATGAAGTGAGGCAGAGTGGAGATGGTGGGTGTTTGGTTGGGATCCCTGGCTTTCCAGGCAAAAACAGAGTTCAGGCACTCTGCATTTTCTTATAAAGTGGCTGTCATGTGGACATCCTTTGTGAGGGAGGGTATGTCGTAGAGGCATAATCCTGAAACTAACTTGGCAAGTCTTCATTGGGTCAGAGATGACAGCAACAGATGAGAAAGTTTTTGATTTTAAGGAGTTCAGTATTGGGCTTCATCATGCCTTAGGGCAGCTATGCACTTCTTGTGAGCCTCGTAAAGTTAAGTGAGGTTGTCAACAGTCTGGTTTGTTCTCCACATGGAGAATGCAAGTTGCTTACCAATGACTCTTCTTAAATGCGCCATGTACCAGGGCCTGGGAAAATGTCGGGCAAGAGAACTGAGGACAAGAACGAATAAAGTGATAATTTTCATTGCAGTGTTGCTTAAGACTTGAGAAATGTTCAGATTTGTGTTGATGTTCTCTACTTTGAGGATGCATATATCATTTGTGTACGTCATGGTCTGAAAAATTAAGTCGTCCTGCTCCTGGGGAAAAGAAATTGCTTTGAACAATCATAATCATCATCATAAATATGATGATCAACCTTTTATGGAACCCGTAGGTTTTCTTTGGTGTCCTGGTGGGAGCGATCAACCTTGGTCAGGCTTCACCCTGCCTTGAGGCTTTTGCGACAGGACGTGGAGCTGCCACACCGGTATTCAATACCATTGACAGGGTGAGCTCTGTTCTGATCCATTTCAACAAAATATTCCGGTCACTGTTTCTCATCAACGTCAGACATCTAAGGTGGGGGCAAAGAGAACATTCATGAGGGATTTTGTGGAAGTGAAACAAAAACATTTGGACATTCTTTTGATAAATAAATAAACCAGTGCTAAAGGGGGCACTTGGTGGGAATTGTATAATTCTGTGAAATGCAGTCTTTAAAAGAGATTTTAAAGTGATCCCCCTCCCTTCCCCCATATGATGTTTCCTATTAACTGTGAGTACATGTCTGTACTATGCCCACTCTTTCAGGAATCATTAATTGATTGCATGTCAGAAAATGGCTACACATTGGAGAAGGTGAAGGGGGACATTGAGTTGCACAACGTGACTTTCAGTTACCCATCAAGAACAGAACTCGATGTGAGGGCACCATCAGTGTGTTGTCTGGCTAATGAATCATCAGTTAGTTCCTTCTGTTACGGCTTCTTTTTCTCATCCCTTCCACATCGTACATTTTCTTCACCCACCCTGTGCCATTTCCTCAAGTTTCATTATCACTTGTACAACCTCCCTTGAATGTTAAACCGCTTGTATTCTCCTCCTTATGTCTGTTCCCACTCTTCCTCTTCCCTAATTTGGGCCATTTCACACAACAGGCACTTGTTAACATGAATGTGATTGCAAAGGCTGGGGAGACAACTGCTTTTGTGGGGTCAAGTGGGGCTGGCAAAAGCACGGTCGTCCAGCTCATCCAGCGGTTTTATGATCCACAGAAGGGCATGGTATGAGATATTGAACTTGTTTGTTGGCCAACCTTACTGCTGATTTATCTCCTCGTGTTTCAGTCTTCACGAGTAATGAAGTTTCTTCATCTTGGCTGCTGAGTTAACTGCTGTAGATTTTTTTCCTTTCATTTATCTTCTCCCCTGTTATGTTTCTTCTCTACACTGTAATAATATGTATGTATATATATATATATATATATATATATATATATATATATAAAGACCACAAGGGGAAAACCAGAGATGTCACTTTTTATAAATTTCAGGGTTATTGCACCTGACATAGTTGGCAACATAAGGTTTCCTCTCACAATATTACTTTAACAAATAACCAGGGGTGTCACATAATTTTATGGTATAAGTTTCGCCGTGCAATGAAAAAACAATGTTTGTCAAAGCTGAACAAGTAGAAACCCAGAGTTGTCAGTACTTTACTCCTGGTTATCTCCTTTCATTCATGTTAACTGTTCCACCATAATATTCAGAGTTGAGAAACTAAAAAATGAAAGGTTGTAAAACTTTCACAGCATAAACTCTGAGCACTACAATGGCCTATTTGGTTATATCATGGGCTCCGTAGTTGGTGCATATCGTGGTTCAAGCCTGGTCAAACCTTTATTGTGACTTTTATGGGACCCACGCCGTGGCTTAATGGTTACGCGTCTGAGTACCCATCCTCATTCGATGTACCCACCGCCCAATCAACCTGCTTAGGTATATGAGGGAGTCACATGAGGTGACTTCGGCTATCGCGGGGGTGGTTTATCCTTGGTTTCCTCCCGGTTTTCCATCATATTAAGTAGTACGGAGTAAGAAATGGAGAATCCGTCGTCATATAAGTGAAATACCCTTGAGTATGGTGTTGGAACACAATCAAACAAAAAAACAATGACCGTTTAATGTTGAAAAAAATAATCTGTGATCACCAAAGTCATGTAATGTATGCTAATAACCAACAAGCATGAATTTGCTACCATCCTGGGTTAAAATTGCATGGCAATTATTAAACAAGGGAATAACCAGTGATGTCAGTTTGCAACATTGATTGTTCTTTGCTCTTAAATTAAATAACACAGAAGCTTGGCAAATGCTACATGCTTAATTTGATCGGCCAATGATCACTCTTCCTTTTACTGGAAAAGAAATCTATATGACAGTTATTAAACAGTCCACCAAAGTCTTGAAACTTTGTTTTTCAGTTTCTTCAAAATTGACTTATCCTGACATCTCTGGTTTTCCCCTTGTGGTCTTCAATATATATATATATATATATTATATATATATATATATATATATATAGTGCACTGCTTGCTTGAAGTCCTGGAGGAAAGAGAGACAGAGCAGCCTCTGGAAGATGATTCCATAGATGGGAGAAGCGAGGAATAAGATAGTTGAGGTGTGTAGTCAGCCTGGATTTTGGAAATTTAACCAGGATGGGGTTACTGGAAGCATGAGTGCATTCTGGCGTAGGTAGGGAAGGTCAGAGGACTGAGAGAGCAAAGGGAGTAATGTTCGAGAATAGACGGTAGAAAACAGAGACCACTGACCTGGCTGCAATGTGACAGAAACAGATCTTGTGCTTTGGCCTCATCATGGGACATTGTAATAATTCTGAGCTTTAGATTCCAAAGAATCTAAGAGCGACAGATGCAAAGCTGATGCACAAGTCCAGAGCAGAGAGCAGCACTCCATTGAGCTATGGACAAAGGCATAGACTGTGAGTAGCTCTGATTTTCCATGGAAAGACATGGAGCAATGCAGAATGCCATTTGGAATGGAATGCAATGGACAACACCCAGTGGCTCGCTTTGTCGGGAAACTTTGCTATGTGGTTGGCCCAGAAAATGTCATGGCTGATGGTAAGGCCTAGAAGTTCAAGAGATAGGTCTTATTCCAGTGGATGACAAACGAAATAGGTGGGTTCGTTTGACGATTCTTTCGAAGTGATAGGGTGAGACTGAGATATTCGAGGTTTGAAGGACATGTTCCATTTATCCGCCCAGAGTCCATTGATTTCCAGATCAGTAGAGAGTGATGCAGCTGCTGTCTACCTAGCAGTAGAATGGGTTACTGCAAGACACATTGTGTGGAGTTGTCTGAAAAAAAGGAAGAGAGGGATTTTCAGAGTATGGGACAGGTAATTAATAAAGTTGAGGAACAAGACTGGACCCATCACACTGCCTCGGGGAACTCAAGCCTCCACAGGGATAGGTGAGGAGAAGGTTTCAATGATTACACATTGACTGCGAGAGTGGAGCAAGTCAGAAATCCATGAATGAAGGCAGCTTTCTCTACCACAGGCAGAGAGCTTGGCAAGCAAAGTAGGATGTCAGACTGTGTTGAATGCCTGAGATATGTCCAGGGAGTCCTGAAGTGTAGATTGAGATTTAGGGCCTCAATAATTGTGAGGGAGGAGCAGCAACATGTATACATTTGAGTGACCATGACAGAATTCAAACTTGTGGTTGGAGACCAGGTTGTTTGAAAATCAGAAAGACATCAGAAGAAATGATGGATTCCATTACTTTGCTTGTAATTGGAAGTATAAGGTCACTGGTCTAGATAGTTGGTAGTACCGTATCTGTTTTTGCACCCTTCTTTTGGATGGGAGTGATGTTTGCTGACTTGCATGCAGAGGGGATTTGGCAAAAAGAGAGGTTTGAATGGGGCACATGGTGGAGGGGAGTGATATGAGGGTGGGGAGCAAGAATGGCAAAACAGGATTTGAGAACGTGTGGACTGATACTATCTGGTCCCATCTCCAATGCAATCTCGGGTGAGAAGGACAGAGTCCAGTAAACAGTCGACTCTGTGTCCCATTACCCAAAAAAGAGCAAGGCCCATTTCTCAAAGGCAGGGTGCATTACCCTAAAACCAGGCAAAAATGTTTGCTTTGACAAACGATGATGCCTGAAACGTCAGCAACAGATTCTTTACCCATGCAGGTAAACTTGCGTTTTCTCAATTCTTGTTTGGGGAAAATCCAATGTTGTCTCTTTACTTCTATCTTCCCCAAACTACCCTGCTTCTTTACACCCACCCACTCCCCAAGATCCTTACCTTCATCCCCATTGTTCACTGTCCCCTTACCTTGAAGTTTGTATTTAGGCTTATGCGCATGTCTTGATTAGTCGGAGTTGAAAGCCAGCATGCGGTTGAAACAATGTTAGCTTTTTTTGTTGTTCTTTATATAGTATACTTTTAACTTGTTTTCTTGTCTTTATACAGTCAAAAAAGAAATTTAAAAATTGGTGGCCATTTTGATGAAGGTGCAGCCTGGTCTTCATCTTTCATCCTTATAAAATATAATGTCTTATTAAAATACATCGTACTTAAACCTCTATCCCTTTCTTCTTTTTTAACACAGCTAATGTAAATTATGATTTCTACCTACAGATTAATTTCCCCCCAAAAATATTCCCTTGTAATATTTGGCCTACCTTGATCTTATGCTGACTATCTGACCCTAACAGGTAACTTTAGATGGTCATGACATACGAGGATTGAACACCACCTGGCTTCGCTCACTGATGGGAGTCGTAGAACAAGAACCTGTCTTGTTTGCTACCACCATCGCTGAGAACATACGCTATGGCCAGCCTGATATCTCCATGGAGGCCATTGAACGTGCAGCACGTGACGCCAATGCTTACAACTTCATCATGGCCCTGCCACAGGTCCAGAAAGGTCCTTCTTCATAAATCAAAAGCTACATATTTTGATTACCCTTCCAAGGAGCTTTTCACATATAGGTTCAAGAGACAGCATGTATTTTGATATGAACATATGAGGACATAAATTGACAGTGATCATATTAATACAATACATGGGATTTTGATTCTGGGGTTCTATATTTACGGATCAGCTATCATTATGTATGCAAATATAGTTATACACAGAGTGGGCATTTGAATTGTTAAACTTTAGTGATCTGCAAACTGGCTTCATCACCTTCACCTGTCTTGTTGACGCTGACACAATGCACAATGCTTGTTATGACACAATGCACAATGCTTGTCATTACAATGCTGATGTGTATGAGTCAGCAATAATCTTAATAATAATACACTTTTTCATTTGTGTCTCTGTCTGTCTGTCTGTTTGTTTAACATTCCATTCCATCCATTGGTTGGACAGTTTGCCTGACTGCACCCACGATTTCTACGTGACGGGTGGAGAGAGGGTATGAAGGTTTGGAGTGGGGAGGGGATTGATGCCTTTGGGTTGGGAGGGGGAGGGTGAGGACTTAGGGTTCATGAGGGGGAGGGTGGGTTGACGACGAAGGCCTATTCTACATTATGTGGAATTTCCACGGATCCCTGCTAGTTTATATGTAATGGAGCAAGTGTATCCATGTCCACCCACTAACAGCACCTTTTATGACATCTCATATATATATATATCTCTTTCTAACCACTGACCGACTCACTGAATGATATTAAAGATCGGGTATTATGACGGGTATTATTAAAGATCGGGTATATATTAAAGATATGACGTAGAAAGCTGAAATTTTGCGTGCAGATGGACATCGAAGCCAACACACCGGAAAAAATCACAGAACCATCGGAAAGCATCCGTAAATGAACATATAAATAAATAAATGAGAAAAATGCAGGTGAGCGACCCGAGACAATAGGGAAGCATGGTAATTTTGTGTGCTGACGGACATCGAAGTGGGTACACCGGGAAAAATCACAGAACCATTGGAAAACTTCCGTAAATGAAAATATAAATAAATGAAAAAAAAGAAAGAAGATAAATAAATGAAAAATCAAATGCAGATGAGTGACCCGAGACAATGGGGAAGCACGGTTCGTATGCTTACACAATGTGTAGTGAGGATTTGGGTCAGCATTAATGAGGACTTTGGTAGTGAGGACTTGGGTCAGCAGTCAACACTAACCTTAACCCTAACCCAACCTAACCATAATGCTAACCCTAACCCTAACAGCTTACACAATGTGTAAGCATACCCCCCTAGTAATAAATAAATGGTGTTTATCAGTGTTTGTGTTCCTGTTAGAGCATAATAAAATACATTGCAAATGAGTTTGTAGTATCCAAGGTCAGGTCATGTGCACAAAAAATCCCCTTGCAGGGGAGTGGGGAGGGGGTCATACAATTTTCTCCTCTACATGTGCCACAGTGCAAGTGGTTCACTGACCCCTGCTGAAAACAGGGGGAATTATTAGCCATGGCACAACATACACTACCGGTCAAAAGTTGTAGAACACCCCCATTTTTCCAGTTTTTACTGAAACGTAAGCAGTTTAATGTTTCAATGTACTCTGAAATTAAAGCATAGAACAGATAAACAGTTGCAGATAAAAAAAAGAAATCATGGAATCGTTTTGTTGAACAAAATTTAATCTAAATTTTTGACTCATCAAAGTAGCCTCCTTTTGCAGATATAACAGCCGAACATACTCGTGGCATTCTTTCTGCAATGGAAATCAAATATTGTTCTGAAAGTTCTTCCTAACACTGTTGCAGAAGTTGCCACAAATGTGTTGCACATTTTGTTGCACATTTTTGTAGGTTGCTTTGCTTTCACCCTTCTGTCCAGTTCATCCCAAACCAGCTCGATGGGGTTGAAGTCTGGAGACTGTGCTGGCCATTCCATGATTTGAAGCCGACCGTCTTGTTCTTTTCTTCTAATGTAGCTCTGACATAGCCTGGAGGTATGTTTTGGGTCGTTATCTTGCTGTAGGATTGAACCCCTGACCAACTAGGCGTAGACCAGAGGGTATTGCATGGCGCTGAAAAATGCTGTGGTAGCTCTTTTGGTTCAGGGTGCCAGTCACTCTGTGCAAGTCGCCGACTCTGGATCCAGCAAAAGAGCTCCAGATCATCACGCTTCCTCCTCCATGTTTGACAGTTGGTGTCACACACTGAGGAACCATCCTTTCGCCTACTGACGCGTACAAAAACCCTGCGTGATGAACTGAAGATTTCAAATTTTGATTCATCGTTCCATAAGACTTTCTTCCAGTTTTCAGTAGTCCACTTGCGGTGCTTCATGGCCCAGGCAAGCCTCTTTTCTTATTTTGCCATCTTAGCAATGGCTTTCTTACTGCCACTCGACCCGTCAAACCTGCAGCTCGAAGTCTTCTCTTCACAGTTGAAACTGAGACTTCCTTACTTCGACCAGTGTTAAGCTGCTTGAAGCTGCTGTCCTGTGAGCCGCCTATCACGCAAGCTGTTGACTCTCAGAAACTTGTCTTCGATTGTGTTGTGGCTTTGGGTCTGCCAGACCTCTTCCTGTCAGAGTTTCCTCCAGTTTCAAGTGCCTTTTGATGGTGTAGGAAACTGTACTCACTGACACCTTGGCTTCTTTGCAATTTCTCTGCAAAAAGACCTTCACTCTTTGTGATTATAATGTTCTGTCTGTCTTCCTTTGTTAATTGTCTTTTTCTCACCATTATGATAGCAATATACTACTTCCTGCAATGCAATATTGTCCAAATAATGCTTCAGAGGGTGTAGCAACACAGTCTGTTCCAACACTGCTTTTATACAGACAGAGGGTTTGTAACTAATCAACAAAAGTTGGGACACCTGTAGGAATTGTTTGCATCAACTTTCAAGGCTTAATTGACTTCCATTGCTGCAAAACAGCTGCAGTTGCTAACCCATTACTTGTTCCCTGAAAAGGGCCTTTTTTAACAGCTCTGAAATTTACATTATTTTTCAGTTTTTGGTAGCCTAAACTTTTTTTTTAATTTTTTTTATTTTTTACCTCTGGCAGTTTACTGCTTAGCTTTGTACCATTTCAGGTTATTCACTGGACTTGAACTGCTTACATTTCAGTAAAAACTGGAAAAATGGGGGTGTTCTAAAACTTTTGACAGGTAGTGTACATATATATATACCCTACCTCTCCCACTATCCCTGCCACCCACCTCCCCACCCCCCAGACTGCTCCCAAAGGGAGCAGGTGTTTCATACACATCAGCATTGTGATGTCAGATATTCATTATTTACACATCATGACAGCACAAAGTTATCAGTATTTGCAATTTAACACCTTTTCATTGTCTTGCAACTGACTGCTCATTATAGGCAATCAAAGGTGCAAATGACAGGTGCATGAAATTTGCATACCAACAATTCTTTGATGTGCTTCAGGTGGCGAAATTTCTCATCCTTAACAAGTTTTATTTTTATTATTGTTTTTAATTTTATTTCATGGTTTATTTCAAACATTCAACTCTTGAAACAAGTTAACATTGGAATAAGAACAAGATATACTGAAACGCAAAAGAAACTTACCACCTTTTAAACCTTCAAATATCAACAATAACACTGCGTGTAGTAAATGTGTGAACTTATTTGTGGACAATAGTGTCCTCACTGTCAGACAAAACGGTCACGGATGGTCACTTGAACCTTCAATGGTCATTTCATAGCACAGCTGTTGAACAGCCGTTTTGACTGTCAGTGATTTGCCAAGGGGTACGGGATGATTTTAATGAGCTGCACGTGATGTCTTGATATTGGCTTTAAAAAGGCCAGTGCAAAATGGGAATTTCAATCAACATGCCACGATTGTCAAGGGATCAACGGCAGTGTGCCTTGGGCATACTGCAAGGCGGATTGAGCTACCGTGAGGTGGCACGTCGCCTTGGCTGTTCACACCAGACTATCGGCCCTGGTGGACAGAGACACCCTCCACAACTCTGCAGATGACAGACCTCGATCAGGGAGGCCAAGAGTCACCACTGCAAGGCAGGACAGGCAGATGGTCCTAAGTCAGATGGCTTCAGACATTGAGGACTGAGTGGGACAGAATCCAGCAGCAATCCATCCAAAGACTGGTAGGCAGTATGCGCCGACGATGCACTGCCTGTATCCAAAACAATGGTGGCCACACACGCTATTGAAAGGGGACTGACATTGCACCCTGTGCTGTTCTGTACTGTAGAATAAATTTATGAGATGGTGTATCTTGGTCAAAAACTTGACATGTCATCAATGAAATGCCAATGTTTCAATTAGCAATTGTTGGTTTGTTTTATTTTGAACTGTTACAATTTTATTACATTTCAAACAAGTGGTAAGTTTCTTTTGCGTTTCAGTATATGTCTTCTAATAAGGGACATAGTAGTTAAAAACTAAATTGTGTACATTTTTACAAGCAGTGACTCAAGATAAATACAAACATTTCATCTATATTTGGATAGAACCCAATTGGTTTCATTCAAATTGCTAACAAAATATGGAATTGCGCTGTTCTTTTATCTGCTTGTTCGACAGAAGATCTGGGAGATTTTGAGTGAATTTACAGGATGAGAGCATAATATGTCTGATCACACCTATAAATTTGGCAACCACTGTCTGAACTCGAGTTGTTTTTTACCATTTGTTTTGCAAATTTCTTGTCTGCGTTGTTTCAGTATTTGTACTTGCAGACACGCTGGGCCTGATCATAATGCTGATAAGATAGACCTAAGATTATTCTTAGGGCTCTTTTCTGAATTCTCTCCAACTCGTTTATCTGAGATTCAGTCAGGCTAGCGTTCCAGACTGGTACAGCACACTCAAGGAGAGATCTCACACAGCCTTTATATATGATCCTCAAATCTTCACAAGACCAATTGAACATTTTTAGCAGTTTGCTTGCTCTAAACAGAATCATTAGCACTAGACAGGATCTTCTGAATTTGTAAGTTCCACTTCAAATCTATTGAAATAGTAACCCCTAAGATTATATGGTGTTGAACTTCCTCAAGTGGTATTGCTTGCAAAGTCAACTGTGGTATCTGGGGTGGGTTTTTCATCACACAAACTTGCATGCGGAAACATTTTTCTGCATTCAATGTCATGCTATTATTGTTTGATCAATTTTGAAAGTCATTGACGACATCTTGCATAGCTGTTACTGCTTACCTGTCCCTTGTATTTTCAACTGTTGTCATATCGTCGACATATTTAAGAACCAAGATGGGATCTACCACCTGTTCCACTTGAGGCATTGCGCCATTGATCAAGAACCAAAAAGCATAGGGGAGGCCTACGTTGGTACCTTGAGATACACCACCCATAATGATTTTACTGTCTGACAAGGTACCTTTGTAACGTACAATCTGACTTATTTAGTTCATTAAACTACAGATCCAAGGAATTAAAGCCAGTCTTACATTTAGATCTATTAATTTATTCACTACAACATCATGACTCGGTTGACTCAGGTTTGACTTATGTCCGACTCAGTTTCCTTGGCATGCTGTTTAACACTAAGAGCTTCCTGTGATGCAACTTGGATGGGCACGAAAGTTTTCTTAAATCTGATTTTTAACTGCGTAACTGCAAAACAATTTGAACCATCTGAAACAAAAAAACTACAAACCCACCTTTGCCTTTATCCCCACTACCTTTGCCCTTTGAATCAACTGAACTGAGCAGAGGTTTGATACAGAAGTTGGTGAGGGTGGAGGTCACATGAGCGGTGGTCAGAAGCAGAGGATCTCGATCGCACGAGCTCTCGTGCGCAATCCTCGCATCCTCCTCCTTGACCAGGCCACGTCGGCTTTGGACAATGAGAGTGAGGCTATTGTACAGGCTGCATTGGACAAGGTACGCCCTATCCGCAATCACGAAGAACAGTGCAATGACTGGTCAAACATCACAATGGTAACAATGAAAATTGTTGAATAATGAGTCCTGTGCCTTTGTGAAATTTTACTAAAGCAGATTTTCAATTCGCTGTTTTGATGAAACGTTTATATGAAAATATATGACACGAGTAATCAATCGAATGCCTTTATGCGAAAAAAATTAATGTAAGACGCTGGATGTATATATATGAAAAGATGAAAAATAAATGTCAGACGCTTTGCGGAGATGCTGGATATTCTTATGGGGGCCCTCGAGGCACTGAAAGAGAAGTCGAAGCCACCTGGATTATATTTTCTGGGTCAAAACTAAGATCCAAGCTTTCAATGACATATTGGATGCTGCTATCTTGTCTGTACCTGTTTGTGGTGAGAACGTTAAGGTCATGGAGAGATTCACTTACCTTGGCAGTGATATTAATGTCTCCACATGTTGTGAGCCAGAGTTCAATAGATGTCTGTGTCGAGCCTGGGGAGTCATGGAGCCACTAGATCATGGGGGTGTGGTGCTTTTGGTACCCGTGCAGGAGGATGAAAGTCCACATCTTTAATCCTTGGATCTTCCAGTATTGCTCTACAGATGTGGGACTTGGACTCTGACCAAGGAGCTGAGACGGAGACTTAACTCCTTCAGAACCGGGTCTCTTGGGAGAATTCTTGGCTATCTCTAGTCAGACTTTGTGTCCAACGTGCAGTTGCTGAGAGAGACTCAAATGAGATTTGTTACCTGCATAGTCCTTGAGCGTCAGCTGTGGCTATATGGACATGTCGCTCGATTTCCTGACGCTGATCCTGCTCACCAGATTCTCTCAGCGAGGGAGCCTCGTGAATGGAGGAGGCCAACGGGCCACCCACGTGACTCATGGTTGCAGCAGGTTGATCAGCATTCCAAGAAGATAGGGATGGGCCAGGCATCTGCCTAGGGGATGGCCAGACAGAGGCCCCTGGAGTACCGGCAGAAAGTGAACGTAGTGATGTGCTGCTCCGGTGCATGCTCCCATACCTGACCTCACCTTCCAGCAGACTGGAAGGACACATCAAATCTGCGACCCAAGGAGATTAAACAGAAAAAAATCCTCAGCCTTGACTTCGGCATGCCCAACAATACCATTCATCCAAATACCTCACTTGGTAAAACGAGTCCCACCTTCACAATCTTAAAGTGGACGTACAGTCGTTGTGGAGCCTGCTTGCTATGCCAGAGTCCTGGGGAGGGTGGGGCCAACACTTGGAAATGGGGGAGGGGAAGATTGGACGGAGGGAGGTGGTAGCAATGAAGCACAAAGCTCCTTTCCTGCCTGGTGGATGAGGCCGAGGAGGAAGGCCGTGGAAAAGCAGGAAGGGAAAGACGAACAAAAACCCAGGACTAACAGGACAAAAATTATAAGATAAACAATTAGACAAGATGGGGGAATAAAAATGTGCAAGACAAACACAACAGGGGTACAGAGAGCGCCTCAGCCAGAAATGTATGCCAAAGAAGCTCCCAAGCACGTACCACTTGGAAATGTCAAAAGCAGTCAACATATCAATGAAAAACAAGGACCCACTCACATCTCTCACCTGCGAATATAGGGAATAACCAATTAGCTCTCACCTAATTAATTATCTCAGGTGGCTTGGATTATATATATATAAATCGAAGAAATCAATGAAACCGGTCCGGCAGCTGAGGGGTTGTGTAGCATTAGGATTCTCATGTGTGTATTATTTGTGTGCTCACATGTGTGCTGATGCTCATGATTCACTAATAAGCAATTAAACCAGTCCGGAAGCTGAGGGGTGTGTAGCATTGGCATCCTCATGTGTGTACTATTTGTGAACGTCTTTACAGCTGTGGAGGAGCTCTGGGAAGGGTTTGAAACAGCAAAGGGCTTACCTTGTGTAGCCTTTCATCGTTGCTTCATCCAGCTTCTTCGGCTCGAAAAGCATATGGGAGGAGTCAATTTATTTATATAATCCTAGCCACCTTGGTTAATTGATGAGGTGAGAGCTAATTGGCTATTCCCTCCATTCACAGTCACAGGTGAGATATGTGAGTGGGTCTGTTTTTCATATATACTGTATATATATATTTCTCAAATTGGGAAATGATACACATTCCCCTTCATAGCATGTGAAGCCCAATAAAATCATACATGGATACACTATGTATCTATCTTTCTCTAAAGAAACAAAGATTGGGGGTACACCTCAGGGTTAGCTTACTAGTCTTTGAACTTAGTAGTCTGGCTTTGATTCTTGATGCCACTTTTAACTGACATCTTGTGATTCATAGGCAGGGCAATGCACTGTTGAATGCATTGGACGTACTGTCCTTCATAGGGGATGTTAAACTAATGATGCTCATAAAGGTCTGTTTACTAGGCAAAACAAATACTACTAACCTTTTAAAATACCTCAAATGGTAGTTGATCCATCCTGAATTAAAGGAGAGTTTACGTTTCAGGCTTTACCCTTAGTCAGAACAAAGAAACCCTCTCTTCAGGTATTAAAATGCTCACGGCCTAGTCACAGGGATTGCAGTTGCCTGCAAGAGGAGTACATAGAGGTGGTGGTCAATACTCTTGACAGCGTTGGGGGCTCACAAGAAGTGGGGAACATTTCTACAGCCATGCAGCAATACTGGACAGGTTGCAAATCCATTGCACTTTGTGGAAATAGCCGCTGAGCACCTGTGCGAATCAAACCCACACGAGCGAGAGCGACGACACTTAATTTACCCACTCCACCACCAACCCGTTCCAGAGGAGTTTCGGAGTTATTATTATCATTCATTATTATTATTATTATTATTATTAATAAATAAAAACAATTTTCGAAGTTCAAGGTTTTACTCTGGCACTTGTGTTTTCCATGATCCTCACATTGCAGGTCCGCCGGGGTCGAACGACTATCTCAGTTGCACACAGACTCTCCACGGTTCGAACTGCAGATGTTATTGTGGGCTTTAATCATGGGCGTGCTGTGGAGAGAGGAACTCACAATGAACTTATTAGTAGGAAGGGTGTCTACTTTACATTGGAAATGCTACAGAGCCAAGGAGACACAGAGTTAAATGAGGATGCCGACACTCCAGGTGCGTACAATTTATGACCATTATGAATTTATAATACATTAAACCATTTAACAAGAAAGGGAGAAATCGGGAATAGTGAGTTTCGATTGTTGGGTTGACTGACTGGACCGAGCTGAGGTTTTGGATCTAATGATGTTGACACAGGGTCACGGTTGTGGACCCACAATTTGGAGAGGTTCTGTGCTGAAAAGGTTGAAACCTCTTGGAAGACTGAAGGCCAGACAATTATCTGGGCAGTTGGAAAATCTATAAAACGCTTACAAGTCAACAAAGTTTTTACTTTAAATTTAACAACTATTTTAAGCCTCGCTGTTCGAAGAACAGAGAGCTATAGTGATACCCCGGCGTGAGCGTGAGCGTGAAAAGTTAAATTTTTTGTATTACGGAAACACTCCTCGACGGATTTCGACGAAACTTGGTGGGGGGATTAGGTATGGTCCAAGGATCATGCCATTAGATTTTGGACTTGGTCCCCCCTCCCCAAAAAAAAATTGTTAGAGAAAAATTGTTTTTTTTTTTGCATTTCTACATGTTTTAAGTGATTTCCCACCCCCCCCCCCCAAAAAGAAATTGTTAAGAAAAAAAATTTTTTTTTTTTGCATTTCTACATGTTTTAAGTGATTTCCACCCCCCCCCCCCCAAAAAAATTGTTAGAGAAAAAAACATTTTTTGCAACTTTTTTTTCAACAAAATTTCGATTTCTTTTTTTTGCATTTCTACATGTTTTAAGTGATTTCCAACCCCCCCCCCCAAAAAAAAATGTTGGAGAAAAGAACTATAACTCTGTCAGCACTGTTGACATCATATTTAATGAATAAGATATAAGGTTCACTTGAGTGACCCAGCAGTATTGGCGGCGGAGGTTTTGCACTCTCCCGAGTGCTCCCCTCTAGTTTCCTTTCTAATGTTTTTATCTACACACTTTTTTATACGCCGATATATATATACATATACATATATAACATATATATATATTATAATTATATATATATATATATCGGGGTGTATTATGTGATACCGGTCGTCCGTCGTCTGTCTGTCTGTCTGTCTGTCCGTCCGTTCCTGTCCGCACTCTAACTCCCAAAGTTTTCAACTTTCACGTTTCATATTTGGTACATAGCTACAGACTGTGGAGACGGTGTGTCACGACATGCCTTCCGTCATCTAAAGTGGTTGCCATGGCAACGGGATGCTGTTTTCCATCCGTTCCTGTCCGCACTCTAACTCCCAAAGTTTTCAACTTTCATGTTTCATATTTGGTACATAGGTACAGACTGTGGAGACGGTGTGTAGCGACATACGTTCGTCATCTAAAGTGGTTGCCATGGCAACCAGGATGCTGTTTCCGTCCGTTCCTGTCCCCACTCTAACTCCCAAAGTTTTTCAACTTTCACGTTTCATATTTGGTAATAGGTACAGACTGTGGAGAGGGTGTGTCGCGACATACGTTCGTCATCTAAAGTGGTTGTCATGGCAACCAGGATGCTGTTTTCCATCCGTTCCTGTCCGCACTCTAACTCCCAAAGTTTTCAACTTTCACGTTTCATATTTGGTACATAGGTACAGATTGTGGAGACAGTGTGTCGCGACATACGTTCGTCATCTAAAGTGGTTGCCATGGCAACCGGGATGCTGTTTTCCATCCGTTCCTGTCCGCACTCTAACTCCCAAAGTTTTCAACTTTCACGTTTCATATTTGGTACATAGGTACAGACTGTGGAGACGAGACGGTGTGTCGTGACATAGTTCGTCATCGAAAGTGGTTGCCATGGCAACCAGGATGCTGTTTTCCATCAGTTCCTGTCCGCACTCTAACTCCCAAAGTTTTCAACTTTCACGTTTCATATTTGGTACATAGGTACAGACTGTGGAGACGGTGTGTAGCGACATACGTTCGTCATCTAAAGTGGTTGCCATGGCAACCAGGATGCTGTTTTCCATGTAGTAGCACAATTCTGTATATACCTTCTTGTTAGGCGTATATTGTGCTCACTTGCGCTCTTGTTACTGATTACAATATACAAATACATATATTGCTTTATAATTATACTTCACTGCAATGCTTTATAAAAAAGATTAATTATTAGACTCGTCTTTTAAAAACGATAAATGTATAAACAGGCGAGCATTGGGTGGCTTTGACACCAACTCTGGTAGGTTTGCAATTCAAATAAGTTAAGTAAAGGGGGTGGTGTGTGTGTGTGTGTGTGTGTGTGTGTGTGTCGTTTGTTACGTCCAAATGTGGGTTTCATAAGGTGGAACAGAGTCCTCCCAGCTCTCAAAGTATCCACCTCCATCTCAGTTAAGGATCGTGATTCATGGGCAAATTTGTGAAGTTTTGTTGTTCTCAAAGTTTTGTTCCGAGGGCTCTTTTGAGGATCGTCACCGGGCCCCGGACAGCTTCCAACTGCAGTTCATTTGTAGTAATAGTCCCAGGGATTGTTCCGAAGATCTCTGTCAGGTTCTGTTTTATCATTCCTGTTGCTGCAATAATCACTGGTCCAATTTCAGATCTCTTCAGCTTCCAGTATCTTTTCACTTCATTTTTGAGATCTTGGTATTTGGTCATTTTGTTGATTTCTGTGTTGTTTAGGCCAAAATCACTAACTGGGTACTGACACCTCAATTAGCAATGCATTATTTTATTTTTTATACCTCAGTACTACAGTACATCTGGTCGCAATGCTTTGTTTTCTATGTTCACACTCAATGAGCTCATCAGGTCGTACGTGAGCGTTACTTCCTTGTTTTCAGTGATTGCTTTTGGTTCATGTTTCCATGAGTTTTCTGGAACAGGGATATTGAGACTTTTGCAGAGTTTCCTACATACTCTGTTGTGTTTTTGGCTGCACAGCTGCACTGACATGAGTTTTTACATCCCAATAGGAGGTGGCTCGTACTTTCTGTTTCTACATCACAGTTTGCCTTGGCCATATCTCAGCTATCCTTTGAGCTCGGAAGCTGAAATTTGGGGACAAAAGGGAGTATCTGCTTTGGCAAAAACGTTATTTTTTATTTTTTAGATTAATCAATTAATTGATGAAATACTTAATTTTTAGCGAATTATTTATTTATTTTCTTTCCTTTCTGGGCAATATCTCAGGCACCTTTTGAGCTAGGAAGCTGATATTTGGACATGCCAGTGACCAAGTGATTTGGCTCTAATGGGTATTTTTTGATTTGTAGATTATCAATTAATCGATTAATTATTTAATTTTTAGATTAATTTTTTTAAAGTTACAGATTCGGATGAAACTGGTGGTTGAGGTGTGCTATTAGCCAATTGATTAAGAAACTGTTACACCAAACAAAGATAACTCTCAACTCAAACCGAGGAATGCCATTCAAACGCATTTCCTCTTCAATGTCAGACTTTTACAGTGTCACCTGAGGTTCAGGTTTCACCCAATTCCGTCTCCATGTGTGCTGCATGGCAGCATCACCAGGCGCCAAAAGCGCCCCGGTAATGTCGCGCGCTGGAGGATTTGGTATTTATTTATTTGGCATGGGGGCAGTGTACTTTGCATGTATCTGTATGGTTTTATTTTTATTTAGGAATTTATGTGCCGTTGACACAACTTTTTCGAATTTTTGGGATGGCACAATATCTGGTCATCTTTTACTGGTCCATGAATCTAGTTCCCCCACTGATTGCTCATGTCATGAATGGAATTTACAGTGGTAAATGGCCTCCTTCTTCTCTGTGCTCCAACATTCGTTTGGGTTCCTCTTGCGTTTTTGAGACAGGTAGTACCCAGCGTGTGTGTGCGTGTGTGTGTGTGTGTGTGTGTGTGTGTGGTGTGTGTGTGTGTGTGTGTGTGTGTGTGTCTATGTTAATATGGATGACTTGTTCCTTTAGTAGTTTACGAGCTAATAAAAGTGTTATCGACATAGCATACTTTTATTGTGGCTTGCAGCAAGTAAGCAAGAGATCGAGGATGCTGCAAAGATTCTACTTCGTGAAAGAAGTTTACGGTCCAATCAGCGGTGAGACTTATTCGAGAAAATATTTGCATTTGGGTTCAAAATTACATTAATATGATGAGTCTCATGAGAATAATTAGATATCCTTCGCAGTTCGTCTCTCTCTCTCTCTCTCTCTCTCTCTCTCTCTCTCTCTCTCTCTCTCTCTCTCTCTCTCTCTCTCTCTCTCTCTCTCTCTCGTTCATTCATTCATTCTCTTGTTTGTTGTGTCCAACTGCTGATCAGCCACCGTCAGTTCATCCCCTACATCACCTTGCTCTCTTACATAAGCCTTGATGCATAAGAGGTGTAAATTACAATGCGCACATAAGCAACAGTCTGTTTAAATATGATTAAGATAATTGTCTTTCATCAACCAAACACTAAATCACAACAATCATTATTAATGAGGACACCAACGCTAAGCACGTGGAAAGGAAGAACTGCATGCACACCTTACAGGTAGACGCCAAGTGTGGATTTTCTTTTCAGAGACAAAGTAGCTGCTGTGGGAAAACGTGTGAGAGAATCGGAAAGAGATGAGACATGTCCAATAAAGTGTGGGAAACATGAAGCCAACATCACCACTTTCATGTGTGATGGAAGTGAGTTTGATTTGAAAGGTGACAGGGAACCAATTGGCCAACAGTATGGTGGAATTGGCACACCTGCACAACCCTTCCAACTCAAAAAGTGTAGACATCAATAAACTACCAATGTTCTCTGACTCACAGTGCCTAATTTTTTTTTTTTCATGGATTAACGATCGGAGCAACGATTCTAAGAAGTAATCCTCAGCTCATTCACCAGACTCAGTGGAAAAATAGAGCATCCTCTCTTGAGACTCGGAGGTTCGTGGTTCGAGCCCCGGCTGAGTCATACCAAAGACTGAAAACAGTACATGCTGTTTTCCTGCTTGATGCTGCACTTACACTGCAAGTGCATAGGTTGGCAGCCATTGTGCAGACTTACTGGACCTAATGGCCTGGCCCTGTGTTTGAAGTTCCTTGGAAGGGAATTCCAATTAACATCATTATCGACATGCTTTTTGAAAAAAATGGGGGGATATTGTAATTGGCTCTGTCTGTTTCTCTGTCCGTCTGTCCGTTCGTCATGCTATCTCCTCCTAAATGGTTGTGCAGAAATTCACCAATCTTGGTAGTTATGATCATTACATGGCAAGAAGGTGCTATAGCAGTATTATTTTTGGTCCCACCCCCTGGAGCAGGGTCAAAAGGTCAAATACCAAAAAAATGCAATTACAGGCATATTTCTAAACATTCTTTAATGAACCTTTGTACTGTATATGGAATAAACATTGGGGGGCGCATGAAATATGTAATAATTTTTTGTATTTGAGCCCTGGTTCACGCCTCAGGGGGTGCAGATTTAGGGTCACAGGAGTCCAAATGGAAGATTTTTTTTTTTAACTCAAAATATGATATTGGGTCATTCCTGGTGGAACGTTTTAGCCATCTTTCAACTGTGCTTTAGGTGGGAAGTGTGGGGGATTTGCGATGGCATGCCATCAACTTCGCTTGAGTTATTATTATTATTATTATTATTATTATTATTCACAACCTTATATGTCGACTCGGCCTATTTCCAGACAAATACAACTAACAAGGATAATATACTACGTTGTGAATATCACTGATATTTGTGAGAACAGGCAAAGGCATCATACAGGATCACAGTCCTTGGGGACAGGATCGCTACGCCAGCGATCACGCTCACATTCCCAACTGTCCAGCTCTGCTCTCGACGGTGCAATGGTGTTGGCAGCATCATCCGCAATCCCACTCACCTTGCAGGATCAGGCGGATGAAAAGGTAAGAGTGGTGACAATTTCTTTAAACACCTTTCTGATCGTGGCTGGGCATGGTTATTCCCCTTATATGTCTATTTTCAATTATTTTGTTTGATTTTTTTTTTGTCCTGTTTATACATTTGCCATCTGTCAGGAAATACATTAAAGCTAACTGTTACAAACAGTAGTCATGTGACTATAACATTAGTGGGGCAACTTAGCATAACAATTGTGCATTTTGTGAGGAAAGCACCAAATTTGGCACACGAGTAGCCTATCATATTATGAACAGATTTGGATATTGGGCCATCTCAAAATTTTTGATGGCAGTGGAAAATGGCTGCCACAGCCATCAGCGGCTGAATTTGAGATGGCCCAATATCCAAATCTGTTCATAATATGTTAGGCTACCAGTGTGCCAAATTTGGTGCTTTCCTCACAAAATGCACAATTGTTATGCTATATTTAGCTAAGTTGCCCACTACATCTCAAAATCTTACCTGTTGATGCTGAGAATTTTTTTTCTTAATGTGCTTGTAACTTAAAAAAAAAAAAAAAAACTTTATAACGGTACATTTTAGATGTCATAATCTTCATATTGTATCTATATTCTTCATTCTGCTCAATGCCATCCAACCAACCCATTCCTGTTAACATCATGACAATGTTCAAGCCTTTTTGTGGCTGTCCTGTATTATGTTTCTTTACCTGTCCAAAATTTGCTCTGAAGGAATTATTGCATTAACTCTGCGCATTACCTGCACCATTGTAATGTTCATATCAACTGATGCTTGTTTTGAATCAAAGTGAAGTCGAGGTGGCATGGAGGGAGAGGATGCTATTGCGATGTTAATACCAAGAGTTGTACTAAATTACAGTCCAGTTGTGTACCTCACTCATGATGGGGAGTTGCAACAAATCGCTCTTATAATTGTTGTCGCCACTTGTGCTATCAGGAGATGGCGGTGACAGAAGTTCAAGACAATGAGGAGGAAGAATATGTACCCCCGGCGTCGATGATTCGTATTCTCAAATACAACTCACCTGAGTGGTATTACATGTTGATCGGAGCGTTCGGTGCAGCAATAAATGGAGGAATCAACCCTGCCTTTGCTGTCCTCTTCAGTGAAATCCTTGGGGTTAGTTCCGATGAAATTATTGTACCAACACCAAGCAAAGGCCACCATATAATCGTCCAATCTGAGGCGGAAAGACAATCGGTGACATGATATCAACTGGTGTGTGATGCTTTGTGAAAGTGTTAAAATAATGGCCGAGCCAGATTCTTCATAACATTTCGGCAGACAGACTTGGCTTACTCCAATCAACCTGCAAGAAGAGATCATGTCACTGTGGTTCTTATTTCTGACCGATTTGGTTTCTGTCTTCCTGATTCTTCTTTCGTATCCAGCACATGACTGTGGTTTGCCATCATTTGCTGGCATCATGGCTGTGTCACTGATGCGGTGCTGCCTGTAGGTTAGAGCAGGAATTTGTAATTTGTTCTTCGTGTCAGCGCTAGATCGCTTACTCTTCAATGTAGGATCTTTAACATCCACCAACTGTTGCAACGAGATGCCCAGTGTAACGTCCATCCAAAGGACGACGCTCAAGTTGATGATTGCCTTGCATGAGAAATACCACAATGACAGTTTATAATTGCGACGAGATTCAAACAGGATAGACAGGCCGGTGGCGAGTGCGTGGACCTCCAGGCTATTATGTACACACACAATATTGTGGTATAAGTGCACAATATTGTCTGCTACTTAAGCTTGGATACAAGGCTCAAATCCCATACACTCGGATGATTTGTCCGTTATCTCGTAATTAATGTTTAAGTGTCCTCATATGTCTTGGATGTAAAGAAAAATGTCAATATTGTGAGCCTTAGTTAAGGTAGGAAACAAAACTGCCCTTTATTTGTTTTTGAAATGTCTACCATTTCATATATAGTCCATGAGCAGGCCAGATATCGGTACCACCTGGGGTGACTAAACACGAATGGTACTAAAATGTTTATGAGTGACTGTAAATACATTAAGATATGATAGCCTTCCCGCACTGGTAGCTTAGTCTGATTTTGTGATGCAATGGGGTGCTACCCATAAAAAGATTTTCAGCATGACGCTCGGGTTTTCCTCATTTTCTTTAAAATCAATCCCTTTGGACGGATTCCTGTGGACCAGACCATCGAGAGACGTCAACAAAGACACCCAGACACCAGGGGGCACAAAAGGCTTCAGCCTGAAAGGTGGAGCTGTCGCCAGGTACTACCTGACATCGGAGTATCGCAGCAGATACTTGAGGCAGCTCAGGGCCATGGTATAGGCCAAAAGTATACTGACTTCAGCCCCAGACCTACAGATGCCCAGGATTAGAAGAGATGAGGCCGATGTCCAATCTTTAGTTCAACTGATGGAGACCAGCTGGTTGAACCCTTCAACGCAGAGCAAGGAGATCTTGTCAGTTGTCAACTGCGACTACAGCACCACCAGAAGTTGCCAAAGACCTTCTAGGGGCCTACAGAATAGGAGAGGATGCATATCAAGCCTTCAAGGAAGAGCGCCTGGAGACCGATACGCCAACTATACAGTTTCATGACACGATGACGAAGACGAAACTGAGAACGTTCACTAACATCAGAATGAAGCCACGCTCACAAGGCCATGCCAAGGAGGCTATCTTGAAGGCTGACAGGAACCTATTTGGCCAGATGATCCTTGTTGCTGAGAACAGAAAGCTCAAAATGAGTGATGTCTTGGCTCATCCCCTGGGGCCTTTGCCATGGGCACTTGCCAGCGGTAATGGGTCTCTCCGCAAGACCAACAAGGCTGCCCTAGCAAGGGAGTTGGAGAGGAATGTTTCTCCTGCAGAGGTGATCCCCGAGCCCTCTGCTACCATAATTGATGGGATGAGCCTGGTCCAGAAACTGAAGGGAAACGACAAAACTTTTTCACAGCTTGCAGGCACACAGCACTGAGTCACGTTGTCCATGAGGGTGCTAAGAGCAGGCGCATTGATGTTGTGTTTGACGTCTACAAGGAGACATCCATCAAAGATG
The DNA here is from genome assembly GCA_035128595.1 of Eptatretus atami. Classification (NCBI taxonomy): domain Eukaryota; kingdom Metazoa; phylum Chordata; class Myxini; order Myxiniformes; family Myxinidae; genus Eptatretus; species Eptatretus atami. The sequence goes on from CM068956.1 coordinate 176,118,700, forward strand.
CAGAATGAGCCAACAGAAGTGCAGGCACAGGGATCCATTTCAAGAACATTCACCTGGGCACAACATCCAGCAGTGGAGAAAGTTACTCGGTAGTTCCTCCAACAAGGCAAGTCTCATCAAGTTCCTGGTAGAAGAATGGAAAAAAACCACAGCACAGGGACAAGCTCGAGGGCAAGGAGCTGTATGTCACATGTGAGCAGCTCTGCTTCAAGATCACCAAAGAGCAGTGGGAAGAGGCTCCTGAGCTAAAGTCAAGTCAAGAAGAAGCAGACACACGCCTCTTCTCCATGCACTTCATGCAGCAGAATCGGGTACAAGTCTGTCATCATCACTGCAGGGATACAGATGTCATGGTCCTGTGTCTGGGCATGTGCCACAAGATCCCATCCACCTGTTCCAGAAGTGCGGGACGAAGAACCGGACAAGTTCCTGGATATCACCACACTGAGCCGTACACTGGGAGGCAGCGTGTGTGATTCATTGATTGGTATGCATGCCTTTACAGGCTGTGATACCGTCAGTGTATTCGCTGGCCGGGGGAAGATGACGACACTCAAGCAGGTGAAGATGGACAAGACATACCAGGATGCTTTCCACGAACTTGGGCGCTCATGGGAAGTGTCTCCTGAACTATTTGAGAAGCTACAGGAAATCACCTGCCACATGTACCTGCCATCTACCCACACAACTGAGGTGAACAAGCTTCGGTATGAGCTGTTCTGTGCGAGACGTGGAGAGGTGGAGTCAAGTCAACTCCCTCCTTGTGAGGACTGTCTTCATGCATGCACTACGTGCAAACTACAGGCTGCGATCTGGAGGAGAAGTCTGCAGAGCCAGCCATTTGTGCGAACCCAACAGACTGCGGCTGGATGACAGATGAGGACGGCAAGCTTGCTGTCAACTGGATGCGAGGCTCACCAGCACCAGATGCTGTTAGCAGCTACTGTCCTGCAAGTGTGTGCGGTCATGCGAACTCCCTAAGTGCACTTGCCTCAGCAATGGCCTGAAGTGTACGGACATGTGCAGGTTACAGACATGCCAGAACAAGGCTATTGAAGAAGAGCCGGTAGACAAACAGTCAGATTCCGAGTCTGACGTAGATGATATTGAGGAGGAGTATTTGCCATAATAGTAAGTACAAGCCCATGGCATGCTTAGTGTGTATTTACAGGACTTGTATTAAATGTGACAATTACTATATTCATTTTAGTGACATTTAGGCATTCCTGTCCCCAAATTGACATTTTAAATTTTTCTGAATTTTCGGTAGGGTGTGTCTATTCAAGAAGTGATAACGACCATTAAGCTACCAGTGTGCAAGGGCTATCATATCAAAACATAAACTAGAGACATGTAGCAAGCTAAAAACACTTAAGAGAATTAGTCACCCCGGGTGGTACCGATATCCCAAAATTCGGGTCTTGGCTCATGGACTAATGCATCATGCTTGCTTCAGGGCCAAGACAACATGAGTCAAAAGGATTTTCTCTTTCCAAAAACTTTCCCCAAAAAAATCACCATGCTTTTGTAATTGCCCTTCACAGCCTGGTGTTGGCTTAATGGTTTGGGTGGCAGGCTTTGGGTCCTAGGCTCCTGAGTTCCAAATCCCACTCAGCTGTTGAATTAATACCAGGTGGGGTTAACTCGGCCTGTCATCCTTCCGAGGTCGGCAAAATGAGTACCAGCATGCTGGTATACTGTGTCGGAGTGGCGACCCGTCCAGGATTGTGCCCAATAGCCAAGGAGACTGCTTAAGCAGCACCAACGCTCTTCACAGAGTGTGGTCCCAATCTCCTTCTCCTCTCCTTCACAGCACACATTAAAGCTTCTCTTTATCGTTCCTCTTGATGTCTTGCCATCGATCTAATTCCTTGCCTGCTTCCCCACAGACATTCACATTACCAACAGAAGCAGAGCAGAAGATGATGGTGAACAAGTTGTGCAGCCTTTTTGTCATGATCGCTGCAGTTTCTTTCGTCACTAATTTCCTGCAGGTTGGTACACTCATTTGCTCCTGTCCTTCATTCCAACTGTTGATCTATTGGGAAAAAAATTTTTCCTCATGCTTTGAGGAATCGTGTGGAGGCTTTCCCCCTCACCTCCCCCTCCTAAAGAGGTATAAGTTACCCATCTTTCCTCCATGTGCCTTGAAAAGACAATGCTGGACATCTTCCATTATGTATACAAGGCGTGCGCCATCGACGCGGTCGTCCCTGTGTTATAATGTGCAGGGCTACATGTTCAGCAAATCTGGTGAACTGCTTACTCGCCGGCTGCGCCGGATTGGATTTGGGTCGATGTTGAGACAGGAGATCAGCTGGTTCCATAATCCTCACAACAGCGCGGGCGCCCTTTCAACTCGCCTCGCTACAGATGCCTCACAAGTTAAAGGGGTGAGTTAGACCATATTTAGGATCTATAGGGAAAAGAAAATTCAGTGAAATTTATGCAAATATCCAGGATGCAACTTGTGATAGCTTTTACCGGATGTTAAAATCTATTTAATAAGATCCAATGTCTGTGTCCGTTTTGCATCTCCTCCCAAACCACTGGTCACACAAAGTTGGAAATGGCACCATATTAATCACCAAGGATACAAGCAGTGCAGGGTCAAGAAAAATTTCACAAAAACATTTTCATTGTTCACATCGAAATGGCCAGACAAAGCAAGCTTGAACTATCCTTTGTGTAGCTCGGTGACAAGTCGCCAGATGCTGATAATTGGCTGTGCGAGGCTACATACACTGTGCTTAGCTTTTGACAAGTGACATCAATACACCCTTGCCGTATCTGTATCCCATTCTTAGAATTTCAAAGTAAAAAAATATATATCTACAAACAACACAACACAAAGTGAGCCTGGGGCCCATGGGCTTGCTAGAATGGGAAACGTAATAATTTTTGATGGAATGACCTGGACGTGCTTTCTGACTTTTTTGCTCAATAACGTCAATAGTTTGGACGTATACACACGTAGACCTCTCAATCTAGTTTACTGTATTTGATTCTCCCTAAATCATCCTTTGTTCTTCCACAATGTTTTTTTTTTTGCTCCCCTCTTTTTAATCCCATTCCATTCCATTCCATTCACCAGTCACTTCCCCTCTCCGTTTCCTCAATTCCCACACAATTTATTCCCAATATTCTTTGTTCTCCAGGAATGCTGTTTTAACTTCTGGATACACGTCTTTTCCATTCTAGCTTTATTCTAGACAAATATAATTTTCTTGTCTTCCCTCCTTCTGTTTCCTCGTCTGCTTCTTTCTGTGTATACAATGGTGAGGCTCGTGGAGGAGCTTGCTAGCTTTACCTTATTTATCCTTACTAGAACACCCATTCCCTACGGGAGTGACAGGAAGGGTCATGTTATTATCCTCTGTGGTTTGTCTATCGACATTATAGTAGATCTAGGCTCAGGTCCGTTGGTGATTAGTCTTTGATGAATGCGATAAGCATAGAATGCCTCAAGGATGTCGGGATTCCCCCATGTTTCTTTCATTTTAGTGTTAAACAGCAGAGGCGACTGTTAAAAAAGGCAATCATACGTGTTTGTGGTTTATAATATCGTTTTGCTTCCGGTAAGGTTTTTCTACAAAACGCCACGATAAGCTATTTATGCACGTTAACATGGCGTTTGCCCAAGGAGGAAAACCCCTTGGGGAAGGGGCAAATTAAGTTGCCACAACCTCCATCGTGTGAGCCTTTGTCCTTCTGTCAACTTTGGTTGAGATTGGATAAGTAACGACTGAATGTATCACTGTCAAAAGAACAGACAGACAGACAGACACCAAATTGCATATTTTAGTATGATGATGATAACTCTTCCTTTATTCAAACAATGTTAAGAAAAAAACGAATCTTGTAAATCTATAATCATGTGATGGAGATGTGGAAGATTTCTGCCAATTACTCACCTCCTCCCGCAGTTCATTCTCCCTCCTCACCACAATGGCCTGGTTGTTTAGAGTATTTTCATTTGACGGTCAAATTAGAAACATTTGCCACTTTGAAAAGAGACAGAAGATAAAATACTGTCACATGTATGGACCTTCGCATATGACAACTGGGCTATGCCCCAAGATAACCAAGTTGTCTGATTGATCGCAACGACCGTGGGGTGGAGACATTTACACCAACCAACTCTCTCGCCCCATTTAAGTCATCACGTCATAACAGTGGTAGAAAACAAGATGCCGCACTCACTTTCCTGATTAACAATTTAATTAATAACAATAGTGCTGAACAATAATGCGGACAATGCAATGATCACTATAAACATGACAAAGACAAAAGCAAAATTACACTTGAGGAATACTAGGGCGAAGTACACGAGACATGAATCTGACCGGAGCCATGACCGAAGACGAGCATAAAACATGCACTTATCCATTATCAAAGAAAGTACTTCTGAGCAATGGTCACAGAGGGCTTGGTTAGGAATAGCAGAGGAGTGATGCAATGTAATAAAGTAAAATCGAGGGTAAAGTAGAATAATGGCAGTGATTACATTGATGGCCATCCAGTGACATGTTAATGGTGCGGCGAGCTCCTTGACTCTGGGTACCAAGCGCTTTTGCGAGTTACAATTGTGCCCAAAGCTCCCCTTGGCCTATACTCCCACACACTGTGCCATGCCGAGCAGGGCTGGATTTAGGGGCAGGGGGCCTAGGCAATTGATTGGGCGTGCCGGGCTCGATGGGGTGCTGGCTGCTGGGCTCGGCCTGCATCTACCACAAAGCTATAACAAGGAAATGTGATGTAGGAGGAAGCCATTTGGCCAATCATGCTTGCCAGACACCAAAACCAGATTTAAAAAAAATCTGTGAAGTCAACAATTTAATTTCATTGGGGCAATGGGGATGAGAAAAGTGTCGCAGACTAAGGCATATCACTAGGTCCAGGGTGTTAAAATGAAACTAGAACGGCACTCCTCTGTAGAGCACATACCTCCGCCAGGCTGAACAGTTTACGTTTTGTATCCCACTCATAGGCAGGATCTGGAACCGGACCTGAACCAAAATCGAATGAATTTGTCCAACACATCCACCAATTTTTGTCTGAATCTGTCCATAACTTTTTGAAATATCCTGCTATATCGAATTTTTGGCCTTATCTCTCAATAGTAATTGAAAAATTCAAAAAATTATTGGATCTGGGTCTTCACTAAAGTAGAATTGATTCACCTTTGTCATACACCCAACATGTCCACCAAGTTTCGTCCGAATCCGTCCATAACTTTTTGAAATATTCAGCATACAAACAAATGGAGAGACAAACAGGGGTGAAGACGGAACCTCCGTCCACCTCCAGTTACAGAGATAATGAATTTTAAATTTTTTTGTGCAGTGAAAGGGGGGGGGGGTAAGGGGGTCACTTACATCCCCTTTTTTCAGTTCTCACTGCTTCCTAAATGCAAAACTTTCCTCTGTACTCCATTCTTCAAGCCATAGGTTGGCATATATCGCTCTGCTCAGAAATTACATTCCATTTCCTAAACTTGAGCGAATACCAGAAAACATTACCGCACAACCCTTTGCTTTCAGTCGCTTACCCAATATCCTGTATTTACAGTGCCTTCAGTAAGTATTCACACCCCTCAACTTTTGTCACATTTTGTTGTTCCAGCCCATATTTAAAATGGATTAAAATTAAATTTATTGTCACTGATCTACACAAAGTACCCCATAATGACGAGGTGAAAACATGTTTTTCGAAATTCTTACAAATTAATTAAAAATGAAAAGCTGAATGTCTTGTCTCAATAAGTTTTCAAGCCCTTGACTATGACACTTTAACTTGAAGCTCAGGTGCATCCAATTTACTTTGATCATCCTTGAGATGTCTCGATAACTTGATTGGAGCCCACCTGTGGCCAATTAAATTGATTGAACATGATATAGAAAGAAACACACCTTTCTATGTATGGTCACACAGTTGACAGTGCATGTCAGAGCAGAAACTCCACCATGAAGTCCAAGGAATTGTTCGTATAACTCTGTGATATAATTGTGAGGAGGCACAGATCTGGGGTATGGTAGAAAACAATTGCTAGAGTGTTGAAAGTTCCTGAGAGCACAGTGAGCTCCATCATTAGGAAATGGAAAGAATATGGAACTGTCTAGACTTCCTTCAGCTGGCCGTCTGACCAAACTGAGCAACTGGGCAAGAAGGACCTTGGTCAGGGAGGTGACCAAGAACCCAATGACCACTCTGACAGAACTACAGAGTTCCTTGGATGAGATGGGAGAACCTGCCAGAAGGACAACAATCTCTGCAGCACTTCATAAATCTAGGCTTGATGGGAGAGTGGCTGGATGGAAGCCACTCCTGGGAAAAGGCATATGACAGCGTACCTGGAGTTTGCAAAAAGGCACGTGAAAGACTCTGAGAGCATGAGGAAAACGATTATGTGGTCTGATGAGATGAAAATTGAACTCTTTGCCCTGAGTGCAAAGCCATACGTCTGGTGGAAAACGAGCACAGCTCATCGTCCATCCAACACCATCCCTACCGTGAAGCATAGTGGTGGCAGCATCTTGCTACGGGGATGCTTTTCAGCAGCAGGGACTGGGAGGCTTGTAAGGATAGAGGGAACAATGAGTGGAGCCAAGTACAGGCAAATCCTTGAGAAGAACCTGCTTCAGAGTGCAAAAGACAAACTGCGGCGAAGATTTACATTCCAACAGGACAATAACCCCAAACATACAGCCAAAGCAACACTGGAATTACTTCAGAACAAGAACGTGAAAGTTCTTGAGTGGTCCAGCCAAAGCCCAGACTTGAATCCCATTGAGAATCTGTGCAAACACTTGAAGATTGCTGTTCACCGACTGTATTTTTGAAAAACCTCCGAGTATACTTTACCTGCATTATTTGCTCCTATGTGTACCACAACCAACGTCTTCCTGCCGTGACCCGATACAATGTCATTTAACCTTCCTTCAATCAGTCAATGCCTCTAACTCCTGCTCCTTCAAAACTGCACAGAACTCTGTCTACAATCCTTCTTGCAGAGTGAAAAATCTACATATTTAATCGTTTAATCACCCACAAAGACTGTTTGCTACCTACTGTATCTATTGCTGCACCCTCACCACTGCCTGTACTTATTACAGCCTCACCACTGCCTACCCTTGCTACCGCCTCACCATTGACTGCCTTCACGAACCCTCATAAGGTATTCAAAAGTTGAACAAATGGAGAGGGGACGCCGAAGACGCCCTTGCTCCGGGCGTCATTTAATATAGGGCCAGCCCTGGTGCCGAGTGTGTGCCTGGCCACTCCGGCACCCCTCTTCCACCCCCACCAAAATTCCAATGGGCTTTGTGTTAAGCTGACTCAGAGCTCCATGCAGAACTGCCGTGGGATTTTCGTGCTCCCTCACCAAACTGAAACGTGCCCTTGCTGAACATTACAGTCACACTCTCATTAAGTGGGGAACGCCTCTTGGCACTCCATAATAAATATCTGGGGGCAGTCATATCCCCCCACCCCCAGTGCCATCATAGGGGTCCACCCTGCCTGGGAATGATGACCTAAGCAGGGAGAGGTGGAAGGTGGGGGTGAAGGGGGACAATGTGGGCACTGTATTCAATCGTCAAGATTACCATGTGACTACGTGCATATATTCACACCATGCATACAAAGATGTGGCATTATCGATAGCAATCACAACAATACAAAAAAGGCGGTGGGTTTACACCCCTTGCCCTACACATTGCAATACCTTATACTTTTACAGGGTCGAATAAACCTGAAATGATGCATGCAAACCACACCACCATGTGCTACTGATCATGAAGAAATCAAATATCACTGAAAATATACAAATTTATTTTGGCCTTCATGCTTAACAAACAAGAATAGCTCGTGGTACATAGTATTGTGAAAACAATGTATGTTCTGCAATGCAAACATTTTGTAAATGTTGAATTATCCACTGATATTGAATTTGCCGCAGGCAACTGGTGCCCAGATTGGAATGATTGTCAATTCGATGGCAAATGTTGGCATGGCACTCACAATTGCCTTCATCTTCAGCTGGAAGCTCAGCTTAGTCGTCATGTGCTTCTTGCCATTGCTCGCCTTTTCCGGCGCCTTGCAGGCCCGAATGCTCATGGGCTTTGCGAGCCAGGATCGTGGTGCTCTGGAGAATGCTGGCAAGGTAAGATGTGTCACTAAACTTTCATGTTTTCCACTATTTTCCTTTGTTTCTTCCAAACAGAATTGTTAAAATTTAACTCGAGTTACTATGTGTTCCATGTGCATTTATGTAGGTAGCGTGTAGCTGCACTTATCGGGGCCTGTCTCTTTTATCGTTACGCCATATTATCCTGAATGGAAAGTGTGATGGAATCTCTGCTGCCATGCGAGTTCTTGGCACCATTGCTATTTTATTTGTGAATCAATTTGAGGATGGAAAAGGGTATGTAATTCGTCAGTATGTCAGTGAGTGTGTGAGTCCACATGCAGATCTATTTTAATATAATCGTCCATGCTCAGATCCACTGATATATATATTATATTATATAATATATATATATATAATATATATATATATATATATATATAAAAATATATTTCTATTACACATGCACACATACGAGCAAATACAACCGTCGCTTCACTGATGGGGGTATTAAGGGGGAGAGAGAGAGGGGAGGTGAGGGAAGAGATGAGAAGGAGAGAGGGAGGGAGAGAGAGAGGCGGCAGGAGGGAGGAAGCTCGGAAGGGAAAGGAGAGAGGAAGAGGGAGGTGGGGAGACTATGCTTCACCAAACGTTGCATACACTGCGGAGGTGTGTGTGTGTGTGTGTGTGTGTGTGAGTGTGGTGGTATGAAAAAAAAAAAAGAAAGAGAGAAGGTGAGGGGTGAGGTGGAGTTAGTAAAGAGAATGATATGTTGTGCTTTATAACCAAACACACACACACAAAAAACTCATGTCAGAACAGCTGTACATACAATGATACCACAGAGTTTATAATGTAATCCGCTCGCACATCTGCAAAAACTTTGAGATCCCACTTCAATAAAATTTGGGAACATGAACAAAAGCAATCACTGAAAACATGGAAGTACATACCGTTCACATACGAACTAATGATCCATCGAGCAAGAACATCGAAAATAAAGCGTTGTGACCAGATATCATACTTAGGTACAAAAAAAGAGAAGAAGGCATTGCTGATTGAATGATTAATAGCAGTGATGTTGGACTAAACGATGCAGAAATCAAGAAAATGACCAAACACCAAGACTCAAGAATAGGTGAGAAGATCCTGGAAGCTGAAGAATGCCAAAGTTGTACCAGTGATAGCTGGACCGACAGGAATGATATCAAAGAACCTCACAGAGATATTATACCTGGGCAATAAACATAGGGGTAAGATATTATATTAATAAACATACGGGTAAGATACAGAGATATAACATCGGGGTAAGATAAACCCCTGGGCACTCACCCGTTGTAGGCTGGATAAGATAACCAGCAACCACTGGTAGGCAAGGATGACCCACAAAATATACAATGAGAAGAAAGTAAATACCTCTGGATTGTTTTTTTTAATCCATGAACAAACTTGGTACATCAGGGTGACAAAGTTGTCGTCAACTTTCATTGAAATGTGTTTGTGGTTTCAGAAAAGAAAGCAAATGCATATTTGGGGGGCAACCCCCCCTCCCTCCTCCTTAAACCCTTTAGACTACGATTTTTCTACTATCGTGAACAAACTTTGGTACATCATGGGTGATGAAGGTTGTGGTCAAATTTCATTGAAATCGTATATGTAGTTTCTGAGAAGAAGTTGCAAGTATTTATGGACGGACAGACGGATGGACGACGTGCCATCCCATAAGCTCTCCAGAACTACTTTACAGGTGAGCTAAAACCCATCCCTGGGAATATTATAACCATGAAACTGCAGTTGGAATCTGTCCGGGGTTCAGCGA
>CM068956.1:176157522-176167537 GCA_035128595.1 Eptatretus atami
ATATTGGGATACAATTCAGAGGCTCATTGAGGAGCTAGAACATGGAATGGATCAGGATGGATCAGAACAAAAAGAACAATAGAAAGAGAGGGGGGAGACCTAGCAACATCAGGAATGAGAGACAAAATAGAGGGAAACTTCGTGAAATACGGGATGGAAGGAAGAAGGAGCAAGAGTGAAAATATGTGAGGTGGACAAGATGGACACACCTGCAAATTCTCAGAAAGGAAAAACTGAAAAGTGGGAAAGTGTTTGGCTTGCAGTAGGTTAAAAGGGGGGGAGGGGGGTAGATGAGGGGCGCAGGAGGAGAGAGGATACTTTATTTTTCAGATATTTTCATTTACGGACATTTTCTGACAGATTTTCTTGCGTTATTGGCTTTGAGGTGCATCAGTATGTGAAAGGTCAGCTTTCGAGCTCACCTGAGCATTGATATCAGTGAATCAGTGAGTGAGTGGTTAGAAAGAGCTTTTATATATATAATTTGTAATCTATGATATGATGCCTGAGAAATCGATGTTATTTTGTACGAAAGAAGTATGTTTGTGAAAAAGCATTCCTATATGTTTGAAAATCTAATATTTATATATGGTGGGGATGGAGCGACACTCTTGGCAGAGGGTGGGCGAAGTAAGGCGAGTTGTCCGGTGGAGAAAACCTTTCCGCCGCATCCAACGTTTCCGGAGACCAAGAAGGCGACGCTTCGGCACCGCGTTCACCTCTCGTTCTCCCAAGTTTAATCCATAGCAAACACCAAAATAAATTGCTGGGCAGAAAGACGACAACGGCCAAGAATACACAAAGATTGACAACTACAGTTTAAGCTATCTGACTTTAACACTAAATATTCTGAGCTGGCTGTATTGAACAAACTCGCTCTTTCTTCCGAGTTATCGGTTACTTTCAAATTTCAGTTCTACACTCTCGTTGGACGATACCGCACACCATGTTAACGGGAAGTCCTTAACTCGTAACCTTTGGGTCAAAGATCTGTTTGATTAATGAGGAGCACCGAAACCAGTTAACGACTTAAGTTAAATGTGGTGATCTCCTCTTCAAAGGTTAATAGTCCTCATTGGCATACCAATCTTGTGGTCTTTTATTTTGCTGTAATTATTATCAACTTTGCCCGCAAATTACAGAAACCTCCTTTAATCGGTGGATGCCATGAGGTATCTATCGAGCACTGACAACAGTGTACCATTTCCATGTCTTTTTCTCCTCTGAACTCATCCATTATTACAGTATGTTGATCATATATCCATCGAACCATACACCAGGTGGTTGATAATAGTAAGTTTAACTTTGCTTGCTGTCAAGTGCTTTACGGCTTTTTCCTGCTCCGCTTTCTCCCAAAGTACTACAACAAGTGTTTTAAAATCTCTTCAATCGTGTGTCCAGACCAGATACTGGAATAAATTCTTATCATGAAGTCGTGAATGAAGATTAACAAGAAGTCGTGAATGTTTTCTGTGTCGAAGCATCACTTAAATAACATAATTTAATGTAAAAGGGCTTAATTTCTGAACTTGATGCTTTCTTCCACATACAAGGTCTTCTCAGCAATGGTGTTCAGTGGAACAGCACTAGGCCGTGCGCTCCTCTTACGCTCCTGACTATGCCAAGTCCCGCATCTCTGCAGGCAGACTCTTCAGCTCTTTGACGCCCATCAGCAATAGACTCCACCAGTAAGGAAGGAGATGTGTGGGTGAGTTATCCGCCCCTTGGAAACGTGTCAAAACCAAATCAACGAAATAATGATCTGAGATTTAGCCATGCATTGGTTTTTTTGACTCTCAGCTCAACTACAGTTTTATCAACTTTGGTACGGTGGCTAGTGTTGAGGACAGAGGTATTACACTGAAGCAGCGCAGTGTTAAAGATTTGAGTTCTGGAAAAGCTAACACCTACCACAAGAATACGATATCCAATTGAATTTTTTAATCCAAATGGATCATTGATGACTTGAGACGTGGGAATGTCCTGCCTGCTTGGTCTTGTGATATATGTATGCGCCAGTTTACACTCTTCCTGGTTGACTCTTGAAGGCCCTTTGAGCAACTTGCATCGCACACCCGAAATTCTGCCAGTAAAAGGAGTTACGTCCACAAAAATATACATGAAAAGTTTATTATTATTTATGCAACCAATGTTTCTCTATCTTTAAGGTGTCACAATTATTCCAATCAAATTGAGTCACCCGTCAGAGATAGGGTTATTTAGACTTTAGTACAAGATTAAGAAGATTGTTCTTTACACCTGTAGCAAAGACACTAGGTAGTGCAACATGGCAATGATGGTCCAAATGGCCTTCTCATTTCCTTTTTATGGTCGTACAGATTCGTGACTATTCATTACATTCAGTGTAGTCGCGAGACAGTCGACCCTGTATATTAATGTGTTCTGCATTCTGAACAAAATATTTAAATGCAATAGGTTAAATTCCTGACCAAACCTTTGAACGCGTAGACACGAGCCACAAGCTGTGTGTGCTCTGCCGCTCTCCCACTGATGAGGGCACCCGACATAAGACACTCAAAAAGCCAATTCTGTTATTTCATGTTTTTACATCATTTTATACAAGAATTGAAATTTGTTTTTTGTACATTGACCTGCGCTTGAAATATATGTGGTACAGCAAATTTCAGGGAAATTGGCCAAGGAGGATAGAAACGTATACGAAGACAGGGTCATGTCATTGGTAACAAAAAAAAGTCCTCCACCCCATGCGAGGGGGAAGATGATTACGATTTTCGCTTGTACGCATGCCACAAGTGCAAGTGGTTTACTGACCCTGCTGCAGACAGAGGGATTATTAACCATGGCAACAAATATATTTGCTTCACCTCCACTATTCACTCCAGGTGTTCTCGAAGGGAGCCGGTGTTTCTCGTATAATATAAATAAGATGTTTAACAAGTGAAAACGGATAACCAATCAGTATGATGCAAGTTAAAGGAGAGCTGACACTGCCGTCGCAGGATGACTTCAAAGGAAGAGTGGAGTTTGCGGCTTGTAATTTACCTATCCTTCACGGAAGGATGTGCAGGTGCTTAACGGCCTTTCTCTGAGGTGGATCCTGGACAGACACTGGCATTGTGGGGAGTAGTGGCTGTGGAAAAGCACGAGCGTTCAGCTGCTCGAACGCTTCTATGACCCAAAAGATGGCACGGTGGTATGTTATAATCACTCATCTTCTGGCTATATGCTAATATATAATAAGCTTCATCACAAGAAAATGCTGTCTGGAAAAAATTATGCTCATGAATGGCTTTAATTCACACCAACGTCCCAACAAATAGAGTAACACATCTTGGTACTTCCTTTGTTTCAATAAGTTTTCGTGTGTAAAGCTTTCATCTACTGAGAAACTTGTTCCGTCCCTGACACTGCTAGATACAATTCATTTTACTAACCTTCATCTCACTGGTATGCAGTAGTATCTTCCGTGGTACACTTTCTAACAGATAATTGTGTTTGGCTTGACTGATTCCCTCATCTGTGTCTCGAGTCAAGGATTAAAAACTTAATTTCAGCAAAATCGGGACGACACCTGGATTGTGCTGACAATTTAGAATTTTGAACGATTTATTGAGTTATTTTAAGTTTGTAACCCTAACTGAGCTCACCCTAACCCTACCCCCGAAAAATCATCAACACCTCTTTCCTTTCTCATGTTGATAGTTTGTGGATGGCCATGACACACGGAGGGTGAACGTGGCTTTTCTCTGCGTTCAAAGATTGGCATCGTCGCTCAGAACACTGTGCTCTTTGATAACACCATCGTGAGAACATCCGCTATGGTGCCAACTTCCAGAACATCACAATGTCCAGATCGTGAAGCATCCAAGGCTGCTCAATTACATGAATTTGTGATTGGGCCTGCCAGAAGTGAGCATCACAATAATGCTGAAAAATAATCTCAATGGGTGTTGTATGTCTTCTACAGCAATCATGACTGCTACACTTATGTGGGCACAGATACAAGCAGGGCTGATATAGTCCACTAATACATTGGTTCAGTGACAGCTTCCTTTTGGAATTCGCACAGTTTGAGTGAACAGGGCAGACACAGTGAGCACAATGACCAATATCAATGACAATAAGCATGAAGGATAGGAGGTGTGTGTGTGTGTGTGTGTGGTGTGTACTAAACACACAAAGAGATGGCAGGGTAGCTCGAGATGTGCACATTCGCCTCTGAGCTGTCCAACCTGGGTTTGAATCTTGACCCTACGATAAAACATCCTGCTGCTGGTTTGTGCAAGCAGGGCGATTCATCAATGTGTGATGTCCCTTGGTGACCCTCAAACTGGATTTCCCATCTGCCAGCATTAGCTGATGGACGTTAAAGATCCACAGTGTCCTTCACAATGAGTAGGCGAGCTATCACTCGACACCATTGATAATTTCCGATTCCTGCACTAACTGCAGGTGCACTGCATCTGCGGCACAGCCGCCCCTCTTGCCCAAACAAAATGATTTTCCGCACAGCCATATGCTGCATGTGAAAGAAGAAGAAAAAAAGAGAGAAACAAAAGGTGTTGTTTTTTTCATGACTTCTATTTTTCATGACCCTCAAGCAAGTCATACTTCTATTCCAACAGCATCAAAAAACTCACTGTTGGGATAATATGTGACAGCTGGAAATTGTATGTAAAAGAACCAACATGTGTGCCAGGTTTTTCTTCCGGCTTCCAGTTTACCCAACATCAGCGATGCCAATACACCTCACACTAGAGGTTTGGATTGAAAATCGACTTCGTCATGAGGTTTGTTCAAAAACCAATCACTTTCAGGAATTTTGTTGTTGTTGTTCTGACCAGTAGGAAGGTCTGTGTTAGTGAGAAACTCATGATCAACCAGATTTGGTGGTTGTAACAGTTAAAACTTGGCTTTGAGTCTGGGAGGTCGACGGTTTGAACCCCGGCTGAGTCGTATCAAAGACTTTTTAAAAATGTTATGTGCTGCATCCTCGCTTGACCCTCAGCATTAAAAAGGATAGAGCACGGAATAAGCAACCATAGGCGAGCAACTGTTGGCACAGGCTTGATCGGCCTCATGGACCCTCCTGCATCGAAGTTCTTTGTAAGGATCAAAATGGGAGACTTGAATCGTGGGAAGTTTCTGTAATAAGGGCTCATTCGAAAGGTAAATGACAAAGTATGTAAAGTGTGCACACTGATGTCAGGGTGATATGAAATGGGAGGATTTGGGACAGGCAGATGAGAAGGACATTGACATGTGAAGTCATTGAGTAATTCTATATCTGCTGAAGATAATGGTCATAATCTGAAACAGCATCATTGGAATGTATTGTGTAGAATAGTGAGTGGTATCACGGAAAGTTATCGATACGAAGAGTTCCCATGATCATTCTGTACTTAAACAAAAAGATATTTCTGAAAAGATCTTTGCTGAATCAGGTTATTAACTTAGCACGGTCAACAACTGCTGTGTTCTGTTCTTGTAAAAAGAGCTCGTGGTGCAATATCCGATTGTCATACAGATGTCCGCAAAGCATGACAAATTGGATTTCATTTAATTAACGTTAACACAAAGACAATTCTCTGTTTCGTAAACGTTCTAAATGTTGACGTCAACAGTTGTCTCAGACAGAGAGCTTGGAAATAATAGGTTCGTTTTGCCATCACTCCTCTAGCCATTCTCAACAATCTGCTGCACGTTTGCAGGCAATGACACGAATGTAGGAGACAAAGGTGCACAGTTGTCTCGTGGAGAGAGCAACGTGTTGCAATCGCTCGTGCGATCATCGAAATCCAAAGATCCTGTTGCTGGACGAAGCCACCTCTGCAATTGGACACCGAGATGAAAAGGTGATAAAGAGGATAAGTCTCTTCTGAATGATTATCGTCATCATTTACTTGTGACATAAATATTATTTTGATTATTGTAATATTTCTATATTGGTCATGTTATTGTTTTTATACCTCCGACCCAAGGTGGATGGTGTTATGTTTTTCTCCCCTGTTTGTCTGTCTGTGAGCCAGGATATCTCAAAAAGTTATGGATGGATTCAGGTGAACTTGATGTGTGACAAGGAAGAGATGATTAGGTTTTGGTGAAGATTCAGATTCCAGAATTTTAAGATTCTTCACCATTGAGGGACGGGGCAAAATTGATATATCGCGCAATATTTCAAAAAAATTATGGATGAATTGGATAAACCGGGTGGAACAGGTTGGGTGTGTGACAAGGACAAATTGATTCAATTTTGGTGAATATCCGAATGTGGATCCTCCTCAATCTCATTTTACTCACCAGTGCTTCAAGACAACTGTTCACACCATCTCAGATACCACTCACCCCCCCCCCCCATTGCAAAATCATAATCTCATCTACCCCCCCCCCCGGTGGCGTTGTTGGATGGTGGCGTTGTTTGTAGTGGATGTGGTAGTAGTTGTAAAAAACCTAACTAAAAAATAACTCGTAGCGCACACACGAAATTCCCATTAGACAGAAGGAGGGATTCTAACTGTACACATACTATCAAAATAACTGAACTACGGGGACCGCTGTCTGTTGTGTGCACAAGGTTTCCAAAATCGTAACACTACCCCCTCCCCTTTTTACAGACTCGTCCCGAGTCGTCAAATTTCGTGTGCCATGCAGGTGTAGGTTTTTCCGAGTACATTTTTACCTACGGTTCCCTGAGTGCAACATTTGAATACATGTCCCAAAAATAATAACCTTAGTGCGCTGCGTAACAAACTATCAGACTCACACGGACAACTAACGAAATTGCCGGCGCTAAGACAAACAACAGGTGGGTTACAATTTATTTACATTTCTAATATTTACACTAATCATGGCCCAGGACCTGTTATCTGGGAAGAAAAAGCACAGCAAGGTATCATTTTGTGTGGTGAGTGCACAGCAAGCTTGAAGGTCAGATTGTCTCAGGACCTACTCAAAAGATCCTTTTGTTCACTGAACCTTCTCTTTTATTTCAGTCTTCAGCTGCTGGAGGCAACTCACCCTAACACGGCAGGCCATGCGCCATCCCAACAGGCCATTTGAACTGGCCTTATGCAAGAAGACAAGGAGGCAGCCAGGCTGCTCAATGCAGTTCCCTGGATCATGTGAATGGAATGGAGAATGACAGAATGCAAAACACAACAATGTACGGCTGCACAATGCAGTCCCTGTGTGTGGCTGCCTGCAGGGCAGTCCTTGCAAAAACACTCTGGAAGATGGTCCTGGCGCACCATGGTGAGTTGGTGATATGGGGGCAATGCAACAGGGGCAAGCAGCATGGGATCAAGGCAAAGGCAGGCAAGTGAGGCAAGGCAAAGCAAACGCGGACCAGGAGATGCAGCACAACAGGCCGGCATATGAAACTGGCGCCTCTAGTCTCGCGTGAGTTCTGTGGAGGGAGTGCGGTAGTGCCGGCCGCCGAAAACAGGCTCGGACCTACCTACTGTCTCCCCCCCCAACCTACGCCTTTGCCTGTCTTTGTCCATACCCACTCCCTTAGTTTGCATAAAGAAAACAAATTTAGACCCTTTTTATTTTTTTATTTTTTTCTTTATTATTACAAGTGTCCCTAACCTCCTATTGTCCTTGTCCGGCTAACCTATCCTGGCCGCCTACTCCAACCCTAAGATCCTTTTTGGAGGGAATAGGGAGAGACTAGTGTCCCTGCTCGAGGACCAACAAAGCCTCAGAATAACCTCCTCAGATTTCAGCAATCTCCCATGGTGAGTCCAGCGGCCACAAGAAGCGAAGGGATGGATGGTGCGAAGGGTACATCTTTTTCTAACTACCCAAGCATTTTTAACACTTTAAACTATCCCTGGGGCTTTTCAAAAACGCTGTCACTTTAAACTATGGTTCTAAAACCATGATTCCCGTCGCCTGTGTTGATGTTCCCTATAATTTGGCCTGCCCGCAAATTTCTCTCGTGCCCTGCACAACCTTGTGGCTGGGCAGCGTGGCTCAAACTGGCAGGGACTTCGTCTGCCGAACTCAAACTAACGGCACCCCGGGCCCTGAGGCTGTCTCGAGCCTCCCTGCTCCCTATGAACGTGGGGGGGGGGGTGCCCTTCTGGCATTTGCCCCCTTCCATGCCCACGTGGCATTTGGTTCTCCGGGTCCCCTTTCCGAGGGTCGCCGTGCCCACTACACTATCCTGGTCCTTGGACCCTTGGCCTACTCTGGCGACTACTTCGGTGCCCGGGGTGCCCTCTACTCAATACCCACCTTTCACAGCCATGCTCAGCCGGTCAATGACTCCTGCACCCTCAAAAGGTTTCGAGCCTTTCTTCCCACACCAACAACAAAACAACCTCCTTTTGGTAAATTTAACTTACCCACTAACTAACATTACACTGACCCCGGGTTCCCTTGGGTGGGATTCACTCCTCCCCCCAATCATTCATTCGCACCATGCATTCCCATTCACTCCACTCACTCACTCGGGCCCACTGACCCATACTCCACATCAACCATTTTTCATTTTTCAATTCACGCTAAACACTCAAACACTGCATTCTGCTTGCTAAATTCCCCTAACCTCGTGCTCCCCGTCATCCCTTACACTAATGCACGTTCCTTTTAACTTTACGGAGCTAATCTACGTCCCCACTACACATTCCATGTCTGCCGTTGTCTCCAAAATACATTTTCCATTCTAAATCTAACCTAAAATTCCCACTAACGTTCACGGGCCATGAGGAATGTTCCTGCCCCATGAGGCCGGTCTATCTAATGCTAAACCCTTCCACTAAAGATTGCTCCTATGCCCAAGCGAGGATGCTTGCACATCCTGGCCGGGGATCGGGTTACTCGTGCAAGGCTTTTATTTTTTTTGCACCGCCAGGGCGGCGGTCTGGACTCGCTGTTCGTCCCTTCCATCGGACGATACCTGGGGCTTGTGCGCCCTGCGATATTGCAACAAGCGTCACTTGGGGAATTCCCCACGAGGACAACGTGCGCTGTTTACCCAGCTTCGTGCGGCGAGATCCCGGTGACGTCACTCGCCACCCGAACCTGCACGGTTGCCGTGCAGGCCAGCCCGGCGTATCGTCCCGTGGACCCACTCCGCGCGTTCCGCGAACAAGAACAGCGGCATGCAGCACGTGATGCCCCGCACACGCGCCCACATGGGAACCCGTGTGTTCCAAATTCCTCCGACACTCGCCTGCATTTCGCCGTCCACGCGGCCGGCTCGTATCCGACGTGGAGCGTTCTCGCGCGCGATTGCGATCGCGCAATGTTGGGATGGTGGCGTGTTTGTAGTGGATGTAGTAGTAGTTGTAAAAAACCTAACAAAAAATAACTCGTAGCGCACCAACGAAATTCCCATTAGACAGAAGGAGGGATTCTAAGTACACATACTTATCAAATAAACTGAACTAGCGGGGACCGCTGTCTGTTTGTGTGGCACAAGGGTTTCAAATCCATAACAATATATACATACATACAGTATATACTGTATATATATATATAATTAATAATGTACATATTATGTATATAATATATAATATATATATATATATGTATACTTTATATATATAAATATTGGGATACAATTCAGAGGCTCATTGAGGAGCTAGAACATGGAATGGATCAGGATGGATCAGAACAAAAAGAACAATAGAAAGAGAGGGGGGAGACTAGCAACATCAGAGATGAGAGACAAAATAGAGGGAAACTTCGTAAATACGGATGGAAGGAAGAAGGAGCAAGAGTGAAATATTGTGAGGTGGACAAGATGGACACACCTGCAAATTCTCAGAAGGAAAAACTGAAAAGTGGGGAAAGTGTTTGGCTTGCAGTAGTGAAAAGGGGGGGGGGGTAATGAATCATATTTTTGCATGGGGGGGGGTGGAAGGTGATCTGAGATGGTGGTGAACAGTTGTCTTGAAGCACTGGTGGGTAAAATGAGATTGAGGAGGATCACATTCGGATATTCACAAAATTGAATCAATTTGTCCTTGTACACACCCAACCTGTCCACCAGGTTTTATCAGAATCCGTGCGTTTTCTGAGA
>CM068956.1:176184953-176210424 GCA_035128595.1 Eptatretus atami
TATCCACCAAACCACCGTGTAACCCCCTAACAACCCCTCAAGTCCACCCCTCCCTCCTCCACCAACCACAGGCAAGACGTGTAGTCTTTTAGTGCAGAGTTTGAATCACCATTAGTAGATAGCGTGTCTTCCGAGAAATGAACAAGCAATGATTAGAGAAGAACCATGAGATCAGGTACAGCCACTAGGTGCAGCAAATACAACAAAAGTTTAAATTATACATCTCAAATGAAAAGTGAGGATCTCAGTTCAAGAGTTTTTTTAAAAGGTAAAAGTTAACGGGGGGGCTTGCGAGGAACTCAGCTGTACAATGTTCTGTTCGGTCAGTCACATCAATTGTTCTCTGCAATTTCCTCCGTGGTCTGAAAAAAAAAAAATAATGGCATACATTAACGTGGGATATATTTACAAAGAAATCGGTAAAATAATCAAACATCTACATTCAAAGTAAAAATATGTGAAACAAGATGCGTAACAAGAGGGGGAGCACTCGGTAGAGTGCAAAACCTCCGCCGCCAATACTGCTAGGTCACTCAAGTGAACCTGATATCCTATTCATTCAATTTGACGTCAACAGTGCTCACAGAGTTATAGTTTGCAACTTTCCCTTTTACTTTTAACTTTTACATACTCAATTCATTCGTCATAACTAGATTCCTTGAGACAGAAATTGATTTTACGTGGTATATCCACCTGAAGTTCCAAAATCAGCCGCAATTATAATTTTGGCATGTTTTTTTTGTTGGAAATCACTTATAACATGTAGAAATGCCAAAAAAAATCGAATTTTTGTTGAAAAAAAAAGTTGCAAAATGTTTTTTTTTCTCTAACAATTTTTTTTTTTTGGGGGGGGGGGGTTGGAAATCACTTAAAACATGTAGAAATGCAAAACAAAAATTCAAATTTTTTTCAAAATGGCGCCATAGCGGCCATATTGGATTTTGGAGCAAGTCCAATATCTAATGGCATGATCCTTGGACCATACCTAACCCCCCCACCAAGTTTCGTCGAAATCCGTCGAGGAGTTTTTCCGTAATACTGTTCACAAACAAACAAACAAACAAACAAGCAGTCATAGACTGGTACTTACGAAATCGTCAACTTGACCTCTGACCTTGTCTAATAAAAGCTGTCTCTAGAGAAGGTAGCGACGCAAACCAGAAGTTTCTACGATGATTCTGTACCAAACCATCAAAAATCGTAACGTCGACCGAAGCAAAAATTTCCATTTCTCCACGCAATTATTTTATATTATTTTATCAAAGTCACAAAACCGTAATATTCGGCCATCCACCAACAATCTTTACATAATCCGAACGCTCAGCGAGTCAGGCATGCGACGATAACCTTTATTGGGATAAAAAATGACTTTTAAACACCATCTTTATCGAAAACACCATCAGCGCGCACACGGAAAACTTTTACGTGACTCAACGATGCGTCTGCTCGAGCGTGACGACCCGTGACGCGCGAGTGAAATATTTTTTATACAATCTTAAAACGTCTCCAAAACATCCGATTTTTACCAGAATTTCGACAACCGAGTTTTAAGCGTCCTAAGCAATCGCAAAAACCGAAGACAAAATTAAAATCGAAGTTAAAACGAACTCGTAACTTCGAGCGAAGCAAAAATCTCCATTTCTCCACGCAATTATTCAATATTATTTTATCAAAGCCACAAAACCGTAATATTCGGCCATCCACCAACAATCTTTACATAATCCGACGGCTCAGCGAGTCAGGCATGCGACGATAACCTTTATTGGATAAAAAATGACTTTTAAACACCATCTTTATCGAAACACGTCAGCGCGCACGGAAAACCTTAATGTGACTCAACGATGCGTCTGCTCGAGCGCACTGCATCATGGCACGACCCGTGACGCGTCGAGTGAAATATTTTTTATACAATCTTAAAACGTGTCCAAAACATCCGATTTCTACCAGAATTTCGACAACCGAGTTTTAAGCGTCCTAAGCGATCGCAAAAACCGAAGACAAAATTAAAATCGAAGTTAAAACGAAACTCGTAACCGTCGAGCGAAGCAAAAATACTCCATTTCTCCACATTAATTTACGGAATTATGTTTTACCTCACTGTGACCTTGACCTTTGACCGATTTTGACCAAATCTAATCAGCGCTAGCCATCACCCTCCTAATCACGTGGTGTAATTTGACATTGTAGCTTCTTCTGTTCTCGAGTTATCGTGCTACAAACACAAACAAACAACACAAACAAACGCACAAAACAACAAACAGAAACGGAAGTCATCAATAGACTTACGAAATCTTTAGATTTTGTAGTAACAAACAAGCAGTCATAGACTGGTACTTACAAAATCGTCAACTTGACCTCTGACCTGTCTAATAAAAGCTGTCTCTAGAGAAGGTAGCGACGCAAACCAGAAGTTTCTACGATGATTCTGTACCAAACATCATAAATCGAATGTTTGACCTCACTGTGACCTTTGACCTTTGACCGATTTTGACACAAATCTAATCAGCGCTAGCCATCACCCTCCTGAATCACGTTGTGTAATTTGACATTGGTAGCTTCTTCCTTCACGAGTTATGAATTTTTTTTTGATGTTTGGCCTCACTGTGACCTTGCCTTTGACAGATTTTGACCAAAATCTAATCAGCGCTATCCATCACCCTCCTGAATCACGTGGTCTAATTTGACATTAGTAGCTTCTTCCGTTCTCGAGTTATAACTTTTTTTTGGATGTTTGACCTCACTGTGACCTTGACTTTGACCGATTTTGACCAAAATCTAATCAGCACGAGCCATCACCCTCCTGAATCACGTGGTGTAATTTGACATAGGTAGCTTCTTCCGTTCTCGAGTTATCGTGCTACAAACAAACAAACAAACACACAAACAAACAAACAGAAACGGAACTGATCAATATACTTACGAAATCTTTAGATTTCGTAATGTACAAAAAACAAACAAACAGACAGGGGTGAAAACAGTAACCTCCGTCCATCTTCGATGGCGGAGGTTAATGATCAAGGAAAGAAAAACTGTTATTCTGCCTGTCTTATCTTACGAATGAATTATTATCTGGGTCAAACCAAAGATATGTTGCAACAAATCGTTTTCAAACCTGTCCGCGATACATCAATAAAATTAATCTGCTGCTCATCGCTATCAACTTTGACTTTGTCCCGTAGCCCAGCCTTCACCTTGCTCTGCCTGCAGTGCCAACGGGATTGCACAAATATTTGCAGCGTCGCGATTTGGCACCGACCGAGTGAAAGCATGCTGGTACGTGCCCAGCGAAAATAAATAAACAAATAAATAAATACAAACAAATCTTCGCTAACTACCTTTTTCTTCCTTTTTCAGTTTTCATCTTTTTTTTTCTTCTTTTTCTTCTATCAATTCAGTCCCCTCCACAACCCCCATCCTCCCAATCAAACTCCATGCGTATGTAAGAAGTAAAATATTAAATGGACCACAATGAAAGAAAGCAAAAGTGAAAAAAAAGGGTGGTTACGATCCACAGACACTTACGAAGGGAGTCCGCTCGCCAAACTTGCTGTAAAAGGTCAACTTGACGGGATATCTGTGACCTGAACGTTGATCGAAGCAACAGCACTGGTCAAAGGGTGGGCTGTATAGATGCAGCGTCACAGCTGACTCGGAGTGACTGAGATTCTCAACCTGGTGGAGTCCCATGGAATCTACAAAGAGGGGCAGAGGTGGTAAAGGGTGTCATCATGTTGCGCCCACCATGCCAAAAACAGCGTGCCAACACTGGCAGACCTTATTGCCTCCGCAAGCCTTCCTAATGTCAGCCCAAAGATGGTGGTGACACTTTTGGTCTCAGCATTGAATCACCCTTCTAGAGACACCTCCAATTCCAATGGCCGATTCAAATGCATTCCCAATTTGAATACCTTCCCATCGGAGAGGCAAGGCAGCCATTCGAGGTTATGTTTCCACTACTCAAATTGGTCACCACTCTCTGCCTCATTCATCGAGCGGTATTCGGGAGAAAGAATGCGATTCCCTCCGATTGCTCCAGGCGACAGAGAGTCTGCCTTCCCATGCTGTGCAGTGGGAACCTTTTACAATCCTTGATATTCATCACAAACAGACACCGGAATGATAATCGGTGGTGGAAAGCAAGTGAGATACACCAGTCAGGGAGAATATTTTGTAGAACACACAGGGAAGGTCGAGTTAAAGCACAGCTTGAATAAGAAGGGTTATTCTTGAACGGTGCAAGGATTATGATGTGACCTCACATCCTAGAGGTCACGCGTTCTCATCTGTTTCAATGCAACCTTTTTATTATTATTATTAATCTTATTTCCAAGATGGCGACAGGCTTTTCATATTCAGTCGAGTTAATCGTAGAGGCGATTCAATAAATGAAAGTCAAAAGACTCAGGGCCCCTTGTTTATCGTGGTATTCCACAAGCATCAACGTCAACCCATTGGCACCGCGATGAAAAGAATTTTCCAAATGCATCGGAGGTGGTCACAAGGAAGCAACTTCGATGGTTAAGATCGAAATGCTCACTCAATGCCAGTGGCTCGGCTTGCGTGGATTTGTAATCCACCCCCGGAAAGGAATGTGCAAGATGGCATTAGTCGACGGAGTAGAACGAGATACCTACCTCGTCGTTACGCAGGGGAGTCGATGCAGAAATCCTCTGTGAGTGCAATAAAACCAAAACCTCAGAAGAGAATGGCCTTTTAAGAGATTATGACCGGAGAATTTGATGTCAACAAGATGGACGACACGTATGCGCGATATCCGTGCAAACACAACCCACCAACAAGTTCTGAAATCACCACTTTAGCCCAGTAGGACAATGTTGTGGTTTATGACGACTTTTCAAAGTGGAAAGAGGTGGAAGATCTTGAATGTGTGTTAGTAATAGGGCGTGACTTTGGTGTTGGGAGAAAGAGTTGGAGGGAGGGTGAGAAAAGGTATATTGATATGCTCTAAGAGGAATATTAATTGGGATTGGCATTTGGCATTATCAGAACCCATTCATTGCTCATGATGCTGGCCAGCCATACCACCAGCAAGTAATGCTTTCCACAGCGCATGTGCTGTGTTTGAAAGACGAAGATGATGAGGACTCAGGGTGGGGGGTTTGGGGGTGGGTGTTGAGGACATGTGCAAAGGAGACGAGTGCAACAAACTTTCTTTACCATTTATGTAGGTAACTTGACCACTTTCGTACAATAATTCAGCTTTCTTGCTCATCTGTTGCTTGTGGTTGCTCTTTGTTGGCCAGTTGTACAAGGTTTCCTTCATATGGCCCTGCAAGATCTTTACGAAGCAGTGCGAGTCCATGTGGTCGTGGATAGAGCTGCACAGAGAAAGCAAAAGGATTGACATTGTGATATCAGACACGCTGATGATCGGAAGGGTTCAGCTCGAGCTCGGATACGCATTCCTTGTACCCAATTTAGGAAAAGTTTGTTTATCTACAACGGCTTGTATTTCACATTCACTGCTTTCAAAAACCAAAAAAGTGGGAAATTGGTTACGAAACACCCCAACCACCCACCACCGCCATCCTAAATTAGTTTTTAACATTGTAAGAACACACCTTCCCACTGACCTCAGTGGATTTGTACAAATTTTATGGGCCATCTATTGATTACAAAAGCAAAGAGTGGAATTATTAACCTCTCATACATGTCTTCCTTACCAATCTCCAAAATCTCTCACTTCTTTGCCTCATTTTCATGGTTCTCAATTCACCTTCCATTTTTTTTGTTCTTATTTGATGTTCCATACTTTTTAGAGCATTGGCACTGCCAAAGCAGCGTCTTGCCAAAGGTTACATTGGGTGGTTTGCCATTGCCTTCCCACATCGTTTGTCCATGCTCCATCCTTTGAAATATGCCTGGGTGTTGGCTTAATGGCTAGAGTGGTGGGTTTGGGATCCGAGGGTCCCGAGTTCAAATCCCGCTCGGCTGTTGAATTAATACCAGGTGGGGTTGACTCAGTCTGTCATCCTTCTGAGGTCGGCAAAATGAGTACCAACTTGCTGGTATCCTGCGTCTGAGTGGCGACCCGTCCAGGATTGTGCCCAATCGGCAAGGAGGCTGCTTAGGCAGCACCAACGCTCTGCACAGAGTATGGTCCCAATGGATGGATGGATGGATGGATCCTTTGAAATGCTAAGCATCAAGCAAGGAAGCAGCACGTACCATCTTTAAGTCTTTGGTTGGGGTTTGAACCACTGACCTCTCAGACTCAAAGCGGACACCCCAACCATTATCCCACGAAGATGTAACAAACAGCTCGGTTCCTTCTTACAAAAACCGTGTGTGTGTGTGTGTGTGTGTGTTTGTGTGTGTGTTGCAGACACAAACCTCAAGCTGAGACAAACGTTGAACAATCCAGTCATCATCCTCACCTGCCATGACCTTCTCCCCAGCAAAGGATCATCAGGTTGAACTTCCCATTTCCTTCATTCACAAGATTCCTTGTGTACCTAAAGCAAGACACATTCTAATTCGAGGCTCGGAGGGTTGAATAAGTCATTGTCACTGTAATTAATATCGAGCAAAAATGATGCACAATGACTGTACCAAGTACGAAGCACACGATATACATATTATAGATGGGATCAAACGAACCTGTAATTGTCAAACTTGGCAAAGCGCATCCATTCATCCGGGTTGCTCTTGTAAGCGTACATCACGGCTTTCACTTCATCGATGTCCACCTTGTCGCCATCGAACAGGATGTGCAACGATCGGATGAGCTCATCCAAGGTCTGAGGCTTGCTTATGTAATCGTTCATTTTTGGTGTGGTGGGGGAATTGGACGGCCGACTTTGATTGACTCTCCTCGGATTCCTGCCGATGCTCAGCTCTCTGATCGGATTCCGACGCAGTTCACGATGTTTGCGATCGCTCCTGTGGCGATGGCAATCCTTTATCTGCCAGTCCGGGGGGCGTGTTCTCGGAGAGGACCAATCGGAACGAATGGAAACGTGGGAACCCCCATGCTCTCTCCACCTCCGTCATGCCCTCACCCCCATGGCGCTGCTGCTCTCCACCTCCGTCATGCCCTCACCCCATGCCTGCTGCCCCCACCCCATGCCTGCTGCTCTCTCCACCTCCGTCAGCCTCACCCTCATGCTGCTGCCCCCACCCCATGCCTGCTGCCTCTCTCCACCTCGTCATGCCCTCACCCCATGCTGCTGCCGCCACCCATGCCTGCTGCTCTCCCACCTCCGTCATGCCTCACCCCATGCGCTGCTGCCCCACCCCCATGCCTGCGCCCCCCACCCCATGCCTGCTCCCCCACCCATGCCTCTGCTCCCTCCACCTCCGTCATGCCCCACCCCATGCCTGCTGCCCCCACCCCATGCCTCCTGCTCCCTCCACCTCCGTCATGCCCTCACCCCCACCCTCCTCCCGACTTGCTTTGATATCGGTGCAAGTTACTCGTCAGAGGGGAAGCGTGATCCAGGCTCGCAGTGCTTTAACCCATCAGCTTGGCTGCTATCAGCGGCCAAGCCAGCCGTTCCTTAGCAACCACATAAATCTTCAAGTACTGAAAGTCAGGCGATGCTCAATGAATATAACGAATGATTAAGCTGCGTCAGCGTTCGCCATGCTTGAGATAGAATGAAGAATTGCTGATTTTTTTTTTTTCAGAAAGAAAGAACACGTACGTTGTTTAACCGTTTTTAATGGTGAAACGAAGTGAACCGTAAAGGGTGATTATTCGCTCCTTGGTGTCGGTTATATTTGTTTGTTCTGTACGTACCGGGGTGGATGACGAAGGGACGGAAGATTAGAAGTTTGGGAGGAAGTAAAACAAAATGGAGGTGAAGGAGGGAGTGTGAGGAGCATGTGTGAGGTATATAGTGTTACGGTTTGGAAACCTTGTCACACAAACAGCCAGAGACACTCCTTCTGCCAGTTAGAGCCCCTCTTCTGTCTAATGGGATATATTCGTGTGTCACTACGATATTTTTTAGCTAGGTTTTTTAATCATCAACAACATCTGCAACAACTACAGCACCAACTACACACAACAACAGCCATCGCCCACGTGGATCGTGTCACGTGCAGGGGTGAGGGTCCCTCCGCCCACCGTGAGCTCGTCCAATCAACGCGGCACGAGTCGTCGACAACCCCCCGGCCAATCAGGAGGCGAGTGGCGAGGAAGAGAGGCCTCCCACCTATAAGAGGAGGTAGAATGGTTTGAGGAGCAGTTTTTCGGCAGACCGGGTGATCGTGCGACGGCAGAGTGGTTGTGAGAGACATGAGTTCGGCAGACAGGAGGATCGTGGCTTCTGAGCAGTCTGTCGTCGTGGCAGACGGTCGTGTGTGGGTTGTAGCGTCTGAACAGTGTGTGGTCGTGGTTGAGCGGTCTCGTTCGTGGGCGTGGACTTTGGGTCGTGGTTCGAGTCCCACCAGTTGTTCGGGTCGGTGTGACCGCACAAGTGGTCAGGTACCCGGCTCGGCTCTAGTCGTCCAGCTCTCCTTTCTCTCCTTTCTCTCTGGGTGAGGACAACTAAAGACCCACGAGTCGTTGTGTGTGTGTGTGTGTGTGTGTGTGTGTGTGTGTGTGTGTGTGTGTGTGTGTGTGTGTGTGTGTGTGTGTGTGTGTGTCAGTGTGACCACTCCTTGGCTTTTTCACAAGAATTGGCTATTTGTTGTTCACCTTGGCGTCTTGGTTTTCTATAGGTTTTTCTTGGTGTATAGGTTTTCTATTATCATCGCTTTTCCGAAACCTTGTTAATTATTGGCTTTTTCATTGGCTCACCTTGGCATTTATGAAAATGAGAGTGGTCACACTGGTGTGTGTGTGTGTGTCCATGGCCCTGTCTTAAGTAGGATTGTTAAGTGCTTTTCTTTCATTGTACATTTCCTGCCTTTCATTCGTGATAACTCTTCTCTTGTAGTGCTCCCCTACCCCATTGTAAAATAAATCCCCTGTTAAATGTACCAGCTCGTTTTTCTGTACTCCCTCCATTGACCTGGCATGGTGCGTATTGCGAATTAGTAAGGCCGTTGGCCGGTAATGTTCATTTGGTCCGGCGCGCTTTGGCAACTTCCGCTCGGTTAGCCGGATCCGAGTCGTATACCGACTCGATTCGGACAAAGTCGGTCGAGGTGTGGTTTTCTCCCGGTAGTTGGACGACGTGGGTATTTAGGTATATTGAAATTAAGCAATGAACCCTACTCCACGCCGTCGAAATATTGGCGACCACGGTCCGCTAAGGGACCCGTGAACTCTCGGACTTATTCGAGTAGTCACGACCTAAATTCCGGGTGTTCGGTGGGAGATGACTCCACTGCTCCACCTAGTGGTCGTTTATCGTCTCCGAACCCCGGCCCACAACAATATATTATGTTGCTGTGGTTATGGAAACGGACCCCGGGGTGGAGCATTCAACACGTAAAGGGCTTTTCTCATTCCCTCCGCCACCCAAGGTGGATGGAGGTTACAAGTTTTCACCCCTGTCTGTCTGTCTGTGAACAAAATATCTCAAAAATTGTGGACGGATTGGGACGAAATTTGGTGGACAGATTGGGGATGTGACAAGGACGAAATGATTAGATTTTGGTGAAGATCCGGATCTGGATCTGAGAATTGTTAAAGTGAATCTTCACCATTGAGTGATCGGGCCAAAACGATATATAGCACGATATCTCAAAAAATTATGGACAGATACGGACGAAACTTGGTGGATGAGTTGGTTAGGTGACAAGAACAAGCCGATTCTATTTTAGTTCATGTACAAATCCAGATCCAGTCTATCAGGTCAGGTATGGGAGCATGCGCCGGAGCAGCGCGTCGCTGTGTCCATTTTCCGCCGGTACTCCAGGGGCCTCTGTCTGGCCATCCCACAGGCAGATGCCTGGCCCACCCCCATCTCCTTGAGATGCTGATCAACCTGCTGCAACCACGAGGCACGTGGTTGGCCCATTGGCCTCCTCCACTCATGAGATTCCCTCGCTGAGAGAATCTGGTGAGCAGGATCAGCATCAAGAAAACGAGCCATGTGTCCAGACAGCCGCAGCTGACACTCACGGACTATGCAGGTAACAAATCTCATTTGAATCTCAATCAGCAACCGCTCGTTGGACATAAAGTCTGACCAGCAACAGCCAAGGATTCTCCGAAGAGACCTGGTACAGCCAATGCAAATTTCTCCAAAATTAGCATAATGGGTTTAGGGGTGATAAAAAATTTTTTTGCCAATTAAACTTGATTGATAATTAACTTGAAAAAGTAAATGTTTTTGGTATATAGCACAATGTCTTATTATAACCCATTAATGGGAAATGTACTCAAACACAACATGATTATTACATCTATGTGCTTGAACATGTACTTATTTTAATAATATATTTGCATTTTAATGATCTTGTATCTCTTTTTTTGATTTAGAAGATAATCAATCTGCCCAGTAAAAATGTCCATTGTTCCCCAAAACAGATTGGCCTTCCAAATAATCTTTATTCAGTATAATAGAATCACCGATTATTTTTATTTTGCTTATTAAGGGATTCTTCTATATAAATAATTATATACTGGTGTCAAAGTCTGGCTGGAAACAGGAGTCTAGCTTAAATGGAATGTGTGTGAAAATAATGACCAGAACTCCTATCAACCTTCAGGTCATAAATATTCCTTAACCCTTTGAAATTATGCTGAACTCCAGATGGCTGCTGCCACATGTGACTTATTGAAGCACCTCTGAATTCTCCATATCGATATATTCGTGCATGTTTGCACATGTTTTGTTTTAATAAATGACTCAAATGTACAGAAGGAATTGAGTCTCCTTCTCAGATCCCTGGTCACAGTTCAAGTCTCACATATGTAGAGCAAGACTGGAAGCACCAAGGACCTGAAGACTCTGGCTTTTGTCCTCCTGCACAGGTACCGGCAGTGCCACACCCCATGATCCAGTGAATCCATGACTCCCCAGGCCCGACCCAGACGTCTGTTGACCTCTGGCTTACAGCCAGCAGAGACATGGCAGAGACACTGCCAAGGTAAGTGAATCTCTCCATTACCTCAACATCCTCGTCACAAACAGGTACAGACAAGATAGCAGCATCCAAGATGTCATTGAAAAGCCTGTATCATAGTTTTGACCCAGGAAACACGTAATTTGAGCAGCTCCGACTACTCATTCAGAACCTTGAGGGTCCCCAAAAGGATATCCAGACTCTCGACAAAGATGACTGCATCATCTGCGAAATGAAGGTCAGAGATCTTGACATTCCCAAACGATGCATCGCCTATCAGTGGGATACAAAACCTAAACTAATCAGCTTGGTGGAGGCATGCACTCTATCGAGTTCCATTCTAGTTAAATACTTCACTTATAGTAATTGTGCTTCCTCAGGTACCTGGCTCTCCTATCGGGAACGGGGAAAATACATTGCAAGTGTTAGCATGTTTCAGTCCCGTTGTGATCCCTCACTTTCTGAAGACAATGAGTGATGGTAGTGGTGAAGGTAGTGATGATGCAGCGGGTGTAGGTGGTGGTGATGCAGCAGTGGTGAAGGTGCAGTGATGGAGATTGGTAGGGATGAGGTCTGGGAGACAGTTTTTGTGGGTGATGAGAATTAAATATTTAGATCCTTCATTCTGCAGGAAGGATTGTAGACATATAATTCTGTGCAGTTTTGAAGGAGCAGGAGTTAGGGCCCTGTCACACCTTGACGTTTTAGCCAGCAATGGCAACGTATAAAAGTGTATGTAAAACGTTGGCGTACGCTGAAATTTTGATGTTTTTAAAAAGTTTTTGGCGTATTCATAACGTGTTGGTCGTTTGCATAACATATTAGTAACGGCACAGAACGTTTCGTTGTGTTATGCATAACTTTTACCAATGAATGCTTACCTTGTGGTCGGCGTTCAAAACCTATGACAAACGATAGTTTAACTTACCCTTTGCGCGCTATACATATCGCCGGCGAACTCGTGGCGTAGCCAGTTAAGAACTTGCCGGACGCCGATTGAAATCAAAACTGCCTGAGAATTTGAAGTGTCAACATCGCAGTCACCTTGACGATTTTGCCAGCGTATGCCATTCTATGAAAAATGTGTTTACAACGCTAGGCACACGTCAAATACGCTATAGGTAAGTTGTGTATACGTTTAGAGTATGCTGGAAATCATTGAAGTACGCTGGCATATTACCTAGTCCGTTTGATACGTCGTGAAATTTCAAGCATGCTGAAAATTTTAAGACTTACTGACGTAAGGCTCACATGTTTCGCATGCGTTGCATCTGTTCTTGACGTTCCGCGATCGTTTAAACACGGCGAACACACGTTACTTGTAGGTTACTCATAAGTCGAAGCACGTCAAGGTAATGGCCAACATACTTGAAACCAAATTTCTAACCGATGAGTAACGTGCTTTGAACAAATGAGTAGCATCAGCTTAGCCTATGTTTAACGTGCTTGAAACTATGAGTAACGTGCATTGAAACTATGTATAAATGGCCTTGAACCAATGACTATCGTGCTATGAGGTAAGAGTAACGTGCGTTTAACCTATGAGTAGCATGTTTGAACCTAAGTAACGTGCTTCTAACCTTTGAGTAAATGCTATGAACCTATTTGTAACGTTTGTAAACGCACATTGTCGTATGTAGACGAATTAAATTGACGTCTTCCGGACAACCATAGAACTTACTGAAAGTGTTTCTAACTTACATCTACCGTGTACTGGCGTATTGGCAGCGTTTAGGGAATTGGTATATCAAATGGGCTTCAACATAAAAACCCATCATTGTTCCAGACTCCATGGTGAGTAGATGTGAACGCCGGTAGTATCGATAGTAGTAGGTGGCGTGACAGTAATAATAGTAGTAGTAGTAGCTGTATGTCTATGTCAGTAGTAGTATGTGAGCGTGATGTGGAGGCTGTGGGGGATGATGGATCCTCGTTGTGTCAACGAATAGGAGAATACTTTGCACCATTGTTCGATGTTCTGTAAGGCTAATTTTTTCCTCATTCCGAAGATGAAATATTTCTTTGTTTATTATTTAAATTATTAGAAAAGACTTGACAAATGCATAATGTACTAGTAATGAACACAGAACGCTTCGATAACTTATAGATTAGTTATACAAGATTGCTTATCGTGTTTTAGGCTCCACAACCTATGCCCAACGATAGTCTAGCGTATGCATAATGTGGAGCGCATCGTTTACGATTACGTGACGTTTCTATCCATTGACTGCACTAAACTATTTTAATAAACGGCTGTCACTCGCTATGTTTTTTGACGCTGGTGCTCGGCAATTCAAATCGTTTCCATTGAACGAGTTAACTTGCTGTCACTCGCCTATTGTTTTTGTACGCTGGTGCTCGGCAATTGAAATCGTTTCCATTGAACGAGTTAAATCGCTTCCACTGGACTATTGAAACGAGTTATAATAATGCTTGTTATCCTTGGACCCACTCTGGCTAGCAGCTCGTCGAACATCGCTGGGGGCATTCGCAGGAAGTTGTGAAGGATGCATGGTCCTCGTTCCGGAGTTCCACCATGAGCTGGTCATATATGCGTAATGGCGTCGCCTCCCGATCCATGGTCTCACCCAGTTCCTTCTCCTCCGTTCACGTCTTCTTCTCCCGGCTCTATTGGCACGCAACTGGTACAGTGTCAACTCGATGAGGTCATGTTTGATGTTCGAGGACAGGTAGTATTGTCGTCTCAGCGTTGCCGTATCCTCCATCTCTCGGATGACTCGACGTGTACTCACCACGAAGTCAAAAAAAGACGGGGTCTTCCTGCGAAGGCCCTTTTTATATACCAATTTCCCTAATCGCTGCGAATACGTCATTCTACGTCAGCTGTTTGTTAGAAACGCGTTCAGTAAGTTCTGTGGTCGTCTTGAAGACGTCAAATACGTCTACATACTTATTTGTTCGTAGGACATGCTCTACAACTAATTCCCAAGCACGTACTCATAGATTATAAATAAGTCACGGTTCCCTAAACATTACTTTGATGTGTTTCAATGTATGAGAAACTTTCTAGTAGCGCGTTGCGAGCTGTGAACAACATTCGTGTAGCGTGCTTATAAAACGTTACTATAGTTTATGAATGAGTTTCGGGTACGCAAATGTTACCTTAACGTGTTTCCACATATGAGTAACATATAAATAACGTGTGTCACGACGCATAACGTGCCTAAACCTTATGGCCAGCGTAGCGGAACGTGTAGCCAAACGCCGAGTACGTCGTAAAATTTTAAGCATACGAAAATTTGAGAAAAACCACAAAGTTCAATGATTAAAGCCAGCGTACAACGACTTATGGCAGTGTTTTCAGCGTGCTCTTAACGTATACAAAACCTACCCATAACGTATTAGACGTGTGCCAGCGTATTAGGCAAATTTTTCATAAATCGGCATAGGTTGGCTAAATCGTCAAGGTGTGACAGCCCCTTTAGGGACATTGAAGGAAGGGTAAACGATGTTGTATCGGGTCACGATAGAAAGAAATTGGTTGTGGTACACCTCGGAGCAAATGATTCAAGAAAAGTTTACTTCCAGGTTTTGAAAAATAGATACAAGATATTGGGTAAGCGGCTGAAAGCAAAGGGTTGTGAGATAATGTTTTCTGGAATTCTCCCAAGATTAGAAAATGATACGGAAATGATTAGCAGAGCGAGAGATGTCAATCAATGGCTGGAAGAATGGTGTCGGGAGGAAGGTTTTACATTTAAGAAGCAGTGGGAATCATTTTGGGGACAAAGGGAATGTTTCCAGAATGATGGCCGTATATTAATGAAAGAGGCAGTAAGGTTTGCAGTGGGAATTGAGGAAGGAATTCAGGCTTTTTTTTAGGTCAGCGGAGGGTGGGGAAGGTATAAAGGAAGGAACGGATGAAGTAATTGTGATGAGTAAGGCCAGGCAGGAAAATATAATTTTAGGAAGGGAAAAGTTAAACATATTCTCTACCAATGCTAGGAGTTTAAATAATAAGATGGAAGAGCTTGAAGCCAAAGTGAGCCAAAGTATGATTTAGTTGCAGTGAGTGAGAGTGGTTAAGGAGGAGATAAACTGGAGGACAGATAGAAGGCTACAAGGCGTATCGTGTGATAGAAGAGAAATAGGAGGAGGGAGCAATCTGCGGGGTAAAGACGCATGCATCAAGAGAAAGGGGTTGACATTTAAGAAAGAATAAATGTGGAATTCTGTGTGGATTGAGATTAGAGATTGTAAAAACAGGAAGATTTACTGTTAGGAGCTTTGTAGGGCTCGGTGTAAGGAAGAGGAAGGAAGGAGGAACATTAAGAATTCAATTCAATGTTTGTGTTTGGTAAGTGAGTAGCTATTGTAATGTATGTGATGTTTAACTTTTTCGTCCGATAGTTGGTTCCAGTGGACACGCGAATAAGGCAGAACGCAGGGTATGTGTTATTATTCTGGACGATGCTGATCTAGTCGACTCTGCTTTTTAACCCAGCTTGTAGATAAGCCCATGAGGGGGTGTGCAGTGTTTGACCTCCTTTTAAGTAACGATCCCAATATGGTGGAGGAGGTGAAGGTACTGTCGAGGCAGAGATGGCGACTTGGACTTGATTCGCAAATTTTGTGACTTGAGACTTGAGCTTGCAGACTTGTTGACAATGACGATGAATGAATGAACACGATATATATTGTTGCGAATTCGCGCCCGTCGGCGTGCGATCGGCCACGCGACTCGAAACGCCGGACCGCTCGCCCACCGGACGGACAATTCAGTCGTGACCCTCCGGCTAACGCCGGGATCCAGTCACGGGTGGGCTTTCGACCTCACCACAATCGTGCCAATCGGCCACCCGCGTAGGATAGGGTTGTTCGCCAAATTCGACCTACCTAAGTACCACGCGGATGGTAAACCGGCGATCGTACCTCGCGCAGGTCGACTCCGGACACGAGCCGCTTGGGCGGGCCGTTCCGTACTATCGGGATAACCGAGCGTGTTATCGTCGACCTCGACGGTTCAGATTATTTACCGGGCGTTTTGCACCCACTACGAACCCTTTACGTGAAGCAGGATGGAGGTTCAATTAAGAAAAGACGAAGCGAAACGGGAAAACAGTTCACACAATGCACATTATTCCGCGGCACGCGAGCACACCTATAGCACACGTATTTACAGTCACAATTAACGATTGCACATATATCACACTGAACAAAAGAAATGCACATATAAAAGGAGTTAAAACCGACTACACGACACACGGACCACTTATACAGTTACTACCTTACAAGACACGGCGCCACACACGCATTCACACCGAAGCAAAGAAAAGACCCCTCAAAGGCAAGGGAGTCAGACTGGGCCCGTGGGCCTAATGCGCGTGGGACCTGGATGAGCGGCCAGGCCCACGAGACCGAAGGGTCCTACCCGCGCCCTCGTGGCGAGCGCGAAATGTCGCTGCACGGCGGTTCCGTGGGCACCTGCTGGTGTGGGTGGGAACGGGGCCCTTGTCGCACTCTCTCAGCGCGGGGGAAAAAGGGGGAATTGTTGATGCTCTGGGGAGGGAGTATGGCTGGCTCGCTCGAATCCCGCGACGCGAGCCTCCAGGTCCACCTCAGCCGTTCGCCTCCGCAGCCGTCTGCCCACCGATCTCGCCTCACCGATCTGCTGCTCCACCGACACTGCTCGATACTGTTCGCCCACGATACTGCTCGATACTGACTTCGCCCCACGATACTGCTCCACGATACTGCTCGATCTCCTCACTGCGCTCGCCTTTTTTATTGGCTTCGGGAACCCACCATATGCAAATTATCGGATCCAAACGACCTCAGGGCGGAGCCACGCTCGCCGATTGGATGGAGAAAAAGGGGGCGTGTATCATTCCTGATCCTCAAATTTGCTATGCCGTTTTCGTCAGGCGCGTCTGGAGGTGGGGCCAAGCCGCCCGCGCTTCCTGATTGGGTGGATCAGATGTTGGGCGTGCATCATTCCTGATCCGAATTCTCCTCAGAAAACCCCGCCATCTGCACTCGCGTCTCGCGTGTCTCGCTGAAGACAGCTCGACGCTCGGCGTCCACAGGTGGCGCGGGAATGGCCGTAGGAGAAGGTGGTGGAGGGTTTTCGGCGGTGTCCGATGGCCATGGCGCTGTTTGGAATGGCGGTGATGTGAGGTTTGCGGTAGCGAGTGGTGAAGGTAGGTTTTGGCTGCTGGCGTTGTTGTTGTTGTTGGCGTGGGTGGCTCAAACAAAGGTAGAACAGAAAAACGCCTAACTCAAAGGATCGCAGCCCGAATGAATCACATTAATTCCCTCTATACAATGGGTTTGGGCTAACTACCATGTACTTAAGAATATATCTCACCTACGGGACCTTTATGGTGTTTGCGAATTTCCAGAACGTAACAATATATATATATCCTGGTGTTGGCGTAGCGGCTTGGAATCCAAAAGGTCCTGAGTTCAAGCCCCGTTGGCCGCTTGAATTAAACACACCAGGAGGTTGACTCAGCCTGTCACTTCCGAGGTCGGCGAAGGATACCAGTGTACTGGGCCCGGTGCATGCCCCGGTTTAGAATAGGTATACCATATCCCTGTGTCATAAGAGGCGACCAGGGTTGCATCAGGAAGGGCATCCGGCAAAAACTGTGCCAAATCATTATGCGGATCATAACGGATGATCCGCTGTGGCGACCCTAACGGGAGCAGCGAAAGAAGAGAAGAAGATATATATATATATGTCATTGATGCATTTGAGACTAATTTTCATTCGATATCTGGTGGGATGTGATTGCGTTTATAAACAAAGACCGCCGGAGTCATGAGCCAAAGGGGGCACAAACTCGGTATATAGATCGCGCGGAGCTTAGAAAAGGTATTCGGGTTCGAGTGAGGTACTAATTAAGTATATATCCAAACCTTCCATATTCAGAGTGGAATCACCAAGATTAATGACACGCAAAAGACTGAGTCTGGTCACCGAGTTTTGTTACAGATTGTAACCATATTGGTCACCAAATGTAACCATTACACCACTGAGTCTGTTCAACGAGTTTGAATAAAAGCAACTAAACATTGTCATGTTTATTTTTTCCATTTCATTTATTTTACAGAGTGCACATGCCTAAAAACTCATGAGTCATGATAATAAACTATATAGTCATAAATAAACTATATAAAACTCATGAGTCATGAGAGAATAAAAACTCATGAGAATAAACAATCAGCTCATGAGTCATGAAACCTTTTGAATATTAAAGGCTTCCATGTAACCAAGGTCTATGATAATGACATTATGACGTGACATTTGATTTGAGATTTGGCTTAGGTGACTTGTTGACATCTATGGGAAGGGGGCATTTCGGATCAAGTGATCATAACATGATTATGTCAACCTTTCGGATCAAGTGCAATACTTGCATAGATTGGGCAAAAGATTGGCAGATGTAATTTAACCTGAACAAGTTTGTTGACATAATATTGATTCTGTTTATGGTTAGCGTTCAGGATAGCAGTGTAAGGCTATTAGATTTCAGGAAGCAAACCTTGAGGGTATGAGGAGAGAGTTGGGTGATGTAGATTGGGAGAAGCTAACAATAGGACAATCGGCATCAGAGAAATGGGAAACCTACGAGGAGCAAATGTGTGGAGTGTAGAGTAAGTACATTCCAATGAGGTGTAAAACTAGAAGCAGAAAGAGGCCAGGGTGGTTGAGCAGTGAGATTAGGAATGCTATTAAGGAGAAGCAGAAGGCATTTATTTGGTATAAAATAACAGGACTGGAGTTAGATTTATATCACTATCGGAGTAAACAGAGGCAAGTTAAGAAAATAACTCGGCAAGCCAAAAGAGAGTATGAGAAGGACATGGCTAGGAATAGTAAACATAATAACAAGGCATTATTTAAGTATATCATGGGAAAAGAACACGTTAGGATCAGTGTGGGCCCATTGAGGAATAGCACCGGGAGAGTGGTTAGTGAGGAAAGTGAGATGGCAGGCTTATTAAACAGGTATTTTGCTTCAACTTTTACACGAGAACAATCAGGAGAATAGCCAATAGCTGAAAGTATCTATCAAGGAGGTGAAGAAGGGCTTTTACAGAAGATCCAGGTTAGAGTGGAGGAAGTAAAGGAACAGCTAGAAAATCTAAGAGTAAATAAGTCTCCGGGTCCAGATCATATGCACCCGCGAGTATTTTCAATTGCTCACTGGAGTCAGGACAGGTACTGGAGGATTGTAGAGTAGCAAATGTAACACCATTATTTAAGAAAGAATCCAGAGAAGAATTGGGAAACCTTAGACCTGTTCATTTGACTTCAGTTGTGGGGAAGGTGATGGAGAAATTAATTAAGGACCAGATGAGGAACCATTGAAACAAATACAAACTAATTAAAGGTAGTCAGTATTGATCTAATGAAGGTAGGTCTTGTCTAATAAATCGTTTAGAGTTCTATAGAGCACTTTCTGATTGGGTGGATGAGGGAATGACAGTGGACATAGTGGGCCGAATTTACGAAAGGCGCTTATCAAGTGTCTTGCAAATGCACGACTAACTCTTAAACGGTGACAAAAACATCATCGTATGTGAACAGCTAATCACCCGTCTCGATAGCAATTTACAAAGGGAGATAAGCAGCCGATTAGTTGTGCATGCTGAAACAGCAGATTAGTTGTGCGTGCCTAGCAGCCTCTCAGAAGTCAATTTTAAAATTTTTATTTTGTATGTTCCAAAGAAAAAGGGGGACAATTTTTCATGAGAGCAATGAATGGGTTTAATCGTATTAATCAAGGTTCACCAAGAAACAATCCAACACAGTAGAAGCTGGACAAAATTGATAGTCAGACCTTTCCAGAGGATTGAATCTCTTTGAAGATTCTCAGTGCATGTCAGCAAACTACCCTCTTCCTGTCTTCTGCCTCTTCTTGAGCCAATACAAGCACTCCTAACACATCCATAAACTACCAATTATAAGCAATGATTTCTTCAAGGCCTAAAACGCACTCTTAAACATGCCCTCACTGATGTGTAGGAGTTTCTTTCTTGTTTAAACGCTTGTGATTATGTTTTGATCCACAATACAATAATCACTCTTCGGCCATTGGCGACTAACTTTGAACGGGTGATCATTGCACGATTAGCGATTCTTCACACGTCTAACTCTTAAACGCCTTTCATAAATTCGGCCCCTAGACCTTAAGAAGGCATTTGATGAGGTACCCCATAGGAGGTTGCAAGCCAAGGCTTGTGGAGTGGCTGGTCAGGTAGCAAACTGAATTGGAAACTGAATTTGTAATTGGAAGCAAAGGGTGGCTGTGAGTGGGAGGACGTCTTGCTGGGAAGATGTACCTCAGGGGGTCAGTACTCGGCCCATTATTATTCATAATTTACATCAACAATTTGGATAGTGGGGTAAAGAGTAAGCTTTCAAAATGTACAGATCACACAAAGCTTGGAGGCGAGGTGGATAAATAGAGGGGTGGTGATCAGATTCAGGAAATTATTGATAAAAATTGCACATATTGGCAAAAAGATTGGTCGATGGAATTTAACCTGAGAAAGTGTAAGGTGTTGGGGATCGGAAAGAACAATGAAAATAGAGATTACAGGATGCAAGGGTAATTTTGGAACGTGTCACACAGGAGAAGGATCTGGGGGTGGTAATAGATTTGGGAGATAAGCAGGTAGCACAATGCCAGGAGTTATAGGTAGAGCAGATAGGGTTTTAGGTTATATTCGGAGGGGGATCATTTGAGGTGGTGTTAACATTGTACAGGAATTTAGTGAGGGCCACATCTCGAATATTGTGTGCAGTTTTGGTCAGCACAACTCAGGAAGGACATAGATGCCATAGAGAAGGTTCAACGTAGGGCTACTAGATTGATTTCGGGCCTAGGTAGACCCGCTATGGGAGCAGCTGAAGGAGAAGGGCTTTTTCACTAGAAAGGAGGCGGTTACGAGGAGATATGATAGAGATGTTTAAGATAATGAAGGTAGAGATAAAATAAATGCAGATACTTTTTCAGCAGAGTAGATAGTGATAGGACCAGGGCCTTAGCCTGAGAGTTAAGATGGTAGTAAGGCAGGGAGGGGTCTTTTACTCAGGAGAGTAGATAATACGTGGAATGGTCTCCCTGGAAAGGTAACTTAGCAACAGAAACAGTAGATAAGTTAAATTGGAATTAGATAGGTACCTGGAACCATGGAGATAGAAGGGCAGGGATGTTGGCAGGACTTTTAGGGTATTTGAGTACAGATGGGTGATGTGTGCATCTGGGCAGAGTGTTGTGTCTGTAAGGTCTCATCAAGAGGTGGTGCATGGTTGATGTTGTGTGTTTCTCACCCAAGAATCACCTTCGCCAACTCTCCTCCCCCAAAGAAAAAAAAAGAACACAAAAATAATAATAAAAAAGAAAAGAATTATACAACTTTTGCATTTTTCTTTTTTATTTAAATAAGGAAAACATAAATATATTTCCCCTTTTTTATTTAGCCATCCTTGGGATATCCAAGGGTGTGCCACTTGTCTCATCCACATTCCTCCTCTCATTCCCTCAATTAAATGGTTTCATTTTAACGGATAAAATATCCTCGAGTGGGCTGAC
The DNA here is from genome assembly GCA_035128595.1 of Eptatretus atami. Classification (NCBI taxonomy): domain Eukaryota; kingdom Metazoa; phylum Chordata; class Myxini; order Myxiniformes; family Myxinidae; genus Eptatretus; species Eptatretus atami. The sequence continues at coordinate 176,206,508 of CM068956.1, forward strand.
GGTTACCTCTTGAGGTTGGAGTTGAACTCACGCCGACTTGATCTCCTGGTAACGAAAGTTACAGGACGACATTTGGAGGAACCCCCCTGATTCGAAATCGAAACATCTACAATAGACCGAGTGATCCTGAAGACCATTAAGGAGAAAAGGCAAATGGATGAAGGTCTCTATCTAGCCCAGAAAACGATTTTCATGGCATCCATCTGAGAACTATGCAAACATTCTGGTTTCTTATAGATTTTTATCTCAGGAATCCGAATCTGCTTGTTTGGTTGTTCAAAAACCGACATTTAAAGCAGCATTCTTTATTAAAGATGCAGTTCCCGTCACGAGTGTGAAAGGGCTCCTTTCATCAAAACTGGTGCTGTTGGCCAATTTCATTGTATAAGAGTATAAAGTATTTCATGTTCACAATCCTTTAAAGGTGTTCACATCTTGATACATAAATTGATATTTTCTTCGGAAAAAAAAAATAAAACACATGTTTTTCCATGCGGAGACTGTGTAATGTTAATTAAATACACTCATGAATTGAAAGACAAGAAATCCGAATACCCAAATTGAAATGTTCAGAAGCTTTCAGTTAAAGTACTATTTCACATTGAATCCGCATCGCGCAAAACAGTTGAACTTTATTCATGATGAAACGAAATGAAACACATTTCACGTAGTTGGAAATGATCAATTCGCTGGAAGATTATTATTGACTCGGAAAAATACTAAAATGAACAAGGTATAATTTCAAGCAGGAACTACAAATAGAGCACAAAACCACTTTCTTTCCCGACACACAATATCCATCATGAATATACCAGAACCAAGTTATATAATTTGAAGTGGGTCTACGAACTATAAATCATCGGAATCCGACAGATCATTGTCTGCGTCCTCCATAGAGTCTTCATGGAGTCTTCAAGATCTATTGGTGAGGTATTTTCACAATTGGCGCAGCAACATACGTAAATCGGTGCAAGAAATACCATTTGACTTGCAAGAACAAACATTGTTCTGACACTTCAATTTCCTGCAGCCACAATCTATGAGAGTGATTGAGAATTCTGGGGGAGCAGGTGGATCCTTCATCCAGTGAATCGTGAGTTCATAACCTTGTAATTTCCAGCTGTGTTTGGATGGATCTGGTGGCTTGACGAATTGTTTAAGCGATCTGGGATACAATGCCACCTGGTAATCGGTGTTGTCATCCTTCCGAGGTCGGCAAAATGAAAATGAATGCCAGTTTGCTGGTATACTCTGTCAGAGTGGCGACCCGTCCAGGATTGTGTCCAATAGCCAAGGAGACTGCTGTGGCAGCACCAACGCTCTGAACAGAGCATGGTCCCAATGGATGGATGGATGGAATCGGTGTGTTGGGTATTATGGATGCAGACAATCTGACGTTGGAAGTAGAGATTGTTCACTTGAAGATTTTGCACAAAACAAGCAGTAGCAGACTTCACTGACACGGTGAATGTTCTCACCGTAACGATCGCAAACGAAGGACTCCATCGATTTCGACAAATCGTCGGTCATGACGAAATTCACGCTGATGCGTGCAAATGCATGTTGGTACTTCTCTTTCTTCAAGAGAAAGATTGAATGGCTTCTTCTTATCGATGCCGTGAAATCCGCGCGCACTATCACAACTGGTGAAAACATGAATACCCATCAAGGCATCACAAACTTTCTGCCCAGTTCTTCAGTCAGCCAATACACATTCAGCAGTCGTTCTTTGCCTCTTGGTGCTGTGTGGGCGTACAAACGTCATTGAAGGTATAATTTCAGATTCAAAGCTATAGTAGCAACGTCTGTGTCTGGCCTTTGGATCACGATGCCAGAATCAGTGAGGGCAGCATGTTGGCAATGGGGGAACACAGAACATGTGTGTGTCCGCTTCCACTTGGTCACTTTCCAGAACGGGTATGTTTTGTAAAAGAAGGACATTGCCCTCTTCATGGAATGATGAACAGCGCTCGCAATGAGTCATATAAAATTAAATGCACTGAACTTGAACGGAGGTAGTCCTGACAGTGCTGAATAGAAAAATTTGATCAAAGTCTCCTTATTGTTCCCATTGTGTAGGAGGTCTGCCCACTGGCCAGGTATTTTTGGTCCGGGCCAGATATGCGTCAAAGCTCGATAGATCCTTGTGATTTTTTTTTCCCTTCTGCAATGCTTAGGGAACTTGATGCTGGTCACAGGATATCTTTCAAAGACAATGTCGACCCGTGGGTGCTTCCCCGCTTTAGCTCTGTTCATTATCTTCCACAGGATCAGTTGTGCGAATCCCCCTAATGTTTCAAGGAGGGAAGCAGGTGATATCGAATGGACGATGCTCATGCCATCACTTATTTTAAAGTTGATCTCTTCGAGAATCGAGATTAGATGACCTAAAAAGTCCAAATTTCTTTCTCAAACACCAAGGTGTTGTTTATAATTACTGTAACTAATACATTCGTCAAAAATATAACATAAACGGAGTTAATATGGAAAATAGGCATATTTAACAAAGGTCATAAAATGTGTTGTTAGAGACAGAAGAACAACTGTCAACACGAGACTGTATTATAATGTTAAGTTATCATTCAAAACCATTAATTTGTTCCTCATTCAAGGCTCACGATGGAAGGTTTCGTGGGTCAATCTCAATTGTTCATAAACAGAGAGGGTTACTGATAATTATCAGTGCCCCACTCACAAACAAGAATTCAGCTTATAGTGAGAAATTCTTCACCCTTGTTTAAAAAACACAATGTACCAGATAAAGAGTCCAGGAAGTGAATTAACAGGGAAGATGAAGCTCCGGGGCCAGATGACACTGTACAAAGTACATCCAAGAGTATTGGGGAAGGTGATCGGGCGGATAAGCGTGATGTTAACAGAGCAGATGGGTCGTGATGTTGACAGAGCAGATGGGCCGTGATGTTGACAGAGCAGATGGGTCGTGATGTTGACAGAGCAGATGGGTCGTGATGTGACAGAGCTGATGGTCGTGGTTTGTTGACAGACAGATGGTCGTGATGTTGAGAGCAGAATGGGTCGTGATGTTGGGCAGAGTCAGATGGGTCGTGATGTTGAGCAAGCAAGATGGGTCGTGATGTTGACAGAGCAGATGGGTCGTGATGTTGACAGAGCAGATGGGTGTAGTAACAGAGCAGATCGGGTCGTGATGTTTCACAGAGCAGATGTCGTTAGTTGACAGAGCAGATGGTCGTGATGTTCACAGAGCAGATGGTCGTGATGTTCACAGAGCAGATGGGTCGTGATGTTAACAGAGCAGATCGGTCGTGATGTTAACAGAGCAGATGGTCGTGATGTTACAGAGCAGATGTCGTAGATGTTGAACAGAGCAGATCGGTCGTGATGTTACAGAGCAGATCGGTCGTGATTGTTAACAGAGCAGATCGGTCGTGATGGTTACAGAGCGATCGGTCGTGATTACAGAGCGATCGGTCGTGATGTTAACAGAGAAGTCTGATGTTAAGAGCGATGTCGTATGTACAGAGCAGATGGTCGTGATGTTGACAGAGCAGATAGGTCGTGATGTGACAGAGCAGATAGGTCGTGATGTTGGAGACAGACAGGGTCGTGATGTTAACAGAGTAGATAGGCACGTGATGTAACATATTGGATTGGCATGATGTTAACAATATATTTTACAGTTCATTGGAGTCAGGACAGGTACCAGAGGTTTGGAGAGCATCAAATGTAACATCATCCATACTAATAAGTGTGTGTGTGTGTGTGTGTGTGCGCCTCATCCATAACTCCAAAACCATAAAACCTAGCAGCCTAAAACTTTACATGCATACTATAGGATCTCCAAGGAATTGCAAGAGTGAAATTTGGGTGTTCAATTTAGACACTCCTTTTGAAGATAATTAAAGGCCTTATTTAATTATATCTTTGATCAGGCGTAT
>CM068956.1:176273035-176301297 GCA_035128595.1 Eptatretus atami
TTTTATTTTTTGAAATGATTTTTTTATCAACCGCTGTCACAACGGGAACCCAACGGGTTCACGGGTCGTCGAGTCTGGTGTTAAAATTCTCTTGTATTAAACCTCATGCAATATCACTATACTGCAATTTCAAAGAGAAGTGCTTCATAAATTAGTCATCATTGGCAATGTACATAAAAAAACATCGGTCAGGCTCACAACAGACCTTAAACAAAACAGCATTGTGTTCGCAATGAACAACAGAGTTAAGATTTGGACAATCTGAGGACAGGTATAGAGGAAAGAAAATAAAGGCAAAAATAAATAAACAAATAAGGATGCACACAACTATTTAGTCTTTGCAATGCCATGCTTGGGTAGAACGAGGTCATACTTTTATTAATGGAGAAAGCTTTGTGTGGTTTTATTAAAATGGGACAGGTGGTTTTTCTGAAAATGGCATATATGATGATCATGACAAATCATTAATTATCAGCCAAATTAAAAGCAAAAATAAATATTTTATTCACCACAAAATAGGGGAATTACAAAAGTTATCAGTACCAGACACCGTTATGCATCACCGAAGGAGGGGAGGTGGGGTGTGAGGTAGGATGGCAAGTGGAGGACTCATTCATTTCAGATACACAAAGAGTTGAGCAAAGACAATGGTAATATGCCAAGCGACATGTATTAACATTTAGAAAAAACATAATATGCTGCAAATGCCGTTAAATATCACACTACCAGCACACGGTGATTAAACAAAATTTACATTCGTCGAACATTACTGTACAATGTAGGAAAGTTCAATGTGTAGAAACTCGTCATTTGGACCATTCTTCTGGGACGCTCCTGGATTATCAATTGCTAACAATCGTAAAAATACCAATTATGATTATAATAGTAAAGCATGGAATATGACTGAGACCAAATGACTGCCCTGAAAGCTTACTTGTTTTAAATTGGGAATGCTTCAGATAGTTCAAAATATTGTACGGCCGAGTAAACAACAACCAAAAAATAACATCGCCAAGTTAAGCATTTAGTTCGATTTCTTCTTGTTACCTAAAGACTGCTTGCTTACAAAGTTCAAAACATTTCAGGTTTCAGGATATTAAATTAGAAATAATAATCTGGTTTCTTCTCTTTGCAGTACAAGAACACTTGGAGACGAAGCTCAAAACAATATTCCAAATCACCTCTGAACTGGTATGTTGTGACCGTCGGTACCGCCAATCAGAAGTGGAAATCATAACTTTCGATCGAATATGGTATTTCCAAAAAAATGTACTCTTCCATGGTCCCAGGTAATCTTCCTGGGTTCGTGCATTAGTATTGGCCGCTTGAGTATTGTTTTGCATTAGCATTTTAACTTTTCAGGAGAGGTGATCCAGGCAGCTAACTAAGCCAGGGCAACTCTGGCTGGACACCCTGCCAGCTTGTACTGACCATCAACCAGATTCGGCCCGGCATAGTCAGTCAACTGGGGAGAAGACTCCAACATGGAAAATTGGGGTACACACCGACACCCAATCTAATGGATGCATAAGAAAGCTGAAAACAAACCATTTCCATGGATGAAACAAGTGACATAAGTGTTTTCATAAAGATAAAAACCCAAACGACGACGATGATGCCAAAAAGTAAACAGGACATAAAGAGACATCAAAGCTGTTATGTTATTCTATCAATGGCACAGCAAAATGACAAAGATAAACCTGAACTTGTTTTCAACAAAGGACACTTGAAGTAAGGTGGCAACAAATCAAAATGTTCCATTCAGTATTCACTCGACTGCATTTTAATCACTTATCTTTGTACATATCAGCTGATGCTTTCAAAACTCTTCATATACAAACCAATGTTCTGCTGAGGAAATCACAGGATGTCTTTGGCGAAGCTTCAAAAAACCAGCTTCTTCACAAAGCCAGCTGGTCACAAAAAGGGAGATCACAGCAATGTCAAAATAAATACCTTTAAGAGCAACAATAAGGATGAAATTTTCTTTTTAAACAGGATTTATAAACACACCGTCTTCGAGACCCTCCTTCCTCTTTCTTTTCATTCCGGCAGTGAGATGTAGACGTGGTTCCTTAGCCGCTTCTGCTGCACAATTTGCTCGTGGGAGCTGAGGGCCTGGTGTAGGCCCTGGCCTGTTGCTGAAATATGACATATTTAGTGCCTGTGAAGAAAAGAGAACAATAAGAATAATAGGAAAGATTGCTCATGAATGCAAGTAAGTAATTAATTAAGCAAGTCAAAAAATTTTTTAAGGTAAAAGCTCAAACTCTAACAAAATAGCTGATATACCCATTACCCATCAATGACGTGTGATGGGTTTGTATGGCGTTTGATAGGATGGGAGGACCACAGAAGAATAACAATTCTGTAACTGTATGATGCCCGAAGCATCGCTCACCTGAATGCCGGGACGTCATCCAGCATGGCAAATGCTTTGAGAAGAGTCTACTTTTGAGTGGGCTGAACGGAATAAATGGAAGGTTTAGATGCCGTAACCAGAAATGCAAGATTGTTAATTATGAAGGCCATAATGCCCAGTCACACCTTGACGTTTTAGCCAACGTATGCCGATTTTTGAAAAATTTGTCTAAAACGCTGGCACACGTTGAATACGTTATGGGTAAGTTTTGATAACATTGAGAGCACGCTGAAAACACTGCCATACGTCGTTGCACGCTGGCTTTAAACGTTGTTACTTTTTGTCTCAAATTGCATGCTTGAAATTTCACGACGTATGCCGGCGTATGACTCACACGTTCACTACGCTGGCCATAAGTTGTAGGCACGTTATGCGATCGTGATAGACGTCAACACATTTAGTAAGTTAATCATAAGTTGAGACACGCCGAGTAAATGTGCGTACCGAAACTTATTCCTAGTATGAGTAACGTGTTGTAGCACGTTACGCAGTCGTGACACACGTCGACACACGTTACTTTTAAGTTACTCAAGGCTGAAAGACGTCGTATAATATGCTTAGCGTGCCTGAAACTTATTTATAACCTATCAGTGACATGTTGCTAACACGCTACGCGATCGTTGACACACTTCGACACTCCTTGCTTGAAGGTTACTTATACGTCGAATCATGCCGAGTTTGTTAGGGCAAAAGAGGCTTTATCTAACCTATGAGTGACGTGCTTTGCACCTGTGTGTAACGCACCTCTGCCGCATACTGGCGTATGTAGACGTATTTGACGTTTACCGGATGACTACAGAACTTAACGAACGAGTTCCCAACCTACAGATACCAGAAAATGAAGTATGGAAGCGATTAGGGAATTGGTAAATAAAAAGGGGTTTCACAGGAGGAACCTCAGTGTTGCACGACTACATAGCGAGTCAGATTCCATGACATTACGAGAGATGGTATCCGGCAACGATGACACTCAACAATATCTACCTGTCTTCCAACATCAGCATGCTCATCGATTTGCACTGCACAGTTGCGTGCCAATAACAACCAGAGGAAAGACGTGAACGGAGGAGAAGGTACTGGGTGACACACATGGATCGGATTTGATTTGCACCGATAAGATTTGCACGATAAGACAACCAGTTGATTTGCACCGATAAGAACACGTTAAGTGTAAACAATTGCGATGTTTGGCGCAAGCGTCATTTTCAATAGTGGAGTTTGAGCGATTTAGCACGTTGAATAGAAACGCTCAAATTTCCGAGCGCCAGCGTCAAAAAACAAAGGCGAGTGACAGCAATTTAAATCGTCATTGTAAACAATTAAAATAGTTGAGTGGACCGTTTAAAAGTTGTTGAGTGTAAAAAAATCCAATTGTTGAGCGCAAGCGTACTTTACATAGGTGGAGTTGCAGCCATTTAAATCTTTGAGTGGCAGCCTATGATAAAGCAACCCCACGTCACGGGCAAAGATAAACTGCCACAGATATGGATAAGTTAGGCTATCGTTGGGCATAGGTTGTGAACGCTGGCTACACGATAATTATTCGTTGGTATACCGTATCTATAAGGTATCGAAGCGCTCTAGTACATTATTAGTACCTGAGGCATTTGTCCAACTCGTTATGAATACACCTAAAACGTAAAAACAAGCCATAGCTCATTGTTGAAAAAACCAAAAAAAAATTAGCCGCGAAGAACTTCGACAATGGTGCAAAGATGTCTCCTACCCGTGACACGCGGACGCAAGGAGGATCCATCATCACCCACACCCTCCCACATCACACTCACCTACTACTGCCAACCTGAACAAACTACTACTAATATCTGATACTGATACGTTACTGCTGACATGACATGACTCAAAAAGGAGTCAAAACACTGATGGGTTCCCCCTTGTGAAGACCATTTTTATATACCAATTCCCAAAACGTCGGGAACAGTCATATAATGGCAGTTGTAAGTTAGAAACACGTTCTATTAGTTTTTTTTGTCGACCGGAAGACGTCAATGGAATACGTCATCATACGTCAATGTGGTTGGGACTACGTAAAGAATTGTCAAAGCACGTCAAACATAAGTATGAAAGTTTCGAAGTTACCAAAATAGCGACGTGTTTCGACTTATGAGTAGCTTACAAGTAGCCTTTTCGACGTGTTAAGCGTCCGCATATCGTGTGTACAACTTATTCCCATCGCATGCGGAACGTGTGTCATACGCCAGTACGTCGTAAAATTTGAACATGTTTAAAATTACTTACGTACTCCAACTTACACGACGTATGATAGCGTACTTTGCGTTCTATTCCAGTATACAAACTTACCCATACGATTCGAGCTGCGCCAGCGTTTTAGACACATATTTCTTAGGTCGGCATACGCTGGCAAGATCGCCAAGGTGTGACTGCGATGTTGACACTTCCATTTCTGCGGGGTTATGATTGAATCGTTGTGCGTCAGCCTTTTAATAGGCTACGTCACGTCATCGTCGGCGATACGTGCAGCGCGCTATGCATAAGTTAGACTATCGTTGGGCATAGGTTGTGTAGCCGACAACAGGTTCAGCATCGTTGGTAAGTTAGCTAATAACCAAGAAACGTTTCTGTGTCCGTTACTAATACGTTATAACATAAGACCAAGTCGTTATGAATACGTCCGAATCTTTTTAAAAAAACATCAAAGTTCAAACGTAAGCCAGCGTTTTACATACATTATTATACAGTTGCAACGCTGGCTAAAACGTCAGAGTGTTGACTGAGGGCCTATACGTATTTGGTGGACGAATGCAAAAAGCATGAGCGAGGATAATGGAAACAAAAACAGACACGGTTAAACAGACCGACTGACACCGAAACAAAACAAATTGACTAACACAGTGCTTTTATTTATATAGGTGAAGGATTTGATGTCGAAACAAATCAGACTAATGCAGCCGTTTGGGTGTACACACCATCTGGGTCACTTGTTCCTTCACCAATTTACAACAACAATTCGATGAATTAAACACGTTTGGTTCTCAAAGAAAAATCCATCTGCACAAACCTACTGAAACAATTCCAGACTATCTAGTTACAGGGTGCTGTTCAGCCCTGCAAATTAATCAACAAGAAGCCACACTGCGGTATACCTGAGTGGCTGTGATGCGGGAGTTGGGATTGAAGGTGAAAAGACCTTTGAGCAGTTCCATTAGGTCATCACCTGCAGCTGTGAATATGTTCTCGAGCGGTGTACCAGGCTGTGGTTTGAAAGCCACATAATCTGCGAGATTGGTCATGTCCTGGATATACAGGAAACAAGTTATAGAGGAATGTATATCCTGGTCACGAGACCGTGTAAAAGACTGGTGGCGTTGCAATTGACGTGAGCACAAGTGCTTACTGGCCATTCTTCTTCCACTGGAGTACCAAGTGCCTCGAATATCTTGAAAAGCTGATCAAGGTCAGAATCACCAGGGAGAAAAGGTGTCTGAAATGGGGAGGTAAGTGGGCACAAAATAATCACCCGAAAGTTATGGTTTAAATAATGCCTCCGGGCAACTTCGTCGGCAGAGGTATAATAAAGCACATTAATGTTGAGTGTAGGAAGCCATCTAAATACAATATATGGTATAACAATTTTTGTTTAAATAAAAAAATGAATGGAACTTCAGGTGAAACAATGCCATTTTTAGGAAAATATATATATTATATATATATAATATATATAATATAATTATATAGTATATATATATTATCGCAGAATTTCTGGCTTGCAATGATATATTGGCTCATCAACTTAATATAAAAGAAGATTGTAATCTAGATTTTTGTTTAAATCCTCATCAACATCCGTTGACAAGTCGTTCAGTGAAATCAACTTTAATTCTCCATTACAGAATTTGTTAAGCTTGTTAGGGCTAAATGGGGACAGCAGATCCAAGTGGATAAGGGTTGAAAACATCGTGGTATGCTGAACTTGTGTATCCTGAAGGCAATGATAATATCAGCATGCAGTTCAGTCAGTGCTGGAGCAACAAGATGTTTGTGAAATGTGTCCTTCATATGTGGAAAAACCGGTACAATTATATTCTCTTTCTTGTACCATACCAGACTCGGAACAGTAATGGTAAGAGCATCCGCAGCGAGTCTGGGAGGTCCGTGGTTCAAACAATGGTCAAGTCATACCAAAGACTTGAAAAATGGAAAGTGCTGTTTCCTTGCTTGACTCAGTATTTAAAGGATAGAGCATGGATAAATAATGCTGAAAAGGCAAAGACCCAGTGCAACCCTTGCCAAAAACTGCTTTGCCAGCACCAAGGCTCTGTAACATGTACAGAATAAAAGAAAAATTAACTCGGCAAAATGAAAACAAAATCATGGAGAAATGATTATGCGTAATATGCGTAAATTATGCGTAAATACGCTTATAGTTGAGTGTTCGATGTGAGCACCCCCCCCCCCCACACCCAACATGCATTCACATGAATTGCGAAGTTTTCAATGACGTTTCTGCAAGTTTTAATGGTTACTGTCTGCACATAAACCTCAACTGCTGCTTTCAGATCTGGGGTGTTCCTTGTAGACGTTATCCTTACAAGCTTCCCAGAGGAAAAAAAATCCAGCGGATTGAGGTCGGGGCTGTGTGGAGACCATTCATTTTCCATACGCAAACTGAGAACTCGTCTGAATTTTTGACGCAGAAAGGTAATTGTTTCGTTGGCTGTATCCGGAGTAGCAGCAGCTTGCATGAACCACTGTCACCGGAGGGCTGCAGTGCTCATCGACTTTCAAGTCTTCATAAAATGCGTTGACAATCGACCGGTATCGTTCTTGATTGATGGTAACCATTCTTCCGTTTTTGTCTTCAAACCAAAATGGCCCAACACACTTCTGCAGCTGACAGCCACAAAAGTAGTGACTTTCTGACCCTTAAGCAACTTCTCTTCAACCTCATCTGGGCATTGACTTCCCCAGAAATGTTGTTGTGTGAATTGACAGCACCATTGACGTGAAAGTGTGTCTCATCACTAAACCACACATCGCCAATCCAGTTTGGGTTTGTCTCCATCTTCTGTTGCAGCATCTCACACATAGCGACTCGTGCTGTTTTATCCCCATCCGTCACACATAGCGACTCGTGCTGCTTTATCCCCATCGGTCAATTTATGGGCTGTTGTGATGTGGTAAGGAAAGAGGTTTAAATCTTGTTTCATTATTCTTCTGATACTGCTGGGAGTGAGACCCAGTTCAGCCGATCTTTGTCGATGAGATTTCTTCGGACTTTACATGACTGAATCACGAACTCGTTCCATGTTTCCTTCACACTGTACACTTCTTGGGCGACCGGACCTTCCCTTGTTAGGTCATCTCTACTGAGATGACCTAATAAAGCCGGACCAAATGTCCGTCCGTCCGTCAACAATTTTTCTTTCCGATCTTGATGAAACTTAGTATTGGGTGGAGGTCGATGAGTGTTGCACAACGATATAACTTTTGTCCGGGTTCAAGGTCAGGTCAAGGTCGCGAGGTCACGGAAGTTATAAAAATCGCCATTTTCAAAACCTATCTAGTCTGCCATTCTACAAGATATTCGGCAACTGTTTATTGATTATGATAGTAAAAAATATTATCTTGTATCTAACCGGACAGATTTTTAATTTCCGTCCCGTTTGGCCGCCACGTAACCTGGAAGGTGGTCAAAAATACCTCCCGGCAAAGAAAACTTTTTACTTCTGCTCTTGATTAAATTTGGTATGTGGTAGAGGTCGATGAGTGATACCCAACGACATATTTTTCCCCGGATTCGAGGTCAGGGTCTAGGTCACGAGGTCACGAAAGTTGTGAAAGTCGCCATTTTCAAAACCTATCTAGTGTGTCATTTTAGGAGATATCTGGCAACGGTTCATCGATTATGATAGTAAAAAAACATTATAGAGATGACCGTCACCCCACACGGGGTAATTTTTATTGTTGAGAACAGTTTCTTCACTTTAGAACTTTTCCACAACTTTCCAAATGGCTGACTTGCTTGTTTTGTTCTGGGATGCACTCCATATTCAGTACACAACCTCGTCTGGATGGAAGCAATTCATTTGGTCTCAAAATACCACTTGGACAATGTTTAATCTTTGCTCCATAGAAAACGTCATTTTTTCCGTAGACTACTTTGGTTATGCTTGAATGACTTCTCCAAAGATCATTGATCACTCTTGCAAAACAAACAAAAAATTAAGGTAATGACTAAAAGTACAAAGGTCATTTGAAGCGGTGAACCTTTTATTGACACATCCTGTGTATGTATATATATATATACACACACACACACACACACACACACACACACACACACACACACACACACACTGTTGCGGGCAGGGGTCCGGTGGCGAGAACGACCGTAGGTGGGGGAAGTTATGTCGCCTCCCACCAGACTCCCGGAATGCAGGCCGTCGCTCACGGATAATTCCGTGAGGCGGCGGTCGCTTAACCGACCGTGGACGCCAATACCTCCACCGCATAGTATAGGGTCTTTTTGTCAAGAACCAATTTACCTCATTAACCACGCGGTGTTGTCTAATGGGAACCACGCCCTCGGTACGCCTTGCCCGATCCGGATCACTCTACCAACTATGGTAGTACCAACTACCAACTCCGGATCGGATGCAGCCGAGCGGAACGACCAAGAACGTACCGGCTGGAATGAACAGATTATCGGGGATAAAAACCCGGCTAAACTCAGATCCGAACCATGCTGGACCAATGAAGGAAAAGACGAAAACGAACTGGGAACATTTCTAATTATGGTTTATTTACAATCAACTTACAAAAGGACTCAGAGCAGACTTATCGCGGGATATACAGGCAAGATTTACAATGATCAAACACTTAAACAGTTATACTTAAAGACGGCACCACACACTCAGACGAAAATAAACCCAGTGTATTGCAAAGGACCCCCGCAGCCAGCGAGGGAGGTGAGCTGAGGTCACAGTTCTTTTGGGGTACCTGCACATTGGAGGAAAGGGATGCTCCGTGGTGCGGCACCTGTCAGTGGTCGTGCAGCTCGGCCCACAGCCACACGCGTGGAGACCGTATTGCGAAGGAGCCAGGGTGGAGCAGAGCGGAGTCGAGATGGGGATCAGGCCCGCCGACAGGACCCACAAGAGGCCCGGTCAAGATCAGGCACCCTCGAACCAGTGCAACAGACAGGCAACCCGCGACTCCAACCGTCTCACTCCAACCACGTTTCTCTCCAACCTCAGACTCCAGCTAACCCGGCGACCCACACAGAATTCTCTCTCTACCCTCTCAGGATGGTGCCGTAATTTATCTCCCAGCCAAGGACTCTACGCTGAGGATCGCTTCGTAATTTAATGATCTCTCTCTGCGGGGAGGGCCTTGGTGAAGCCGACGCCACTGTCCGCCCTGATTGGACAGGGCCTCCATGGGTCCGCCCTTTCTGGGCGGGGTTTCGGCCATGCATGTCTGGACTCGCCCCCCCTCCCCCCCTCCACGCGTGTCTGGACTCATCAAGAAGAAGCCACAACACAAAGATTTTGCCCCGGCCAACGGGCCTTCGGATCAGCTGGTGGACAGTGGATCGTGATGGGGGATGGGATATAAAGATTATTTACCCGAACTAAAAAAACATCGCAAAGCACCCTTCGATTTCCCACTAAACACGAGGAGGGAATCTGTCTACACCTATACTTAACGGGATAACTAACTTTGGGTCAGCTGTAAGTTTGAATGCATACGGTTCCTAGAACCGTAACATATATATATATATATATATATATATATATATATATATATAATATATATACACATATATATATATATACACACATACAAATAGACACATAAAATTATTTAAAAAAAAAATTAAAATGCTCTTCATTTCTGTATGTATCCAGAAGGCTGGCAGAAATTTTTAGAGCCATGGTAATTTTATGAGAAATTTTTGAGAAACAGATAATCTGTTTCTGGTTCTTCGTCGGATGTCGCGTGGCTCTACCTCAGTAGATAATGATGATGTGCAAAGTCGTTTTGTCTTTTCGTTTTATTGCTGCCTGGACTTTGTTGGTACAGTTCGGTACTTGTATTTGTAGTGCTTTTTGTAAACATGTACGTTTCCGCCCCTTTGTTCACGTCCGTAAAAAGAGTCGATCTTCCTTTTCTAAAACCGGCCTGCTCTTCATTGTCAGCCTGATCCTATTTAGCAAAATCTCAAGAATCCATGTCTTGGAAAAGATTTGCATTATTGTCTACTTCCTTTGTATATTGTTACTACTTTGTCTTTATTCCCAACCTTCTGGTACCTCCTCTTTCTGCCATTTATCAGAAACATTTTTATCAGGATTATCACCATGGACTCTACTCCTTTTATGACTTCAGGAAGGTATGTTACCTTCTCCCACAGCTTTTGCACAAACACATTTCCATTTTGGCTTTTAGACCATTAGCATTATCAACGGACTTTTGAGAGATTTTTTTTGGACTCAATTTATTTTGCTTTGTTGTCCAAAATGTATTTCCATTTTCTTTCAAACATTTTTGTAATCAATTATTTATTTATTCAGCTCATCTATCATTACTCGTTACATGAAGTGCTCAACCTTAGTTTCTTTTGTTTCTCATTAAGCCTGAAAGATATTTCATTTTTCCACGGTTTGTTACCTCTTTTTCGATATCAATCACAAAAGTTATTTTGACGTTTCAGTTATAGTTTTCTTGAATCTTTCCTTCTTTCCTTCGGTATTCAAATGCTTTTCAAATTTCCCACCCAATTGTATTCGCTATTTACTCATACATCTTTCAACTTTTAGTTTCCACAGATTACATTTTCGCATTTTGAATGTTCCTATTGGGTGCTTTCAACTGCACCTCTAGTTTTGGAAATAACTAATCTGTGATGAGTTGGTATGGTACATCCTCGATATGCTCTTGTATCTCATATCGATGTCCTCCATCTACTATTGGTGATAATAAAAATCAATTCCATTTCGTTTTATTTCATCTGGTAATGTCCATATTGTCTTTTGTTTCTGTCTGTTTTTATGCACAGTAAACCCTTGTTTTACGTGGGGGGTTTTCTTTTACTCATCATTTTCTGCAAACTGTTCTGTTTTTGCATGGGTCCAGTCTCACTTTTATGCAGTATTTTTCTAACAGTGCAGCTCTTCTTCCTCAACTGTGGTGGCGGCATGTGCCCTTGTACCTACCTCTCTCTGCATCAATGCTGTACTCTGGAATCATTATAAATTCCTTTATTTTTTGGTTATTATTTGTGATTTCTTAACCATGGCTCCCAGGAGGTAAACTGTTGCTAGTTGTGACCAAAGTGCAAAAAAGTTGAGGAAAGTGATGTCTGACACAGGAATCACCACTTCATCACTATTATTATAAAGGCCAGGAAGTTTTTATTTGACATTATGTATTTTATTCATTAACATGTTTAATGCCCTTCAAAAAAATTTTTTTTTTAAATCTTATCCGTGCAAAAGTGGCGTTTGCCACCACCTACTTATTTGTGCATAAGTGGCCTTCGTTACTCATGATAGCATCATTTGTTATTGTCGTTTTTGTGAAGATGTCATTTGTCAAGATGTCATGAAGACGTCATTTGTTACACAAAATAAAACGAGCTTAGCAAGCAGTTTTATTTTATGCCACACTCAAGGGTGCCTATCATAAACCGCTCCAGGACATGATGTTTATAGGTGAGAGGACTGAACCCACAACCTAACCCCCAATTTCGCATAGGCCCTTGGTCATATTTTACGCAGATTTGGTTTACGCGGGGTTTTCAAGAAACGTAACCCCCATGTCAAACAAGAGTTTACTGTAACAAGGAGAATGTGAGTTTGGAATGTTTCTTACAAGTTCAACATTGTCATTTATTGTTCCAATTCCAAAACTAAACAAAACTCCTCCCCACAATTGTATGTCCATACCTACTTTATCATTAAAATCACCCATTAATGGAAGTAGATCATGCCATTTTTGTGATTCAGTGATTAAATGAATATTGTATTCCATTATTAGAGGTCTCAGTTGGAGTATAGGTTTGTATAATAAAATATTTCCCAAATCACTGTTCAATGTGTACCACATTATTCTTTCATCTATACATTCCTAACGTTCGAGACATCATCACATTTTTACTTAGAGCGAGTGCTACACACCTTCTTCCTGATTACCCTCGGTTTTTCCTCAGTGCATCAATAGTACTCATCAATTAAAATTAGCCCTTTTCCCAACCACCTCACTTCATTGACAAAATACCAGTTATATCCGATTTGTATGTCTCAACTTTTGCTACAAAACTGACTCAACCTGTACATTAATGCAACCCATTCTTGCTATTTTAGCATTGATGGGTGGCCGACTCCCTTGATGATGCTGTCTACCTTCAAAGTAAGTCGACATAGCCAAGTCGCTAAGTCATTATATGAAAGAACTGCACTGAAAATGTTTTGTTTCCAAAATGTATCTCTCCAAGTGGCAACCATTCATTACCGGACCTTGTCATGTCAAACTTGTTTTGCTCTTCCTAAGCTACTCTCAGCTCTTCTGACCATGTGTTAGAGAACCAGTTATTAGAGAACGCTCAAGGCATTTAATGATTGACAATCTGATAAAGGCTGATTGGTTTGGCCCAAAAACTGTTCTCTCCAGTCAAGACCAATCTATCATCACATCAGCTCATAACATTAACTGCTCCTGGAATTCCTACTAAAATGGATTCATTTCTTCTTCACAAGGTCATCCAATTCCACATTTAACTTTTTTGGTCATCATCTCGACCCTGATGTCATTGATGCATGTGGTGAGGCCACCACAACAATTGCAACTTGCATTCTCCTGGAAGACAATTTGCTTTCCCCTCTTGGAAGGCAAACACTACTGATGATAGGCTGCAGTCTCTCCGCACAGCTCAGTCCAACAAAGAGCCAGGGCCCAACACCAGGCTAACCGATGATCAAAATTCTCCAGCCTCTCACTATACTCCAAAGTCTGGTGAGAGCTGGTTAGATCTGTCTCTGATACAAATTCCCCTTCCATGCCTTCCCTTCTAAAGGATGGAATTGTGCTTGACATTGCTTGAAAAAAAGGAGAATTCTTGAACCAAGTGTTCACTCCAATAGCCAAGGTCCAAAATATGAACCTTCCTGTACCCACCATTTCCCCCTTTACAGAATGTTCCTTTCAACATGTGGTGGCTAAGTTTTTACCGTGGTGGCTAAGTTTAAGTGGTGGCTCGATACCTTTTTTGCAACAGGTCCTGATGGCACATTTGCTTTAATCCACAGGAATGTACTTCAGTGATTTTACACCATTTCTCCTCTTTCTTTCACAGGTCCTTCTTGGATGGGCAACTTCTTCCATTTTGGACAGTTGCAAACATCACTCCTGTCCATAATAAGCTTCCAAAACAGATCTGACAGTGTTCTCTCCAACATAGGCAAAGTAATGGAGTTCATCATTGCTCCCTACCCTAGGCACTATTCTCTAACTTGCTAATCTCTGACAACCATTTTGGCTTCTGACCTGGCAATTGCATCATACTCCTGACATAGCAGTGGATGGATGCTCTGAAACACAAAGCAAGAGGTTAGGGCCATCTCTCTGGACATCTCTTGAGCCGTTGGCACTATCTGGCATCCAGCATTGATTTCTACGTTGTCTCCCTTTAAGTATTCATGACATGCTCAAGTGATTGCTTGATTTACTCTGAGCAGAAACAGAAGGTAGCCCTGGATGGTGTCCTTAACATGATCTTTCCCTTCAGTCTGGGGTTCCACGAGGAAGTGTCTGAGGACCAAAATGATTCCTGAGCTGCATGATTTTTTGAAAGTCAGCTTTATCATTTTACTGGTGATTCCATCCTGTGCGGCATGGTACATTACTGTTGTGAAAGACGAAATGCAACCAAATAACTTGCATTATACCTGGACAAGATAAGCTGCTGGTCAGAAACTTTGAACACAACATTCAACGCCATTAAATCACACACACTGACACTGTCTCTCCATGAGGAATGGCAATCAATCTATCCAATTCACTTCTGTGAACAGCCACTGTAATAGGTGCAGTCCCTGAAACGAGTTGACCTCACTACCTGCCATAACCTTTGGTGTGAAGACTAGCATCAAAGGCCAGACACCATCTGGCTATACTCTGTCGATCTATATCGAGCTCATGTGGTGTACAAGGCTTTCATACGGAGCTCCATAGAGCGGAGATGTAACCAAGTCATTGTGGTCAAGTCCCAAGTCATATTGAAACGGGAGACCAAGAAGGAATCAAAAGAAGTAAAGAGTCCGATGGAGTCCTCAGGAGGAACCTGGACAGGATTCGGGTTTTAGCCGCTACTCCCCTACCCTCAAACTCACCCAGGTGTAGCCAAGTGAGCCTTACAGAAAAAATTCTGCAAGAATTCACTTCTCCTGAGAGATAGATAATGAAAGAGAAGATTAGAGTCAAAGAGATAAAAGAGAAGAAAAAGCAATAATTAGAACGCATAAAGAGAATTCTGAAAAAAAGAGACATATATCTCAAAAAATATTAATTAAAAAAAATTAGAAAAAAAACAAAACGTGAAGGGAACAAAGAACAAAGATGTCGGGAAGAAGCCGGACAGCAAAACTGAACCTTTTCTTGGTTACATAATAATTATTTAACAAAGCAAAACTGAACCTTTTATTGGTTAAATAATAATTATTTAACAAAGCAAAACTGAACCTTTTCTTGGTTAAATAATAATTATTTAACAAAGCAAAACTGAACCTTTTCTTGGTTAAATAATAATTATTTAACAAAGCAAAACTGAACCTTTTCTTGGTTACATAATAATTATTTAACAAAGCAAAACTGAACATTTTCTTGGTTAAATAATAATTATTTAACAAAGCAAAACTGAACCTTTTCTTGGTTAAATAATAATTATTTAACAAAGCAAAACTGAACCTTTTCTTGGTTAAATAATAATTATTTAACAAAGCAAAACTGAACCTTTTCTTGGTTAAATAATAATTATTTAACAAAGCAAAACAGAACCTTTTCTTGGTTAAATAATGATTATTGAAGAAAGAAAAACTGAACCTTTTCTTGGTTGAATAATAATAATTAATTTAACAAAGCAAAACTGAACTTTTTCTTGGTTAAACAATAATTATTTCACAAAGCAAAACTGAAATTTTCAGAGATTAATGACACCGACCCTGCGACAGTCCCGCAAAATTCGGTCGACCGAAAAGGTCTACATCGGCCAAAAGGCCAATTTGAGCCAAATTTTCTAAAATACTCAAATTTCATCCAATTGACTTGAAATTTGAACAGGATTTGCATATTATGTTAGTGAATTCAACCGCCTATTACTTTTGAGCTTATCATAGGTCAAAAGGTCAACATAGGCCATAAGGTCAACCCAAAATGGCTCTTTTACATAAGCTACCATTTGGCCTAGGTCCTTCTGCCTTCTCATACCTCTGTCCTCTAGGTCCTTCTGCCTTCTCATACCTCTGCCCTCTCCTATCTATCCCAAGTCATACGTGCTCCTTAAGAAACCCTCACCTGCTCACCTTCCCCAAGTACTATTGGTTGCCCACCTGTATTAATTTGTCCCCTTATTGTGAAATCGTTTCCCTTCGTATGTTGTCTCATCCTCACTTCAGTTTTTAAAATGCGCTGCCTATCACGACCTCATGCTATAAAACCTGTTCTACAGATATAAAAAAGATAGTTAATAGTTTCACCTACACAAGTGCTATTTGTTGATGAGAGCAGGGTAGGGGTTGGATGCCTAGTGGCCAAAGATGAAAGGGTTGTGGTTGGAGGAGTACAAGATGAATATAGTGAGGTGTGGAAAAAATGTCAACTTGATTACTCTGAGTAGAAGCTCTGAAAGGATGCATCCTACAGCCCACATATCCACACCGACACCGTACATCTTGGCTCCAAAGAGCAGCTCTGGGGCACGGTACCACCTGTAAAAGTAAAACAGGAACAACAACAAAAAAATACATAGATGGAAAATATCACAACCAATAAATCGGATCACTTATCTTAATGCATTTGAGTCTATATATCCATTAATAGCTTGTTATGTTGCCAAAACGATCGAGCATGCTTCGCCTTGCCCTTTGCGAAATAAGTCATACCTTGACCTATGCCAGTTTCAGTCTCTAACATCAACAAGTATCTTTGTACTCATCAGAAATGGCAGTTGTGCTGACAGCATAGATGCTCTCCCCTATCATCACACCTCCCCTCAAAGTGCAAATCAATAAATGTGCAGAGTCAAATCAGAATGACGAACAAGGCACAATTAGCAAGTTTTGCATTTCCTTTAGTTATTCCCCAAGAAAAAAAACACGTTGTTTTCATGCATTTCTGGTTTTATTCAGACGTCTGTTTATACATCAAAGGTTGTCCACAAGGTTTGGCCTGCATCACCAGCCATTTAACCACGACTTGAACATGGGAATTCAATGTATTAATAGTTTGTGCATTGTGTGCTTTCACAATTGCATACATGTGATTTTCGTTTCACTAAAATTTCACGTCGTTGAAAACAAAATAAAACAACAACTCTGGCTCGTGGATTAGATCAGCTACAATGGCAGTAACACTCCAAAAAATACAGCCTGTGGGCCCTGGTAAGTTCTGACATCATCGATATTGAATATATTCATTAACATTCATTGTTTTTATTCCGGCCCTAATGAACTTCATACTCATTAAAACTCATCTTTCCTCCTGGACAAAACTTCGGAAAAAACGCTCAGACAAGCTGTAGACATTGCTCCATGGAACCATTATACCAAACCAGAAGCAAAAACTATGAATAGTCTACGAGTTTTAGGACTTTGAAGATGAATTGGCCCTCATGAACTTCATACTCATTAAGACTCGTTATCTTTCCCCCTGGACAAAAATTCAGAAAAAACGCTCAGGCAAGATGTAGACATTGTTCCATGGAACCATTATACCAAACCAGAAGCAAAAACTATGAATAGTCTTCGAGTTTTAGGACTTTGAGGATTAATTGGCCCGAATGAACTTCATCCATCTATAATTCCAGCAGGTGATGTGTGTTGTGGTGTGTTTGTGTGTGATGTGTGTGTGTGTGTGTGTGTCTGTGACCGCTGTTTCTCGACAACCACTGGTCCGATCTAATTGAAACTTGCCAGCTATATTGCTGGGGACCTGAGTATGTGCCTTTTCAAGGTTTGATATTAATCGGACAAGTGTTTCCCAAGTTATGGCCATTTATTTACCAAACCAATGACAAGACACGTTGCTGCGTAGGCGTGGCTGCGTAGGCCGGTGCGCGGCCGGCCGATGACGTCACGGGCCGTGCCGGTTACGATGGGGAAAGGGCGCCATTTAGTTACCGTTGCGTAGGAGTGGCAATGGTCAATGGCAGTGAATGTCATGACAAGCAAAGACAGGGAGGTAAACTTGATTTTAATTTGGATTTTAATGAACTCTGTGTGTGGAAGTATCACAGCAGTTACTTCAATGCAAGCGATAATTCGTGGAATGCATGTGAACATTCCGTACGGGCACACACCACTTCCGGATAGTGATGACTGACTGTATTCGAATAATTTCTCGATTTCTTATGCGCATTTATAGATAAACACAATGCCCCAATCGAGTCGTCGTTTACGAGAGCGAATGGAACACGCCTGCTGTGGTTGTTTGAAAAAAAAATTATATATATATTTTTGGTTTGCACGTACAGGCACGCACGTACGGGCACGCACGTACAGGCACGCGAGACGAAGAACGGCCTGTATGGTTGTTGTTTCTGGCTCGCGGTTTGAAAGTTTTTTTTTGGGGGGGGTTTGCACGTACGCCACGCACGTACGGCCACGCACATACGGGCATGCGAGAGCGAAGGAACGGCCTGTATGGTTGTTGTTTCTGACTCGCGGTTTGAGTTTTTTTTTTTTTGCACGTACAGCCACGCACGTACGGCCACACACGTATGGGCACGTACTAGTACTCATAAAGACTCATTATCTTTCCTCCTGGATAAAAATTCGGAAAAAACGTTCAGACAAGCTGTAGACATTGTTCCATAGAACCATTATACCAAACCAGAAGCAAAAACTATGAATAGTCTACGAGTTTTAGGACTTTGAAGATTAATTGATGAGACTACTTAACTAAGTCAATTGGTGACAAATCTGAAATTTTATTGTGGGATGTTCTGCGGCATCTCCCCAGGTGTCATCCCTCCGAGTTTCAAGTCATTCTGACTACAGGTTGCAGAATAATGATCGAAAGATTGATTGTGGACAGACTGACAGACGGACCGACGGACATGGACCCCCATTTTATAAGTCACTTCCATCGGAACTGACTAAAAATGGCTCATAGTAAGAACAGGTAACAACTCTCTTACCTAGTCTACAATATGTCAATCAAACCATGCCACCAGTAGTTCGTTAAAAAAAAAAAATTAAAAAGAAGAAGAAAACAAAAGACTGCATCACAAAATATCTATGGCAGTTGCGCACCTGGTAACCACCTGGTGCGTATACACTCGGCTGGGACTACCGAAGGATTTTGCAAGGCCAAAGTCGGCCAGCTTCAGGATTCCACTGTCATCCAGAAGGAGGTTATTTGGCTTCATATCCTGGAAAACAAAACAAAACACATTAACGAGTTATTCAACATGCAAGCAATATCAGCAGATATCAATTTAAACTAGAAAGGCACTCCTTGACGTTGTACCGTCGGCAGATATGCCTCCACCCACATTATTACATCATTACACATACGTATTTGTTCCAAGTTCGATTTAAATCCCAGAACCCAGATTGAAAAAAAATAAATAATTATGGCTACCAGACCACACATCCGATCAGGTTGAAATTTGAAACATATATTCCCCATGACTACTAGATCATAATTGTGAAGTTTCATGTCGATTTATGAAGTGGTTCAAGAGAGAGAATTTTTAAAAGATTTTTGTTCAATCCAATATGGCTGCCAGACCATGTGACGTATCAATTATTTGTGAACACCCTGGTATCCCCAAAGCTTGGGAAACATGTGGGTGAAATTTCCCCTCGATCTGTCCAGCCGTTCTGGAGAAAGAATGTTTTTAAAGGTTTATTCTTCAACAAAAAAAAAATCATAGCTGCCAAACCATATGACCTTTGACATCATAGGTGGAGAACTTTTTGTTCCTCATGGATAGAAGATAATACCTGTAAAGTTTTGCCTCTGTGTTCTGCTGTTTCAGAGATTTTTGAAGGCTTTTATGTTTAAAAAAAACAATATATATATATATATATATATGTGGCTGCTGAACCACATGACTGATGACGTCATCAATTTTTCCCCCCCATGCAATTTAGCCTGAGATGACCTTCAAAATTTTTCATGCCGATTGGATAAAGCATTCGACATATGCATTTGTGACATCATAATGAAGCCACATCTGACATCATCAAAAAAAAAACACTTGTTTCCTATGGGGAGTACTTCACATGTGCCAAGTTTCAATTTTTTCCCATGGAGCGGTTTCGGAGATAAAGAGGCCCAAAGTTTTTCCTTTTTCCAACATGGCTGCCACACCACATGACCTATGACCTCATAATTATCATTGAAACATTCTGCATCAGTAGTCGCACCAATGGTGAAAATTCCATGTCAATCGGATAAGTGGTTGCAGAGAAAACGGAGAAAATTAGCATGGACAGGCGGACGCACTGACGTACAACCTGAAAACACAATGCTTCCGGCGACTTCGTCAATGGAGGCATACATTTTTAAAAGATATTGTGGTTTGGGGCATTCTTATTTTTTGCTTGGTTCCACCCTTCTACTCACATACCCTGTGCAATATCCAATGCATGTGAAGGTATTCCAGTCCTTGAAGAGTCATCAGAATGTAGGCTTTGATATTTGCCGGTTTCAAAATGATGCTCGTATCCCTTATGATAACCTGTTTAAACAAAACAAACCGTCTCATGAGTGGTGAAAAAAAATGTACATGGGGCATAGAGGAGCAGAAATAAAGCGATGTGAGAGCCTTCACCTCCAAATCAGTTTCCATGAAGTCAAAGACGAGGCTGATATTCGATTTGTGACCAAAAGCATCCAAAAGCTGAAAAAGGCAAGGGAAATTGAAATAAATTGTGCAATATACAACAAACGACACAGAAGGCAGTCGGTGGCAGTTGTGGTAATTACATGTAGTGGGACTCAAGTTTGCTCCTCTGAACTCTCAAACATCTACCCAGATGATTGTTCATACTATAAGGATCCCATCTCCTTCAAGTGCATTGCCTCTCATTTGGTTTCTGGGTATTGCTGGAGACAATACACAACTCAACGTGAGAGAATGGTGATGAACATTCACGCAATTTTAAAGGGATTCTGCTGGTAGACACATCGGGCATCCCGGGTTCATCATGGATGGAGTGTTTTGAGGTCGTCAGTCCTTTATGACCGCAAACCCAATCCAAATGAACATTCCACAAGTGACACGGTGTTTTCCAAAAAAACCCAAGACAAACATCGTGCTATGTTGCAATCCTAGTCTGCTTTACCAACAATGCCCATTAATTATCAATGGACTGTTTTAATTATTACACTTTCCTTGCCCAAGCTTCCAAAAAAAGATATAATTCAAGACACACATGTCCTGGAATGGATGAACTATTAAAAAAAAAATACAAACAACAAAAAAACCAAACACCTACTAACAAATATTTACATCGTAAATAAGTAAAAATATAGAGATACGTACAAATCGCAATAGAAAGGGAAAACCTGAAGGTGGAATGCAAATTGTCAATGGCCCTTCTGTCCACTTTAAAATTCTCCGATATCAAGGCTTATGGGGGAGCTTGTACATACAATATATTAAATGTGGAACTGTAGAGGCAGCATAAAGTAGTTGTGTAGCAGAGGGGGCTGTGGGTGGTACGATGTAGTCATACATTGGGAGTAATTTTCACCTGGACTCACCTCATTGTAGTATTCAAAACAAGTAGCGAAAGCCAATAATCAAAACTAACATGTAAAAGCTTGTATATCTATTACTAAAAGAAGAAGCATCCGTGTGTGTGTGTGTGTGTGTGTGTGTGTATGTCCATCCGTCATGCTTTATTCTAAAGTGTTCTTGCTGTCGCAGAATAATAACTAGCACACAAGACCCGTCGCTTCGCTGACGGGGATACCATCTTTGCTGTGATTGATAATTATGTATGGGGCAAGAACAAAAAAGGATTCCTGGGAGTTGTTGCCCTATGTACAGGGATAACCAGCATTGCAAGTTGGTGTTTGCAGTTTCTCCACGTGTGCCCATGTTGTACCCACACACAAACTTTCCTTCCCTTTTTTTATTTTTATTTTGCGTCACAAACCTTCCTGGGAGTTCCCTGAATCGGCCATCGTTGGTTAAATCTGTGAATGCATTCTCAAGTTATAGCACGACAAACAGACAGACATGGCTCCTTTCATAATATAGATTTTTTATTTATGCATGCAAGAGGTATTTGAGGTCATGTGCCTCCTCCTCTGAGTGAAGCACCATATCATCAGTCCCCCACTCCTCAAGTATGGATAATACAGTGCAGAGGGGAAAAGGGGGAATTCTGACATTTTTGCTTACATAATAAATAGACGGTACAGTGTTTTGACAGACAGGTTTTCAGAGAAAAATAAATAAAAATTAACTTTCACCATTTAGAAATTGTGCGAATGAATTATTGAGATATCGGCTGCTTCTTCGTTTTTATCCTTTTCTTACCTGTGCGACGTCCTTTGTAAAAGGTGGTATATAATCAGAATTACTGTTTGATCGGGCGATTATATTACTGTTATATGAATAACATGGAAA
Source organism: Eptatretus atami (assembly GCA_035128595.1). NCBI lineage: Eukaryota > Metazoa > Chordata > Myxini > Myxiniformes > Myxinidae > Eptatretus > Eptatretus atami. Next base: position 176,295,304 of record CM068956.1, read on the forward strand.
TGTTGAAAAAAAAAGAAGTATTGAATATAGCAAGCGTTTTCTGAATCTAATCGAAATAAGACACAGGATTGAATGAGACTCACCATAATTATAAGTGAAGAAGATGGAGGAAGAGTTTTTGTTTTACTGTAAATTGAAACCAGCCCATCTATCCTCACCTTACTCAACTATATCATACTGTTTGAAACTGGCCCATCTATCCTCACCTTACTCAACTTACGGGGGTACTGTTATTGCTTGATTAATGGTATCCACTCTAGGACGATTGTTGATGGACGGACGCATGCAGGCAGGCATGAACGCATGCAGGGACCGAGCTCCTTTTATATAATATAGATGGTACTGTTGGAACTGCTACATTAAAGCCTGGAATTGGCTTAAGGCCCTGTCACACCTTGACGATTTAGCCAACGTATGCCTGACGTATGCAAAATTGGGCTAAAACGCCGGCACACGTCGAATACGTTATGGGTAAGTTTGTATACGTTAAGAGTACGCTGAAAAACACTGCCATACGTCGTAGTACGCTGGCTTTCATCGTTGTACTTTGCGGTTGTCCTCAAATTTTAGCATGCTTGAAATTTTACGACGTATGCCAGCGTATGACTCACACGTTCCGCTACGCTGGCCATAAGTTGTAGGCACGTTATGCGATCGTTGACACATGTCGACACACGTTACTTGTAAGTTACTCATAAGTCGAAACACGTCGAGGTAATGATTAGCGTACCCGAAACTTATTTATAACCTATGAGTAACGTGTTGTAGGCACGTTACACGATCGTTGACACACGTCGAGGCACGTGATGCGATCGTTGACACACGTCGAGGCACGTTACACGATCGTTGACACACGTCGAGGCACGTGATGCGATCGTTGACACACGTCGACACACGTTACTTGTCAGTTACTCATAAGTCGAAACACGTCGAGGTAATGCTTAGCGTACCCAAAACTTATTTACTTTTTCTAACCTATGAGTAACGTGCTTTGAACCTATGAGTAACGTGTTGTAGGCACGTTACACGATCGTTGCACACACGTCGAGGCACGTTATGCGATCGTTCACACACGCGAGCACGTTATGCGATCGTTGACACACGTCGAGGAACGTTACTTGTAAGTTACTCATAAGTCGAAACACGTCGAGGTAATGCTTAGCGTACCCAAAACTTATTTCTAACCTATGAGTAACGTGCTTTGAACCTATGAGTAACGTACCTCCAACGCATATTGACGTATGTAGACGTATTTGATTGACGTCTTCCGGACGACCACAGAACTTACTGAACGTGTTTCTAATTTACAGCTACCGTATAATGGCGTATTGGCAGCGTTTAAAAAAAACAATAACTTCCGATATTTCGTCACGTGCCGTTACGTCACGTCCGATTGCTTCTTCAGTTTGCTCATGTCTTATTCTTAGTTCCTCCTCTGTGAATATTTTCTGTTTGAGGATATTGTCACGTCGACGTTGAAACTTAAAAGCAAATGTCCGAATATATTTTAAAATTCGTGATAGACTAATAAAAAAACAACAACAACAACTTCAGATATTTCGTCACGTGCCTTCACAGAGCCAAGGAGAAAAAAAGAAAATGTGCCTTGACGGAGAAAACAAGTTTCGGGTATGCTAAACATTACCTCGACGTGTTTCGACTTATGAGTAACTTACAAGGAACTTGTGTCGACGTGTGTCAACGATCGCATATCGTGCCTACAACTTATGGCCAGCGTAGCGGAACGTGTGAGTCATACTGCGAATTTTCAGCATGCTTGAAATTTCACGACGTACTAAACGTACCACGAAATATGACAGCATGCTTCGTCGTTTTTCAGCATGCTCTTAACGTATACACAACTTACCCATTCCGTATTCGCCATGTGCCAGCGTTTTAGACACATTTTTCATAGGTCGGCATACGCTGGCTAAATCGTCAAGGTGTGACTGCGTGGTTGACACTTCCAATTTTCAGGCGGTTATGATTTAAATCGGCGTGCGGCAGGTTTTTAACAGGCTACGCCACGAGTTCGTCGGCGATATGTGCAGTGCGCTATGCCTAAGTTAAACTATCGATGGGCATAGGTTGTGAACGCCGACAACAGGCTAAGCATTCGTTGGTATAAGTTATCTATAAGACAACGAAACGTTCTGTGCCCGTTACTAATATGTTATGCATACGCAAACACGTTATGAATACGACCAAAACTTTAAAAAAAACATCAAAATTTCAGCGTATGCCAACGTTTTACATACATTTTTATACGTTGCCATTGCTGGCTAAATCGTCAAGGTGTGACAGCGCCTTTAGCGGTTAGGGTGGTGGCTTGGGATCCGAGGGTCCTGAGTTTGAGCCCCGTTAGTCGCTGAATTAACACCAGGGGGTTGACTCAGGCTGTCATCCGTCTGAGGTCAGCAAAATGAGCACCAGTATACTGGTAATAGGGGCATCAGTGGCATAGTTGCACCCTTAAAGGCCCAGTCCACCTTGACGTTTTAGCCAGCGATGGCAACGTATTAAAATGTATGTAAAACGCTGGCTTACGTTGAACTTTGATGTTTTTTAAAAAAGATTCGGACGTATTCATAACGAGTTGGTCTTATGTATAACGTATTAGTAAGGGACACAGAACGTTTCGTTGTGTTATAGCTAACTTATACCAACGAATGCTGAACCTGTTGTCGGCCTACACAACCTATGCCCAACGATAGTCTAACTTATGCATAGCGCGCTGCACGTATCGCCGACGATGACGTGACGTAGCCTATTAAAAGGCTGACGCACAACGATTCAAATCATAACCGCCGCAGAAATGGAAGTGTCAACATCGCAGTCACACCTTGGCGATCTTGCCAGCGTATGCCGAGCTAAGAAAAATGTGTCTAAAACGCTGGCGACGTCGAATACGGTATGGGTAAGTTTGGTATACGTGAATAGAACGCTAAAGTACGCTATCATACGTCGTAGTAAGTGGAGTACGTCAAGTAATTTTAAACATGTTCAAAATTTTACGACGTACTTGGCGTATGACACACGTTCCGCATGCGATGGGAATAAGTTGTACACACGATATGCGGACGCTTACACACGTCGACAAAGGCTACTTGTAAGCTACTCACAAGTCGAAACACGTCGCGGTAATGTCTTTTTTACGTGAAACTTATTTCTACTTATGTTTGACGTGCTTTGAACCAATTCTTTACGTAGTCCCAACGCACATTGACGTATGTAGACGTATTCCATTGACGTCTTCCGGTCGACAAAAAAACTAAATGAACGTGTTTCTAACTATACACTGCCATATAATGACGTGTTCCCAGCGTTTTGGGGAATTGGTATATAAAAATGGTCTTCACAAGGGGGAACCCATCAGTGTTTTCGATTCCTTTTTGAGTCGATGTCCATGTCAGCAGTATCAGTATCAGTATCAGTATTAGTAGTAGTTTGTTCATGTTGGCAGTAGTAGGTGAGTGTGATGGGGAGGGTGTGGGTGATGATGGATCCTCCTTGCGTCCGCGTGTCCACGGGTAGGAGACATCTTTGCACAATTGTTCGAAGTTCTTCGTGGCTAATTTTTTTTGGGGTTTTTTCAACAATGAGCTATGGCTTGTTTTTACGTTTTAGGTGTATTCATAACGAGTTGGACAAATGCTCAAGGTACTAATAATGTACATAGAGCGCTTCGATACCTTATAGATACGGTATACCAACGAATAATTATCGTGTAGCCGCGTTCACAACCTATGCCAACGATAGCCTAACTTATCCATATCGTGCGGCAGTTTACTTTGCCGGTGACGTGGGGTTTGCTATTCATAGGCTGCCACTCAAAGATTCAAATGGCTGCAACTCCACTATTGAAAGTAGACGCTTGCGCTGACAATTGGATTTTTTTACACTCAACGACTTTTAAACGTGCCACTCAACTATTTTAATTGTTTACAATGAACGATTTAAATTGCTGTCACTCGCCTTTGTTTTTTGACGCTGGCGCTCGGAAATTTGAAGCGTTTCTATTAACGTGCTAATCGCTCAAACTCCACTATTGAAAATAGACGCTTGCGCCAAAACAATCGCAATTGTTTACACTTAACGTGTTTCTTATCGGTGCAAATCAACTGGTGTCTTATCGGTGCAAATCTTATCGGTGCAAATCTTATCGGTGCAAATCAAATCCGATCCATGGTGTCACCCAGTACCTTCTCCTCCGTTCACGTCTTCTTCTCTCGGTTCTATTGGCACGCAACTGGTGCAGTGCCAAATCGATGAGGGTATGCTGATGTTGGAGGACAGGTAGATATTGTAGTGTCATCGTTGCCGGATACTCCATCTCTCGTAATGTCATGGACATGTACTGCCTATGTAGTCTGCAACACTGACGGGTTCCTCCTGGAAACCCTTTTTTTTACCAATTCCCCTAATCGCTGCCATTACATCATTATCTGGTATCTGTAGGTTGGGACTCGTTCGTTAAGTTCTGTAGTCGTCCGGTAAACGCCAAATACGTCTACATACGCCAGTATGCGGCGGTGGTGCGTTACACACTGGTGCAAAGCACGTCACTCATAGGTTAGATAAAAGCCTCTTTTGCCCTAAACAATACTCGGCATGATTCGACGTATAAGTAACTTTCAAGCAAGGAGTGTCGAAGTGTGTCAACGATCGCGTAGCGTGTTAGCAACATGTCACTGATAGGTTATAAATAAGTTTCAGGCACGCTAAGCATTATACCGACGTCTTTCAGCCTATGAGTAACTTAAAAGTAACGTGTGTCAACGTGTGTCAACGATCCGTAACGTGCCTCAACACGTTACTCATAGGCTAGGATAAGTTTCGGGTACGCTAAACATTACCTCGGCGTGTCTCAACTTATGATTAACTTACAAGTAACATGTGTTGACGTCTGTCAACGATCGCATAACGTGCCTACAACTTATGGCCAGCGTAGTGGAACGTGTGAGTCATACGCCGGCATACATCGTGAAATTTCAAGCATGCAAAAATTTGAGGACAACCGAAAAGTACAACGTTTAAAGCCAGCGTGCAACGACGTATGGCAGTGTTTTCCAGCGTGCTCTCAATGTTATCAAAACTTACCCATAACGTATTCAACGTGTGCCAGCGTTTTAGACAAATTTTTCAAAAATCGGCATACGTTGGCTAAAACGTCAAGAGTGACTGGGCCTTAACCAATGATGCAACCAGCAGCCAAAAAGGCAGCACATAATGGGAACTGCTACATTAAAGCTGCAGATCCTGCTTCTGCCTCTTCCAGCTTTTAAAACGGGCATTCTTGCTCCAAGTAAATTGATGATCAGCTTTCCAATATACCATTTTTGTTATTCTATGAGAGCAGGAATCCTTTTGCATAAAGGGTGATGGACACAGAAGGAGCACTCAAAATTAAACATAGCAATACTTCTCGAAGCAAAATATTATCGATATATATATATATATATGTTAGTCCATTTGCCAGAGAAGTAACCTTGTTGTCCTCAAAAGTGTATGGTTTATGGTGGTTTCTTGTTCACAGGCATGCATAGACAAAATTAAGCTTGGTTGCCCGGATGGCAACCATGGGGAAATCTTTTATTTTTGCGCAAATACAAGATGGCCGTCATCGACCGGGCTGAAAATATAACTTTTTAGGTAATGAACTTAAAATTACACATGAACATCTTTTCCATATAATTTTGGCACGAGGAATCGATATTTAACCTTATTTTTGTGATTAGAAGTAAATTTGAGGTCAATGTTCGAGTTCCTGGAAATCCTGGCAATGGAATGTGTGAGCTCTGATCAGTTCGGTGAACAAACTGCTATTAGAATTGGCAAGGTGGCCTCAAGGGTATGACTCTTTCTCCAGAGATGGTAGCAGAGTGGATCGATTCCTTTCCTGTCATTGCCTACATCCTAGATACAATGGAGCACATCTACCCTGACTCCTCAAACCAAGGACATGAAGACCAAGTGAGAGAAAAGGACACAAGA
>CM068956.1:176305810-176331141 GCA_035128595.1 Eptatretus atami
CATTACATCATTATCTGGTATCTGTAGGTTGGGAACTCGTTCGTTAAGTTCTGTAGTCGTCCGGTAAACGCCAAATACGTCTACATACGCCAGTATGCGGCGGTGGTGCGTTACACACTGGTGCAAAGCACGTCACTCATAGGTTAGATAAAAGCCTCTTTTGCCCTAAACAATAACTCCGCATGCATTCGACGTATAAGTAACTTTCAAGCAAGGAGTGTCGAAGTGTGTCAACGATCGCGTAGCGTAGTTAGCAACATGTCACTGATAGGTTATAAATAAAGTTCAGGCACGCTAAGCATTATACCGACGTCTTTCAGCCTATGAGTAACTTAAAAGTAACGTGTGTCACGTGTGTCAACGATCGCGTAACGTGCCTACAACACGTTACTTCATAGGCTAGGAATAAGTTTCGGGTACGCTAAACATTACCTCGGCGTGTCTCAACTTATGAATTAACTTTAACAAGTAACATGTGTTGACGTCTGTCAACGATCGCATAACGTGCCTACAACTATGGCAGACGTAGTGGAACGTGTGAGTCATACGCCGGCATACTCGTGAAATTCAAGCATGCAAAAATTTGAGGACAACCGAAAAGTACAACGTTTAAAGCCAGCGCTGCAACGCGACGTATGGCAGTGTTTCTCCAGCGTGGCTCTCAATGTTATCAAAACTTACCCATAACGCTATTTCCACGGTGTGCCCAGCGTTTTAGACAAATTTTTCAAAAATCGGCATACGTTGGCTAAAACGTCAAGATGTGACTGGGCCTTAACCAATGATGCAACCAGCAGCCAAAAAGGCAGCACATAATGGGAACTGCTACATTAAAGCTGCAGATCCTGCTTCTGCCTCTTCCAGCTTTTAAAACGGGCATTCTTGCTCCAAGTAAATTGATGATCAGCTTTCCAATATACCATTTTTGTTATTCTATGAGAGCAGGAATCCTTTTGCATAAAGGGTGATGGACACAGAAGGAGCACTCAAAATTAAACATAGCAATACTTCTCGAAGCAAAATATTATCGATATATATATATATATATATGTTAGTCCATTTGCCAGAGAAGTAACCTTGTTGTCCTCAAAAGTGTATGGTTTTATGGTGGTTTCTTGTTCACAGCATGCATAGACAAAATTAAGCTTGGTTGCCCGGATGGCAACCATGGGGAAATCTGTTATTTTTTGCGCAAATACAAGATGGCCGTCATCGACCGGGCTGAAATATAACTTTTTAGGTAATGAACTTAAATTACACATGAGAATTTATCATATCTTTTAAATTTTGCACGAGGAATCGATATTTAACCTTATTTTTGTGATTAGAAGTAAATTTGAGGTCACATGTTCGAGTTCCTGGAAATCCTGGCAATGGAATGGTGTGAGCTCTGATCAGTTCGGGGAACAAACTGCTATTAGAATTGGCAAGGGTGGCCTCAAGGGTATGACTCTTTCTCCAGAGATGGTAGCAGAGTGGATCGATTCCTTTCCTGTCATTGCCTACATCTCAGATACAATGAGCACATCTACCCTGACTCCTCAAACAAGGACAATGAAGACCAAGTGAGAGAAAGAGACACAAGAATCGACCACGTCACAAGGAGGAGGGGAAGAAGAGGAGAGAACTTGATGCAGATGATAGGCGCCGGATTTTACTTGAATTGTCGAATGTGTCTCATTCTCTTGAGAAATCCCTCACCACATCTGTACAACATTGCCAATGGTCGAATTGCTCCCGAGAAGCTGAAGTGAATGTTGAGGATTCCGTGGTTATAGGTCAGAAAATGGTTGCAGAGTTCCATGCATCCCTTTCGGTGGATTCCATGCAACCATCTCATGCCCCATCAAGACAATGGAGCACTTACAGAAAGGAGTGAAAATTGGGACAGACGATCTCTTGATCTAGAAACCATCTTCCTCAGGCTGCTGACTATTGGACAGCAAAGACAAATGGAGCTAGGACCTATCTTCCAGTTTGAGCTCTGTGCAGTACCCCCCCCTCACTGATTGATGAATATGGGTGCTTAAGGAAAGGCAACAAAGCACCACTGGCACACAAACTCTGTGTTCAGGCACAACAGCCTCTGCAACCAGATGTTACCATTGTTGACGCGAGCCAACTTCTCTATCATATTGTCTGGGCTTTCAGGGAACTGTGTCAGTCTTAGTTGAGTCCATCAAGCAAGGCTGTCTACCATTGCTGGTCAGAAGATCTTGGTCTTTGACAAATATTATGATGTTTCTGCAAAGGACATGAACGAGTGCGGCGTGCTGCATTGGTTCCATCAACTCTGACCTCACAATAAACACACCCTGCCTAGTCGAACGCCATCCTGAAAAACAAGCAGAAACAAGTTGCAGCTGTCCAAGGTTTTGAGTACCTATAACTTTGGTGAAGGAGTTACTGTGGAGAGCCGTAGCCATGGTGCGTTCAACCATGATGAAGCAGACATTACAATGATCTCACACCTGCTCATGACTGCTGAATGTAATGCAAGAGTGATACGTATCCTCTCTGATGACACTGATGTTTTTGTATTGATGGTTTACTGGGTTACCAGCGCAACATCCAGGCCACAGTGCAGATGGAAAGGTGGGATGGAGCAATTTGTGGATATCAACACCACCTGTGACCAGCTTGGCCCCAAGTGTCTGCAGCTTTTGGGAATGCACTACATCACTGGCTCAGATACCACGTCATACCCATACGGCAAGGGCAAAGTGTCAGCCCTGAAGACACTGAGAGCTGGCAACTCCCTGGTTTGTACTCCGCACTTGGCGAGCTGAACGCAAGCATGAACAGCTCATGGAAGCAGGGCGGACATTCTTCTGTGCCCTGTATGGTCAGCCAGAAGGTACCACGATGAGTTGAGATGAGGTACTATATGTACACAAGGAAGTCTGGCAAGCCCCTCAAGCTCATGGATGATCTCCAACTGAGATCAATCTCTTCCTACATATTTTGCGTGCACATCTACAGACAGTACTTGCAAAATCAGCTGATCAGCAGGCCCCACCTGAACTTGACATTACAAAATATGGATGGGCATCAGAGATGGAATCCCAGTGCCAGCAACTTCTGCTACTCCACCAGCCCCTTTGGACCTCATGGATGTTGTGCGGGTGGATGCAAAGCAGAGGGGAAGGCTACAGTACTGCAAGTTGCAGTGTCACCATGCAAAGATCTCCTGCACGCTATACTGCACTTGTGGTTGCAGTGACAAGTGCTTCAACCCACACAAGACTGTGGAGGACAGTGAAAGTGAAGTGGAAGAAGGGAGTGTCGAAGCAGAACTGGAAAGAGACGAGGATACGGAAGGGGACGAGTACAATGAATGGGAATGAACAATACGTAAGTTGTCTACTAGGCTCTATGTCCTCTGTTCCTAAGATGTCCAATATGATGACATGACAATGTGTATTGCTTTCTGATTATCAACATACTGTTGTGAACCATCATGACTTCAACTTTGTGCATTGGTGTTGCATAATTTTCAGCAGAAAATAGTCATGGACATTTCATGTGAACCTCTATTTATTCCTGAGAGTAAAAAATAACCCCAAAATTGAATTCCTCATGTCAAAATCATATGGAAAAGAGGTATTACACAGGATTATATGTTGACCGATTAAAAACTTAGCCCCATCGTCTGACCTGTAGCGGCCATCTTGAATTTATGCAAATTACAGGAGTTCCCCAAGGTAGCCACCCCGGCAACCAACCTGAATTTTATTAATGGACCCTTGTTAGTCCAAAACAATCATAAAACCATACACTTTCCACATCAACAAGGTTGACAATGGAACACATAATAACGGCAAATGGACTATATATATATATATATACCGTACATAGATTGAGTACACAAACAACAACAACAACAACAACCACAGCTATGATGTCAGGTCAGGTATGGGGGCATGCACCGGAGCAGCGCGTCGCTGCGTCCACTTTCCGCCGGTACTTCAGGGGCCTCCGTCTGGCTACCCCCCAGGCAGATGCCTGGCTCATCCCCATCTCCTTGAGATGCTGATCAACCTGCTGCAATAAATCCTATACTCGTACACTGGTACTCATTTCACCGACCTCAGAAGGATGACAGGCTGAGTCCACCTCGCCTGGTGGTAATTCCGTGGCCAACGGAGCTCAAACTCAGGACCCTCGGATCCAAAGCTCGCCACCCTTACCACTAAGCCAACACGAGGCTTACTTATTTGTAATATGAGACTTCAACGACAGAGGGATAGACTGGCAATTGAATAACATCAGTGGAACTGATTCTTTTACAAGTCATTCTTTACATGAACCAACAAGATTATAGAGATGGGTAAACTCCCAGCCTCCTGGACTTGGTGTTGATAAGTAAGGAAGAGGTAATTCAGAACCAAGATTGAAAATGGTCTGCCCTTGGACAAGAGTGACCAGGTGACATTATTTCTTCAGATGACAGTCGAATCACAGAATGAGGAGGTACTAACCAGGAACTCTGACCATGCAGATTACAACAAGATGAGATGAAAGTTGAGAGAGTTTGACTGGGAGCATGAACTACTAGATACCACTGGAATAGAGGCATGGGACATATTTTAAGGTACCATTCAGAATTGTATAGAGGACTGCATCACCTTGAGAAAGATGATGACTAGGAAATGGCCACAGTGGATGAACAAAAGAGCTCTCGAGTCAGTGAAAGAGAAACGAAGGTGCTGGGCCAGATATCTAGATCGCAGAAACAAGGAAAGCAAAGATGGATGGGAGGACTACACGAAAGCTAGAAACAAAACGATGTCAACAATTAGACAGACTAAAGCAGAATTTGAGAATAAGTTAGCAGAGGAGGTCAAGATCAATGAGAAGAGCTTTTTGAAATACGTGAAGACAGGAGTCCCTGACTTGCAAACATCTGATGGAGATTGGGCAAGGACCGACGTAGAGAAGGCAGAAACTCTCAATCCATACTTTGAGTGTTTATTCACAAGAGGATGTATCAACAATGCCCAGTCAGGAATTGAGATCAGAAGCCACCATATCTGTGATGAAGCATTTACTCCACAAGACATAGACTGCCTTCTTGCACACATGGACATCAACAAGTCTCCAGGACCAGATGGGATACACTTAAGTGTTCTGCAAGAAACCAATGAAGAAACTTGTGAACCTCTTCGGATGATCTTCACCAAACTCTTGAAGGAGAGAGGTGTACCAAAGCCATGGATACAAGCTACTGTAGTGGCAATTTTCAAGAAGGGTAAGAAGTCTAATCCAGCTAACTACAGACAAGTAAGTCTGACATCCGTGTTGTGTAATTTAATGGAGAAGTCATTAGAAAAGCCCTGATAAAACACATGGACAAAAACGATGTACTAAGTACAGAGCAGCATGCATTTCACAGTGGTAGATCGAGTGCAACACAAGTGGGGAGGGATGACAGCATTCTATGCACACGACATATATCCTGACATATAGGCGTTTTACCTCATGCTTATGGTAGTACATGCAATAAGGGAAATAACTCCCTACACAATGCAAAGTTACCCCCTGGAAGACATTCCCACAACAATATATTTACATGACTTACACCAATAATGTTTGGATGGCACAGCTCTTGCAACAGCTTTATTTCCCTCAATGCAGTCCTGTTAACACCTGGGTAAACAGAAAACACACACAATAGGAATCCATGATAGTCTTGTTATAAAACAAAAAATGCAAAGGACACCACCACTTGTGCGTTAAAAGTTGAATAGTAATCAAAATGCTTCTGGTTAATATTATTTACATATATATATATATATGATCAAGACAGTGAAATTTTTACAAGGAATTTCAACACAGGAGGCAGCATTAGGGGAGGGGAATGGAAGGCAGCATGAGGGGAATGGAAGGGAAGGCAGTGTGAGGGGGAGGGAAAGGAACGCAGCACAAAGGGAGGAGGCAGCATGAGGTGAGGGGAAGGGAAGGCAGCATGAGGGGAGTGGAAGGGAATGTGGTGTGAGGGGTGGGGCAAGGAATGGTGATAAAATGCGCCCAAACAGCAACATTTTATTTTTAACTGCCGGGATCTATATAAAACCAGGCAGGAGCATTTAAAACCCACGTTATCCACCTGGCAAAGGCCTGCTTGCATGCAAGCTTGCACATGCAGTGACCTTTGCACTCCTCCAGTCGGCTCACTCCGAATCCGATTCATACATGATACACTGGGGAAGCTGTTTTAAATTCAAAACGAAACCGTCAGTCATTAACAGTCCCCTTAAAATAGGGGGTGGGCTGGGGAATGAGTGGAAGTGGTGGGAGATAGAGAGAGAGAGGGGAATGGGAGAGGAAAGGGGAGGGAAGAGAGAGTGAGAGGGGTGGGAGAGAGAGGGGAGGGGAAGTGGGGTGAGCGTGAGGAGGGGGAGAGGGGGGGCAGGGGGATTCCGCAGATGTGACATCCAGTTTAATGTCCATCCGAGAGACTTCCAGTTTAATATCTATCCTAACGCACATTTATGAATCACCATGCCTGTGAAACACCAAGATGACAGCTTATAGCTGGTAATAATAGCTTGCGGGAGATAATAAACATTCACCAACTAATGCAAGCAGACGGGACACCGGGTTTATCGTCCATCCAAGGGACGAAGCACTTTGCAGTGCAGCACCCTGCCTGTATGCCTGGTGTTGGCTTAATGGTTAGGGTGGTAGGCTTGGGGTCCTCGGATCCTGAGTTCAAATCCCACTCGGCTGTTGAAATTAATGCCAGGTGGGGTTGACTCTGCCTGTCATCCTTCCGAGGTCGGCAAAATGAGTGCCGCATGCTGGTATCCTGTGTCGGAGTGGCGACCCATCCAGGATTGTTCCCAATAGCCAAGGAGACTGTTTAGGCAGCACCAACGCTCTGCACAGAGTATGGTTCCAATGGATGGATGGACCCTGCTTGTAAAGAACCAATGCAAGCTTACTGTCGGGTCGGGAATCAAACCCAGACTAAACAGCTCAAAGAAAAGTGCACTACCTCTGCATCATCTTATCAGACAGAGGAAGGATCAACACAACAACAGAATGGAACTCGGTCAAGCGCATACTTCCGTCAGGCTGAACAGTTTACATTTTGTATCGCACTGAGAGGCCGGATCTGTGTTTGGACCTGAACCAAAATCTAATTGGCTTTTTCTTGTCACCTACCAAACTCATCCACCAAGTTTTGTCAGAACCCATCCACAACCTTTTGAGCTATTGTGCTGCAGTATATCGTTTTTGGCCCCATCTCTCAATGGTGAAGAATTATTTTAATTTTTTTTTTTTAAATTCTCGTATCGGGATCCAGATCTTCACCAAGATCGAATAAATTTGTCCTCCCACTCGGCTGTTGAACTAATACCAGGTGGGGTTGACTCTGCCTGTCATCCTTCTGAGGTCGGCAAAAAAAATTCACACCCACCGATCTGTCTAGCAAGTTTCGTCCGAATCCATTCATAACTTTTTGAGACATCGTGTTATATACTGTATATCATTTTAGCTCCATCACTCAATGGTGAAGAATCACTTAAACAAAACAAACAAAAAAAAATTCTCACATCTAGATCTTCACGAAAATCGAATAAATTTTCCTTGTAGTACACCCAGCCTGTCTACCAAGTTTCATCCAAATCAGTCCATAACTTTTTGAGATACAGTATCATGCTATATATTGATTTTGGCCCTATCTCTCAATGGTGAAGAATCACTTAAATCCTCAGATCCAAATCTTCACAAAAATCTAATCACTTTGTTGTTGTCAGACACCCAAGTTGTCCACCAAATTTCATCCAAATCCGTCCACAACTTTTTGAGATATCCTGTTCATAGACAGACGAACAAACAAAGACAGGGGTGAAAACATAACTTCCGTCCACTTTTGATGGCAGAGGTAACAAACCAAAAAAAGATACATGACACTTTGCTTAACTGCCTGTTTACCACTTACCATCCTTGGCTTCTGTCCTGTGTCCAAGTTTTATCTGCAAAAACAGCACCGTTTGAACAGCATCGTTAGACTTGCTACATCACCAGCTATGGGGCACAATGCACGTATCAAACACAATACGACCAGCAGGAATCCCCATTATGTACTTCAATCCATGTTAGTACCGGGCTCGTGATTCAGGGATCCAAAGTTCAATTCCCATAGACTGTGTTGATTTGTCCATTGCCTGTGAAAGTCCATGTAATTCATGGTCAAAGCACAATGGTGTCTCCCAATGTCCTTGCCCTGCATAAAACATATCAGAGCAGCGGCTCGGTTGCGCAAGTTACCTCTGCTCATCAGCTTTCATAAAAAGTATGTTGTATTATTTGATGCTTTGCTAACATTAAATTTTGGAGAAATCCAAGCTTTTAAAACTTATGAAAATGGGTAAATCCTTCATCTCTAGTCTATTTTTAAGAGTTATCACCCTTTTTACCATAACTATTGAATGATTTGGCCTTTATTTTCCTCCCACTTCATTGTGGATTTACCTGTGCAGCACAACTTGGTTCTATAAATCTACGTGCTGGCAGTTTTTCTTTCTTTCTTTATTTCCGACACTTACTTGCTCTGAATGTGGAATGGTGGTAAGACGAGCAGAGACAGACAACGAGTTTAGTGCAAGCTATCTCGTCAAATAAATGTTTGCAAAAAGAAAACCAAGACAAAGTTGGGATGTCAAAGTATTTCATATTCTTGTGTTCTGCCCCAAGGCAGCTCCAGTACTGCCAAAGCAGTTTCTTGGCAAGGGTTATGTTCGGTGGTTTGCTGTTGCTTTCTCAGCAGTAGTTCGGTCAGGAATTTGAAATTTGTTCAGGGTGTCGGTGATAGCTCGCAAACTCTTCGTGAAGGACATCGTGGGGTCTTTAACGTCCATCAACTAATGCCGGCAGATGGGACGCCCAGTTTAACATCCATCCGAGGGACGGAACACACATTGATGAATCACCTTGCCCATGAAACAGTGGGATGACAGTTAATAGCTGAGTCGGGATTCAAACCTAGGTGAGACAGATCAGATGCGAGTGTGGATGGCAATGGTGAAACCAGATTTGAAGGAAGGGTTATCATTATTACATATATTTTTCAAGCTCATAAAGCTCAGGGAAGAGCTGGCTGACGCACGCACGCACGCACACACACGGCACCTTTCTCTCCATGGTCAGCGAGGCATTTTCAGGGAAAAATCTCCGGCACTTTTTAAAGTTTTTGGTGTGACTCGACCAGGAGGGAAATTGAACTAGCAACCAACCAGATTCAGAAAAAGAAGCTCAAACCATAACATCACTTCGGCTGGTTTGACTTGCACATACTTAAAAAAACAACAAACAAACATAGAAAGACCACAAGCCTAACTGCAAAATCGATGTTACATAATACCTGATAAAGTGTGATTTCATCAAATGTTGCATTTAAAATTGATTAATAGTTCTGAATCAAAAAAAAAAAAGTTACCTTGAATGCAATGCAACATTTTAACAACATTATTTGGGCAATCTTCCAAGTGTTTGAACTCAGGGTACACCTGCCAGACTTGCATTTCCATTACACTTATTTTGCTTTTGCACGCATTTTATTGTGCAATAGCCGAACAGAGTGGAACACTGCTTCTTATACCCCCCGACCCTCTCACCCCTGCCTCCAAAAATATTCAACTTCTACATGCAAGAGATTAAATTCCACTAGCTGCATGGCAAGAAGCACTACTACTTTGGTTTTTGGTAGATTATCTGCTCCGCTCACATTGGCTCTCCACTTGTAAATGATGGACTTGACCCACGAAGGATCAAATAAAATTAAACTATCTTTTCAACCTTCAGTCAAATAGACTGACAGTTATGTCCATATCATCATCCGTACCTGTCAGTCAATTATAGCTGACGCTCTCAGTTTGTCAGTTATGGATGACAGTCTGGACGAGGCTTTGGATAGTGAAAACCCAATACTGTACTTTGATGTATTCCTTGTAATTAAATGTGTCAAATAGCAAATGCAGTTGTGAATTTACTACATGACCCATTGATCCATGACCTAAAGATAGAGCTGAAAACAAAAAACAAAATTTTTGGAATAGCTTTAAAACTTTCTGAGATAGTGATTCTTGAGTACAAGTTAAGGTTCGTTATTACCAAAAGCCCCTCATGGTGTTGGGGCATGTACATCACACAACAGGATTGTACCTCAATACCACCTGCCATTAACTCAGGACCACAACACGTTTTGTAAACACCTGTTACCTCTAACATATAAACATGATAAGCTTTCTCTTATGGGAAAAGGGGCAAGGGTGGGGAGGTGGGACAAGAAAAACAAAAACAAAACCTTAAATTCCCCTTCAAAGGTCAAGCATCTTTCTTTTTCTGGACATACCTCGGGCATTCGACACAGTCTGGTATGCCGATATATCTGCCAAGCTCTCTGCCTATGGCATATAATGCCACCTCCATACCTGGCTATTTGACTTCTTCACCTCGAGTAGTCAACGTGTTCCTATCAATGTAACCCTCTGCTCTCCTCTCACAGTGGAGGCTGGAATGCCCAAAGGCAGGTGTCGTGGAACCAATTCCTAGTGTTGTTCTTCGACATAAACAACATAAACGACCCCTCTGATGCCATGAGAAACCCTCTCTTCCTTTTTGGAAATGATTGCACAATGTGTTGTACGTGTATATTGACAGGCAGAAATCCTACTGACAGGCAGACAACAGCCGTGTCATTCTATGCTGATCTGGAATTGAACAAGTCTTTTAATTATGGCAAATTAGAAGGTCTCACACTGTCACAAAAGAAGGATCATCAAATGAACCCACCGATCATGGTAAGTTACCGGAAGTGGTTCAGTCTCTTGCACTTCTCCTATCAGACACAACTTCTCCTGGGCTGACCATGTGACAAAGATAGCCTCTGAAGCCAGCTACAGTCGGGGCATCCTACATCGTTCCTGGATAAATCAGAACTACTGCCAACTGACAAAGCCTTTGTCTAGGCTAGTATTCCTGAAACATGCTCCTTCTGGTCAGTCCTCTGTCTCTCCCCAGCTCCTCCAGGATGCACACTTTTTCCCAGTAACCCTCTCCTGGATAGAACTCCCAAAATCCATGCCTACTGGCCACCTCCACTCCTTTGTTCCACTTTTTGTCCCATTTGTGGAAATGTCCTCACCAAGGCAATTCTATGCTATTCCCTACAGGGTCTCAAGTTGGAGGAACACCACCATCTCATGTTATCCCCAATCGCTACCCCACAATATTTTCTATCCCCATTAACTATACTTAACCCAACATTTATACTTTCAGGTTACTACATTTCCTGCCCTCCCTGCTTTTTCATGTTCATTCATTCCCTTTAAAAAAAAAAAAATGGAAATCCCCTCAAACAAGGTATAAAGACATTCTTGGTAAGGGGCTAAGGGAAGGTTAGATAAAGATAAGGATAAAGCAAAACAAAATGAAAGAAAAAGACAAATAACAAGAAAACATCCAAGACACAGGAAGTAGCAGAAGTCAGGTGAAATGCGATGAAACCTCAAAGATGTAAGAAGTAGGAATTAACATTCCTCTTAAAGCTGGATAGATCGTAGGATAATGTGAAGCACGTTACAGGTAGTGAATTCCAAAGCGAGACAGCACGAGGGATAAAACTATCTGCATAGCCTTTCCCTTTGCACGTTGGATCAGCTATAGTGCATGGATGTGCAGAGATGGCAAACTGAGCCTTGCGTCCAAACACTCGTACAGGAGGAACCAAGTTAGAAAGTCCAACAGAACATTTGCGATGAAAATATCTGTAGAACAAAGTAGGAGTGGCAAATGACTTACGGTGAGAGAGCAGTTTAAGAGTTGAACCCATCTCCGCACCAACCAGGTTAACTATGCATTTCTGGAGCCGATCAAGTCAAGATAAGTGTCAGGCCGGTGCTCCGGCCCAAATGTGGCAACAGTCCTCCATGAGCGGACGTATAGTTGTCTTATACAGGTACAAAACAGCATCAGGAGGTAAATACCTCTGTGCTCGATAAAGACAACCAACTCGCTTGGAAGCACTCTTAGCAATACCAGAAATGTACTTATCCCAAAGGAGGTTCGAGGAGATGTCCAGACCAAGAAGACGAAGATCGGATGATTCTGTTAAGGTTGAAAAACTCCATGTCCACAGAAGGGAATGACCTGTTTCTAAAGCGAGACATGGACAGCAATTTAGTTTTCTTTGCACTGAAGGTTACCAGCCAGTCATGCCCCACTTCAACACATTCTCTAAATCATTATCCAGTGAAACTCCAACCTCATTACGAGTCGTGTTGAGTGAATCAGTGGATGTACAGTAAAGTGAGGAGTCATCAGCATACATGGCTATCTGGGACAGAATATTATCAGGAAGATCATTGATATAAACAAGGAACAGAGTAGGACCAAGGACAGAGCTCTATGGAACACCAGAGTTGATGAAGCAAGTAGGAGAAGATTGACCCTCAAGTACCACCTTCATCTTGTGATTTGTAAGGAAAGCCAAAATAATTGAATACATCACTCCAGATACGCCAAACAACTGAAGATTGTTGAGCAGACCCTTGTGCCACACTTTAAAAAAGGCTTTCGAGATATCCAAAGCAACTAATCGAGCTTCACCCTTGAGCTTCTATGCCCCGTTGAAATAATCCATAATCAAGGATAGCAGATCACCAGTAGAGCGAGAATGGCGAAAGCCATACTGACAGTCAATGAGAAGTTCATGGTCCACCAGATGGCTGAGAAGTTGTTCATTGACGAATCATTCAAATACCTTACTTATTATATGAAGCAGGCTGATGGGGTGATCGTTACTTGGCTCAGAATGCTCAGCAGCACCTTTGAAAACAGGGACAACAGAAGCCACTTTCCAGGATTAAGGAAACACTGAAGCAGACAAGCACAGTTTGTATAGCTTGGCAAGAATCGATGACAGTTCAGGACACACATCTTCAATACAATCATGGGCATTCCGTCAGGACCAGTCGCTTTTGAGGCATCTTGAGTACGAATAATTCTGGCAACCTTCTTAGGAATGGTAAATGAAACAGGAATATCAGTCTGTATGAGAAGGAAAATGAGGAAGATGGTGTTTCTGATCATTGAGGGTAGAATTTGAAACAAGGAGATGAGAAAAGAGGTTATCCTTGTCCAGCGGTGAAGTAACAACCTCAGGTCCATGAAAGAGAGGAGGTATAGAGATTTATTGTGGGTGAGTGCACTGTTGGCAATCCATCAAAAGTCCCAAGAGCCAAGTCACTGAGTCACAATGGAATTGGCCATAGAAGCTGCATAGCATCCTCAAGAACACATTTACAGAGGTTACTTGCTTTGGGGAACAGACATATGGACTCCAGAGACCCTTGCACATGGTACTGCTTGAAATAGTGGCTGCGATGAGCAACTGCTGATGCTCAAGCTGGAGTGAACCATGGATGGGAGTGAACCTTCACTTGATATTTCCTCGGCAGCCATATCAGGACCAGGACTAAAAGCTGAGGTCCACAGCATATCAGCAAGAAATTAGAAGGGCACTCGGTAGAGCGCATACTTCCACCATGCAATACCTGATCCACGAGAACATACTTCTGCCACATAATTCCTCCACAAGAACATATTGGGCCCAACACATTTTTGAAATATCATGCTACATATTGATTTTGGCCCCATCTCTCAATGGTGAAGAATCGCTTTAAAAATTAAATAATTCTCGTATCCAGATCCGGATTTTGATCTTCAGCAAAATCGAACCAATTGTTCCTCGTCACACACCCAACATGTCCACCAAGTTTCGTCCGAATTCGTCCACCACTTTTTGATATATAGTGCTATATATAGTTTTTGGCCCTATCTCTCAATGGTGAAGAATCACTTAAAAAATTATCGTAGCTGGATCCGGATCTTCACCAAAATCTAATCAGTTCGTCCTTATCACACACCCAACCTGCTCACCAAATTTCATCCAGATCTGTCGACAACTTTTTGAGATATCCTGCACACAAAGACAGACAGACAGACAAACAAACAGACAGAGAGGGGTGAAAACATAACCTCCTTCACCTTCTGTGGCGGAGGTAATGAACGAAATCCATTCCAATTAGCTTTCCCAAACTAAAACACAGTGTGGTGAAAAGGATGCACTGGAGTTGAGAATGAGGAGCAAGAGACCAAGTAAGAGTAAGAAATCTGAGTTACCAATTGGAGGAAGGACAAAAATAGATCCAAAAAACAAAAATAGATCAAGCAAGTATCTTCCATCGGAAGCACGGTCAGGAATATGAGTGGGAGAGGAACCAATTTGGGTGACATTTTGAAAGATTGAGAAATTTATAAGTATCGATACCAGGGAGTGTCAGTATTACGAGAGCGTACCAGCCATTCCTTGTGGTGAACGTTGAAGTCACCAAATAACATGATGTACGCAGTAGGGTGGAATAAATTCGGCCTGTCAATGCTGTCTGAGATCGCATAGAGTACGGCACAAGAAGGAAACATACACAAAAACAGCCTTGGTTTCCACAGCGTGAAGCCGAGAAAGGTGAGAGATGGGAGCACCAGCCAGAGGGGAGAGCAGTACGCCATCAGGCTGTGGACGAAAGCTTTGTATGTGGTCAGGAGCTCAGGTGTGCCAAGGAAGGACTTTGCACGACGGAGGATGCCCAGTCGGCGACTGGCTTTGGAGGCCAGCTTATCTTTAAATAACAAAGAAACTTCTACACGTCGGCAAAGGCATTTTTAAGAGTGCGTTTTAAGCCTTGAAGCAAGCATTGCAAGGCTTATAATTGGTAGTTTACACAGGCGGTAAATATGGATGTGGTAGGAGTGCTTGAACTAGCTCGAGGCAGAAGAGGACAGCAATCAGGTAGTTCGGTGACTTCGTGCTTTTGCCTTCATCTTCATCCTCCTGCAGAGTTCTCGGAGGCACCTGGCAGAGGATTTTGGGTGCTCTGGGATGGATGGGGCCACCATTCTTTTTGAAATATCTTCCTATGCGAGCTGCTTTTTCTAACTTGCACCCGTGTCACTTTTCCCGTCTTGGCTTGTTCCTTGGTGAACCTGGATAAAAACGATTAAACCGATTTGTTGCTCCAATGAAAAATTGTCCCTTCTCTTTTCTTTCAAGGCATGCTGTCGTTGTTGGAACACACAAACTGAATTTGAAGAACACAAGGCCAATGCGGAGTTATTTAGTTGAATTGGTCCTGTTACCTCTTTTGTGGTGTGCTGAGCAAAAGAAATGTTTAAAAGACATTGAATCATAACTTATGCGCACAACAAATCGGCTGTTTATCTCCCTTCATAAATTACGATTTAGACGGGTGACTGATAGAGAGACTCTTGCTAACACAGTCTGTGCTCGACAATGATGTTTTTGTCAGCGTTTAAAATGTTAAGGTGTGTGTTAGCAAGACGCTCGATAAGCACCTTTCGTAAATGTGGCAATAAATATAGTCTTGGAATAACAAAAACAAAAGTTTTCTTGATAAACCAAATCTTTTCCAAGCATGAGTAATATCTTATTCAATGACATGGATTCAGACATACACAAAACAACTTGAAATAATATTTATTCAACATCAGTAATACAGTACAGTACCTTCTTTATGGCAACTATCTTGTCATCGACTTTATCTCGAGCTTTGTAGACAGTAGCAAACTGAAAGGTGAATGGGGGGAGGAAGATAAAACAAAAGGGAAGAATAACATTCAGAAGACGAGAAGGGCACTCGGTCGAGGGCATACATCTGCCATGCAATGCCTGATCCATGAGAACATATCGAAAGCCGAATACATTTTTAACCTCCGCCATCTTCGAAGATGGATGGAGGTTACTGTTTTCACCCCTTTCTGTTTGTTTGTTTGTTTGTTTGTGAACAGTATTACGGAAAAACTCCTCGACGGATTTCGACGAAACTTGGTGGGGGGTTAGGTATGGTCCAAGGATCATGCCATTAAATTTGGACTTGGTCCCCCCCCCCAAAAAAATTTAGAGAATTGTTACCCCCCCCCAAATTTTTTTTTTTTTTGCATTCTACATATGTGATTTCCAACCCCCCCCCCCCCCCCGCCCAAAAAAAATAATTAGAGAAAAAAAAATTATTTTTTTGCATTTCTACATGTTTTAAGTGATTTCCAACCCCCCCCCAAAAAAATTGTTTCCCCCCCCAAATTTTTTTTTTGCATTTCTACATGTTTTAAGTGATTTCCAACCCCCCAAAAAAAATTGTTAGAGAAAAAAACTTTTTTTTTTGGCATTTCTACATGTTTTAAGTGATTTCCCACCCCCCCCCCCCAAAAAAAAAATGTAGAGAAATTTTTTTTTCATTTCTACATGTTTTAAGTGATTTCCAACCCCCCCCCCCCCCCAAAAAAAAAATTGTTAGAGGGAAAAAAAATTTTTTTGCAACTTTTTTTTCAACAAAATTTCGATTCTTTTTTTTTGCATTTCTACATGTTTTAAGTGATTTCCACCCCCCCCCCCCCCCCCCAAAAAAAAATGTTGGAGAAAAAGAACTATAACTCTGTCAGCACTGTTGACATAATATTTAATGAATAAGATAAGGTTCACTTGAGTGACCCAGCAGTATTGGCGGCGGAGGTTTTGCACTCTCCCGAGTGCTCCCCCTCTAGTTGAAATATCATGTTATATATCGTTTTTGGCCCGATCTCTCAATAGTGAAGAATCACTTTTTTTAAAAAATCGGATCCGGATTCAGATAGTCACCAAAATTGAATCAATTCTTCCTTGTCACACACCTAACGTGTCCACCAAGTTTTGTCCAAATACGTCCACAACTTTTTGATATATGCTGCACACAGACAAACAAGAAAAAGATACTTCCAAAATCCACCCCCCCCTCCCTCTCCAAAAGTTGCCATTGATACATCAAATTGTCCATTTCATTTAGATTAAATTGACAATCTTAATCAAAGCTCAGGTCAATTGGATGAAAATTGATTATTTTTCAGATTTACATTTATTTTAGAAGTTTGACCTTTGGACCTCAAAAATAGTTGCTTCCCAAATTCATTCATGGACTATGCAAATCCTATTCAACTTTCAAGTTAATAGGATGTAAAGTGAGGATTTTTCAGATGAAATTTGATTTTAGAGGTTTGACCTTGAGTTGATCTTTGACCTTTAGACCTCAAATAGTGGGTTTCACAATTCAGTGATGCAATATGCAAATCCTGTTCAACTTTCAAGTCAATCGGATGAAAAATGAGGATTTTAGAAATCTGACCTCAAGATGAACTTTGACCTCAAAATCAATATGCTTCTCAGTTGAGACAACCTCGACAACTTGGTAAAGTTTCATGATTGATTTAGAGTTGTGACCTGTAGGCGATTGACAAACAAACAAGAAGAAGAAGAAGACGTCGTCCAGAGCATGATATTTGCAAAATCTATAAAACAAATTTGACCTCAAAAATAATTGGTGGTTGAATTCAATGACCAAATGTGCACCTTCTCTTCAAATTTCAAGTGCATCGGATGAAAACTGGCAATTTTAGAAATTTGGCCTATGTTGACCTTTTGGCCTATGCTGACCTCAAAAAGAATTGGTGGTTCAATTCAGTGACCTGATGTGCAAATCCTCTTCAAATTTCAAGTCAATCGGTTGAAAATTGAGGATTTTAGAAATACTCCCTCAGTTGTTGACCTTGGGCCTATGCTTACCTTTTGACCTCAAACAATAGGTTTCTTGCTTATGACAAACTCTACCGTGTGGTGAAGTTTCGTGAAGATCGGTTGAGAATTGTGACCTTGAGGCGATAAACAGACAAACAAAATAACAAAATCAACTGACCAATATACTTGAAAAATCTTCGATTTTGCAACTAACAAAACCTCCTTCCACCTTCGGGGGCGGAGGTAAAAACAAGGATTAGCTGGGGGAGGGACAAATAGATGAGTTAGGAGTTGAGATGGGGGAATAATGACAAGAAAGGACAGTTATGAGATTTGGAAAGGGGTTGTACGATTTGAGGGGAGGAAGTAAGACTTGATTTGGGAGGGTGTGGCAGGAGCTGAATGGGGAGGAGCGGGTGGCAGCTAGTACGACTTGAAAGGGAAGGGAGTTGGAAAGAAGGGTGGTGGCCTTGCATGAGTTGAAAGTAAGTGGGGTGGGGTGACGAGGAGGGGACAACGTGTGGGGGGGGGGGGTGTCGAGGTGGGGACGAAGTGGGGGGGGGTGTCGAGGGGGTCGACATGTGGAGGGGGGTGTCGAGTAGGGGACGATGTGTGGGCGGGGGATGTCGAGGAGGCGATGACGTGTGGGGGTGGGGGTGTCGAGGAGGGGACAATGTGTGGGGGAGGGGTGTCGAGGTGGGGACGAAGTGTGGGGGGGGTGTCGAGGGGACGACGTGTGGGGGGTGTCGAGGAGGGGACGACGTGTGGGGGGTGTCGAGGAGGGGACGACGTGTGGGGGGTGTCGAGGAGGAGAGACGTGTGGGGGTGTCGAGGAGAGGACGTATGGGGGGGAGTGTCGAGGAGGGATGGGATGTGGGGGGGGGTGTAGAGGAGGGGACGTGGGGGGTGTAGAGGAGGGACGTGGGGAGGTGTCGAGGAGAGGACGACGTTTGGGGGGGGTCGAGGAGAGGACGACGTGTTGGGGGGGCGAGGAAAGGACGTGTGGGGGTGGGTGTGTGGAGGGGGGACGTGTGGGGGGGTATGGAGGAGGGCGACGACGTGTTGGGTGGGGGGGAATGTCGAGAGGACGACGTGTTGGGGGGGGCATGTCGAGGGGACGATGTGTGCATGTTGGGGGTAGGTGAAGAAGAGGGGACGACGTGTGTGTGTGTGTGTGGGGGATTGTCGAGGAAGGGACGATGTGTTTGGGTGGGGGGTGTCAAGGAAGGGACGATGTGTGGGGGGGGGTGTTGAGGAGGGACGACATGTTGGCGGGGGAGGGGTATCGAGGGGGCGACGTGTTGGGGGGGGTTTCGAGGAGAGGATGACATGTTGGGGGGTGGGTCGAGGACAATGTGCGCGTGTGGGGGGGGTGTCGAAGAGGGGACGACATGTGTGTTAGGGGGTGTCGAGGAGGGTCGACGTGTGGGGGGGGTGTCGAGGAGGGTCGACGTGTGTGGGGGGGTGTCGAGGAGAGGACGAGGTTGGGGGGGTGTCGAGGGGACGCGGTTTGGGGGGGAGTCGAGGAGAGACGACGTGTTTAGGGGGGGTCGAGGGGACCTATTGCGTGTGGGGGGTGAGGTAAGAAGAGGGGACGACGTGTATATGTGGGGGGGGGGGTGTCGAGGAAGGACGTGTGGGGGTGGGGGTGTGTGGAGAGGAGGGACGACGTGTGTGGGTGGGGGGGGTGGCGAGGGACGACGTGGTTGGGGGGGGCGTGTCGATGGACGATGTATGTGTGTTGGGGGGGGAGGTGAAGAAGAGGGGACGACGTGTTTGTGTGTGGGGGTGTCGAGGAAGGGACGATGTGTTTGGGTGGGGGGGTGTCAAGGAAGGGATGACGTGTGGGGGGGGGGTGTTGAGGAGGGGACGACATGTTGGGGGGGTATCGAGGGGGGACGACGTGTTGGGTGGAGGGGAGTTTCGAGGAGAGGATGACGTGTGGGGGGGGGGGCTCGAGGGATGATGTGTGCATGTGGGGGGGGATGTCGAAGAGGAGACGTACGTGTGTGTTAGGGGGTGTCGAGGAAGGTCGACGTGTGGGGGGGTGGGGGTGTCGAGGGAGGTCGACCTTTGGGGGTGGGTGTCGAGGAGGGTCGACGTGTGGGGGGGGTGTGGAGGAGGGGACGACGTGTGGGGGCGTGTCGAGGAGGGGACGATGTGTGGGGGGGTGTCGAGGAGGGGACGAAGCTGTGGGGGTGTCGAGGAGAGGACGACGTGTGGGGGGGGTGTCGAGGGGGACGACGGTGGGGTGTCGAGAGGGACGACGTGTGGGGGGGGGGTGTCGAGGAGGGACTGTGGGGGGGGGGTGTGCGAGGAGGGGATCCACTGTGGGGGGGGTGTGGAGGAGGGACGTGTGGGGGGGTATGGAGGAGGGGACGACGTGTGTGTGGGGGTGGAGTGTCGTGGAGAGGACGTGTTGGGGGGGGGGGGTGTCGAGGAGAGGACGGTTGGGGGGTATCGAGGAGAGACGACATGTTGGGGGGGGGATGTCGAGGAGAGGACGACGTGTTGGGGGGGGAGTCGAGGAGAGGATGACGTGTTGGGGGAGGGGGGAGTCGAGGGAGGACGACGGTGGGGGGGGGGGAGTCGAGGAGAGGACGACGTGTTGGGGGGGTCGGGGGGACGATGTGTGCGTGTGGGGGGGTGGAGGTGAAGAGGGGACGACGTGTATGTTGTAGGGGGGAGGGGTGTCGAAGAAGGACGTGTGCAGGGTGGGGGTGTGTGGAGGAGGGGACGTGTGGGGGGGGGTATGGAGGAGAGGGACGACGTGTGTGGGTGCGGGGGAGTGTCGAGAGACGACGTGTTGTGGGGGGGGGTGTCGAGGGGACGATGTGTGCGTGTTGGGGGGGGGAGGTGAAGAAGAGGGGGACAACGGGTGTGTGTGTGTGGTGGGTATCGAGGAAGGGATGATGTGTTTGGGTGGGGTGTCAAGGAAGGGACCACGTGTGGGGGGGGTGTCGAGGAGGGGACAAGGTGTTGGGGGGGTGTCGAGGAAGGACGACGTGTTGGGGGGGGTGTCGAGGGGGGACGACGTGGGGGGGGGGTGTGTCGAGGAGGGGACGACGTGTGGGGGGGGGTGTCGAAGAGCGGACGACGTGTGGGGGGAGTTTCGAGGAGAGGATTACGTTGTGGGGTGGGTCGAGGGCGATGTGTGCGTGTGTGTGGGGGGTGTCGGGGAGACAACGTGTGTGGGGAGGGGTGTCGAGGAGGGATGACGTGATTGTGTGGGGGGGTCGAGGAGGGGACGATGTGTTGGGGGGGGGTATCGAGAGGGGACGACGCGTGTGTGTGTGTTGTGTGTGTGTGGGGGGGGTGTCGAGAGGGGAACGATGTGTGTGTGTGCGTGTGTTGTGTGTGGTGTGTGTGGGGGGGGGGGTGTCGAGGAAGGGACGACGTGTGTGTGTGCGTGTGGCGGGGGGGGGTGTCGAAGAGGGACGACGTGTGTGTAGGGGGGTGCGAGGAGGGACACGTGTGTGAGGGGGTGGGGTGTCGAGGAGGGACGATGTGTGTGTGTGTGGGGGGTGTCGAGAAAGGGACGACCGGTGTGGGGGAGGGGTGTCGAGGAGGGGACGACGTGTTGGGGAGTGGGGTGTCGCGGAGGGGACGAGTGTGTGGGGGGGGGGTGTCGAGGAGGACGCATGTGGGGGGGGTTTGTCGAGGAGTGGACGATTGTGGTTGATGGGGAGGGGGGGGGTGCGAAGAGGGGACGACGTGTGTGTCGGGGGGTCGGGAGGGTCGTCGTGTGTGTGTCGGGTGTGTCGAGGAGGGTCGACGTGTGTGTCGGGGTGTCGAGGAGGGTCGACGTGTTTGTGGGGGGGTGTCGAGGAGGGTCGACGTGTGGGGGGGGGGGTGTCGAGGAGGGTCGACGTGTTAGGGGTGGGGTCGAGGGACGCATAGTGTGCATGTGGGGGTAAGGTGAAGAAGAGGGCGACGTGTGGTGTGTGGGGGGGTGTCGAGGAGGGGACAACGTGTTGGGGGGGGGGTGTCGAGAAGGGACGATGTGTTGGGGGGGGGGGGTGTCGAGGGAGGACGACGTGTTGGGGGTGTCAGGGAGGACACGTGTTGGGGGGGGGGGTGTCGAGGAGGTCGACGTGTTAGGGTGGGTGCGAGGGGCGATGTGTGCGTGTGGGGGGGGGTGGAGTGAAGGAGGCGGACGACGTTGTGTGGGCTGTGGGGGGTGTCAAGTGAAAGGCGACGTGTGGGGGGGGGTGGAGGAGGGGAGTGTGGGGGGGGTATGGGGAGGGGACGAGTGTGGGGGAGGGGGATGTCGAGGGGAGGACGGCGGTTGGGGGGGGTGTCGTGGGGCGATGTGTGCGTGTGGTGGGGGGAAGTGAAGAGAGGGAACGACGTGTGTGCGTGGGGGGGGTGTCGGAGGAGGACAACGTGTGTGTCGGGGGGTCGAGGAGGGTTCATCGTGTGTGCGGGGGTTCGAGGGGTTCGCTGCTGTAGGAGGGGGGGTGTCGAGGAGGTCGACGTGTGTAGGGGGGGGTGTCGAGGAGGGTCGACGTGTTGGGGGGGGTGTTGAGAGGGCGACGCGTGTTGGGGGGGGGGTGTCGAAGACGGGACGACGTGTGGGGGGAGTTTGAGGGAGGATGACGCGTGTTGGGGGGGGGGGGTCGAGGGACGATGTGTGCGTGTGGTGTGGGGGGGGGAGGTGAGAAGAGGGGACGACGTGTGGTGGGGTGTATTGAGGAAAGGACACGTGTTTGGGGGGTGTGGAGGAGGAGGACGTGTGGGGGGTATGGAGGAGGGGACGACGTGTGTGTGTGGGGGAGTGTCGAGGAAAAGGACGGCCGTTGTGGGGGGGGGTGTCGAGGGGACGATGTGTGCGCTGGGGGGGGGAGGTGAAGAAGAGGGGACGAGTTGTGTGTGTGGGGGTGTTCGAGGAAGGGACATGTGTTTGGGGGGGGTGTCAGGAAGAGGCGACGTGTGGGGGGGGTGTCGAGGAGGGACAAGGTGTTGGGGGGGGGGGGTGTCGAGGAGGGCGACGTGTGGGGGGTGTCAGGAGGAGGGGACAACGGTGGGGGGGGGTGTCGAGGAGGGACGAACGTGTTGGGGGTGTCGAGGAGGGCGACATCGTTGGGGGGGTGTCGAGGAGGGACGACGTGTTGGGGGGTGTCGAGGAGGGACGACGGGCGATGTGGGGGGGGGGGGTGTCGAAGAGGGGACGACGTGTGGGGGGGAGTTTCGAGGAGAGGATGACGTGTTGGGGGGGGGGAGGGCGGGGATCGATGGGTACGATGTGGTGTGTGTGTGGGGGGTGTCGAGGAAGGGACGACTGTGTTGGGCAGGGGTGTCGAGGAGGGACGATGTGTGTGGGGGAGGGGGGTGTCGAAGAGGGACGACATGTGTGTGTGTGGGGGGGGGGGTGGGGGGGTCGAGGAGGGACGATGTGTGTGTGCGGGGGTGTCGAGGAGGGTCGGATGTGTGGGGGGGGTGTCGAGGGGGACGACGTGTGGGGGTGTCGAGGAGGGACGACGTGTGGAGGGGGGTGTCGAGGAGGGACGACGTGTGGGGGGGGGGTGTTGAGGAGGGGCCGTGTTGGGGGGTCAAGGAGGGCCGACATGTGGGGGGGGATGTAGAGGAGGGGGATGATGTGTGTGTGTGGGGGAGGTCGAGGAGGGCAACGTGTGGGGGGGTTGCGAGGACCTTTATTAATAATATCCTTTATCAGGTGCATCCTCAGCCACCTCGCTCGATATGTGGTCTCAAGGCATCTCCTGGGTAATCTCGCTGGGGTCTGAAGCCGCCATGTTTTTTGGCCTGCTCAACCATGTCTTGACTTGGAACAGCCCACAACGATTTCATCATGATGAAGTTTTTTTTTCACTCTCCTCGATCATATTATCAATACCTTCGAATTGCTGAATACATTGCAGTGGTTATAAATGCCCGAAGACACCAGTGTTTGTGGCTTTATTTCATTTCTGCACATGCGATCACCGTGAGAATCTCTTAAACTAAGCCTAGTTACAAAATTTAAGCTCCAGAATTGAACTTGGCAGCAGTTTTGGCACTAAAGAAAGTGTTCGTTTATCCAATTCTGTCATTGCTTGGGCGTTTCCGGGTGCATGGGTTAATCGACGGCAATTGGTAATCACTTGCCAAGCCGGGCGTTCCCTTGGAGTCCTTAAGCCACTTGCCGAGTGCCCTACAGTTGATGGCGGTCCAGTTCGTGTCATGACTGGGATGTCGTCGAAAGTTGCTCCAAGGTAGATGTACGAAAACAGCACACACGGACGTGGTACATATGGGTAGATTTTGATCTGTTGGGACTCTCCGTGGGTGTGTGGGCATGCCATGCCTGTTACAGGCACTATGGTGGCAAAGTTTCATCCCTGTATCTTATGGAGGTTTTACCAGATTTCCCTTTCTCCTCACGATTGTTTCCAAAGCATTTGGTTATCGCGTGTGCTTTACAAAGGTTAGACGTTTCTCTTTGTGAGTTTCAAAGCAAAATATATTTGATAACACCCGATTTTCGAGCCGTTTGCCGTATTGACGCGTTTTCTAAATGACTGAGCCAAATTTTGTGTGTGTGTGCTTCATAAAGCATAACATTTCTCTCTGCTAACTCCCCTTCTCTTTCTCTGTCTGTCTGTCTGTCTCTCGGCGGCGATTATGTCCGGATGGTGTTTGTTTCTGGGCCTTGTTTATCTCTGGACAGTGTTTGTCTCTGGATGTGCCTGTGCAATGTTTATGTCCTGATTGCTTGGCTCCGGACACGTCCTGCGGGGTTTTTCTCCAGACACGTCCGGCGGGGTTTGTCTCCGGACACGTCCGGCGGGGTTTGTCTCCAGACACGTCCGGCGGGGTTCGTCTCCAGACACGTCCGGCGGGGTTTGTCTCCAGACACGTCCGGCGGGGTTTGTCTCCAGACACGTCCGGCGGGGTTTGTCTCCAGACACGTCCGGCGGGGTTTGTCTCCGGATGGTATTTTCTAGTAAGAGTGGTATAAAATGGATTTCAGACATTATTTTGTTTCCATCTTCACTGTTATTCTATGCAGAATCATTTTGACGAGACGGTATGAATCATAATTGATGCTCCACCACATGTCTGCCTTCCCTTCCTCTCACCTCACACTGTCTTCCCTTCCCCTACCCCTCCCTCCAAACGCCCCTCACTGTCCTTCCCTCCTCGCTCCCCCTCCCCACGCCACGCCTCCTCACTGTCCTTCACTCCCCTTCCCCTCCTCTCTCCCCACTCTCTCTCCCTCTTTCTCCTTTTAGTATCCCCGTCGAGGGATACTTTTAAGCGACGAGGTGGTATTTGCTCTTATTAAATCAGGTAGGTAAGCCACTTAATATTATGTGGCATTTCAAAAATTTAAACGTAAAATCTTCAGCGATTACATTTAAAAAAATGTTTTCAGTGTTGTAATGTACTCAATAAACATGGACGAAGGCTCTGAAGTGGGAACAATAGGTTTAATCCAGACACAAGCACAACACAGCACAGCACAGCATCAGAACATGGGCAGGTCACATGACTCTCCTTAACCACGCCTCGGTGCACCCATGTATGCATGTATTGTCAAAAACTACTGATACATCTCATCTCCTCCCCCCCCTCTTTTTTTCTATTTTCCTTTTCTTCACAAACCAAGATGCCCAGGAGGTTTACAGACACGAGCTGATTTTCTAAGGGCGAGTGGAGGGCTGTCCTTGCTTGCGACTGCTGTGGGTTTCTCAAT
>CM068956.1:176334208-176344710 GCA_035128595.1 Eptatretus atami
ACTCTCGGCTGCAGGCTGTGCTCTGTGACCTATGCTCGACTTGGATCGAGAACGACACTTCAAGTGTCCCTGCTTACCACAGTTGTTACAAGTATAATTCCTGTACCGACATTGGAAAGCTTGATGATAACCACCACAACGCCAACAAGTTACCCCAACCTCCGGTAGACTCAGAAAATGTCAGGAGGGTGGAGTGAATTTGCGTGGCGTGCTGAAACACTTTTGTTTGTAGCCAAAGGTTACCTCGTTAACCGATGGGTCCTGCTGGATAACTTTTGACTTGTTAGAGATCACACGCAGGCTCTTGGTAGTTTGCATACACACAGTGGCTCTTTCCATGACTTTAGCCAAATTGGAGTCGGATTCAGGAAGGAGTTTCCACAGAATTGAATCGTCATCGATGCCTCTTATAAAGAAATCACCGAACATCTCTTCGAGTTTATCTGTAAACTCACAATGTTCGGCGAGTCGACGTAAATCGGCCACGAACTCGGATGCTGACTGACCATCTGATGATGGTGGGTATAAAAATTTATATCTCGAGACGATCTTACCCGGTTTCGGTGATCATGTTTTTTTTTCACGAGACTGACGAGCTCTCTCCATTGGAATATTTTTTCGAACTTATGACCAAAAAAAAATTTTAAAAAATGTTCCCCTCTCTCTGTCTGAGGAGAAGTTATATTTTTAGACCTCTCGTGGAGGATCTCTAAGTCTTACTCACGTTGTTGTTCTTCTCCTTGTGGACTTTTTGTTTCACAGCTTCCAGTTTTCATCGAAACTTCCTGAAACTTGCATATATATGTAAAAATCCCGCGAGACAGTACACATCTCCGATTTGGAAATTCCTCCTAGAAAAAAAGTTATGACGTCAAAATATCTCCGCTAATAGAAATCGACCTAAAAAATTATCTCCAAACTCGCAAGCTTTTTGAATTCTGTTTGCGGGAATCGAACAGGCATTAGCAGAGATGAATTACCGCACATACGATACATCACTATGACGTCATATCAATTTTTATGACGTCATTCTATTTTTTGACATTTTTTGTTTCACGAACCCAGAGTTTTCATCGGATCTTCGTGAAACTTGCCTGTATATGCAGAAAGCCCACGCGCGGGCAGTAACCATCTCGATTTTGGAAATTCTTCCTAGAAAAAAAAAGTTGACGTCATAATATCGCCGCTAATGGAAATCGCCATACCGTTATCTCCGAAACTAGGCAAGCCGTTTGAATTTTGTTTGCGGGAATCAAGCCGGGCAATTAGCACAGATAATTATTTATCGCAACTGATACATCACGATGACGTCATATTCGTTTTTATGACGTCATCGTTAGAGGACGAGGATCTTGGCTCATTCGAGCTTGTTCAACGCAATGTTAATATTTTGCGCCCACCCCTATTAAAACAAGGACAAATGTGTCCAAGAGCAGCGTCCTAAAGGTTTTGTCGGCTAAAAAAAAAACAAAAAAAAAAAAAACAACAACAACATTCCGTATTTCGTCACGTGCCTTGATTAACAATAGCGAACCCGTCATAATGTTTTACGATATATCGTGTATTACGAAATAAATAATGTATTTAGAAATTACAATACGATAAATGGAATAATCTTTAAATAGTAACGTGAACTTTTCGAACTTTAAAGCAAATGTCCGAATATATTTAAAAGTTCATGATAGACGCTCTCAAAGGCACCGTCTATGTGAGGAGGTGTACATGTGTTCAGTATTTAAGGAGATCCGGATCTTGGATATAAAAGAGCCGAGTCCAAGAGATTAAGGTTTGTCTTCACAAGAAGAAGAAGAAGAACAACGCCGAGCTCTCTATGAGCAGCGTTCGCTACGCGAGACGCTGCTAAAAACCCTGGATCCTCCTGTGGGATCGAGCGCAGGAGGTGAAGTAAATTTACAGCAACAAAAGACAATCAATCATCACTCGCACTCGACGATCGGGAACAAAGACCGATCACGTGATGACGAGGCCGCAATCGGTGACCGTTGCAGCAATGAACGGCTTTCACCTCAGCAATGAACGGCTTTCACCTCATCGTCCGTATGCCCACCTGTCCCTCTCCCAAAAAGTCGATTTTCTCGTATCGTTGACTCCTTCTCCATGTGTCCGCCATGTCCCCCAGGATCTCGGAAGTGAAAGGAAGATTCTGGCTGCGAGTTGTTGTTTTATTCGTCGTCGCCTGTACATGTATGTATATATATATACTGTATATATATCTATCCACCACAGATGACGCGGCAGCACCTTGCTTGAAAAAACCACGAATACGAGAAGAACATCCTGTAAATGACATATGTTTTCACAATAAACGAATAAATTTCGTCTGGTTTCAGAAAATCTGCTGTGAGCTTGAATGTGTGAATAGAAAACAAGCTTCAAAGATTACGTAATGACGTCATCAATTACGTAATGACGTAGACGTCTTGACTACGTAGCTTCCGGTTTGTCGTGAAAAACTTGCCACGTTGATCTGCCGAGGAGGTGCCGGTGCACTCAAACCGGGCTCGAGCACCGGTGCAACACCCGCTGTGTGGTAGGCCATGACGCTGTCGCGAATACCTACGGTCGTTTCTGTCGATCTTCGGCATCGTGATAGTCATGAGGTACGGGCTTTAAATCGGAGGCACCGCTGAGAGGGGTCTCCCTCTGTAGTTACGTGTTGATTCGTGTGTGTCTCCTCAGAGATCGTCACGATGATGGAAGAAAGTGGTGTTGAGTCGACTCCTCCCGGAACTCCCCCCTCTGACTCTCCTGCGGCATCTTCTCTGGCGGTTTCAGTGAGCCTCGGTATGCTGGATTGGCTTCCATGACAACCTGAACAACGACGACCTCGGCTCTTGTTTAACAAATCCATTGACGTTCTTTGAGGCTGTTTGTGATTGGGTGGATGAGGGAACTGTACTGGATCTGGTACTGTATGTCTAGACTTGAAGGAGGCATTTGATAAGGTAACCACAGAGGAGGTGGTTAGCCAAGTGCATGACTTGTGAGTGGTGTCAGGAGGTAGCTAATTGCTAATTGGATTTGCAAACTGGCTTCGTGGTGGAAGCGAAGAGTTGCTGTGAGTTGAGATGTAGGTAGTGGGAACCTCAGGGATCAGTATCTCGGCGACCATTACTCTTCATTATTTTACATCAACGATTGAGAGTGATGCCTGGTGTTGGCTTTAAGTGGTTGGGGGTGTGGGCTTGGATCCCTTGGGTCCTGAGTTCAAGTCCCGCTCGGATATTGAATTAATACCAGGTGGGGTTGACTCAGCCTGTCATCCTTCTGTGGTCAAGAAAATGAGTACCACTTGCTGGGGATGATTGAGCCATTCGAGTATCCCGCGTCGGCTGTGACCCGTCCAGCATCGTGCCCAATAGCCCAGAGACTGCTTTTGGCAGCACCGACGCTCTGTACAGAGTATGGTCCCAGTGGATAGGATGGATGGATGACGTGGATCGTGGGTGAAGAGTAGGCTTTCCGAAGTTTGCAGGTGACGCAAAGCTTGGAGTAAGGTGGTGATAAGATTCAGGAAAGTATTTGCATCGTTTGGCAAAAGATTGGCATTGAATTTAACCTGAGCAAGTGTAAGGTGTTGGGGATGGGAAGAACAATGAAAATAGAGATTACAGGATGCAAGGGGTAATTTTGGAGCGTGTCACACAGGAGAAGGATCTTGGGATGGTAATAGAATCCCATGGAAAAGGGGTGCGAAAGCAGACAGCTATAAAGTAAAGCAAATCGGGTTTTAGGTTGTATTCGAGAGGGATCATTTATAAATTAAAAGAGGTGGTGTCAACATTGTACAGGAATTAGTGATGGCCACATCTGGAATATTGTTGTGCAGTTTTTGTCACCACAACTCAGGAAGGACATAGATGCCGTAGAGAGGGTTCAGGTAGGGCTACTAGATTTGATTCAGGGCCGACGGCTGGACTCAGCCCATGAGGAGCGGCTGAGGAGACGGGGCTTTATACACCCAGGAAGGACAGTTGCGAGGTGATATTGACAGATGTGTTAAGATAATGAAAGGTATAGATAAAATAAGTGCCGAAGAATTATTCAGCAGAGTAGACGACGTGATCGGACCAGGTAAGGTGGTTACACAGAGGTGGTGATCAAATTCAGGAAAGTATCGATACTTGCGTAGATTGGGCAAAAGATTGGCAGATGCAATATACTGAACAGTGTAAGGTGTTGGCGATGCGGAAAGATTAATGAAAATAAGATTACATGATGCGCTAGGACGGTAAGACTAACCCTAACAATTTGGTAAGAAGAGGAGAGTTAAGACTGTAGTAAGGCAGGAGGGTCTTTTACTCAGAGAGTAGTTAATGCATGGAATGTCTCCCTGAAATGTAGTGGGCAGCAGAAACAGGAGATAAGTTTAAATTATACAAGCCAGGAAGCGACGATTGGTTCGTGGGCATTATTGAACAATGCCACGATAGGTACAAATGAGTTCGTGGAAGCTTTTGAGGAAGCCCGCCGTAAAAACCTATCTCTTTCCCAAAATTGATCAAATCGGATTTTTTTAATGTTGTACTTATGGACATTACGCACAGCTTCTAGGAAATGAAATTGCCGAGAAAAAAATCAGAAAAAAAAAAGTTCAAGTGGGTGTGTCTCCGCCCACAAGGAGGTGTGGGACGCCCCTCATACAAAAAGACACAACTAGACCATGATATCTAGCTTGTCCAAGTTTCATCAAAATCGCATCAAACGTCACGGAGCTATCTCGGGGGAGATCACAAACAGACAGACACCAACGAAAATAGTGGTCACTGCTGGCACCCGCGAACCAATTAGATAGGTACCTGGAAGTTATGGAGTTGGAGGGGTATTGGGATGTTGGCAGGAATTTTAATATCTTGATTATAATGGTGGTGTGTTACATCTGTGCTGAGTTAACATCTTGAGAGGATCTCCTCAAGGGATAGTGTGTGGTTTGGTGTTGTATATTCTTCACCCAAAAACCTCCTCACTACTCACCCCCCAAAAAATACATTAAAAAAAAACAAACTTTCCACATTTATTTTTTATTTCAGCCCCCTTGTAATATCCAGAGCCTTTCTCATCCCCACTCCTCTCATTCCCCCACTTAGATGAAGTTGTTTTGACAGATTTATTACCTCCGTCACGGAGGTGAGGTTATGTTTTCACCCCGTTCTCTGTCTGTCTGGTCTGTCTGTTGTTTGTTTTTGTCTGTTTGTCTGTTCAGGTGATTTTCTCAAATTTGTGGACAGGTTGGGTGTGTGACAAAGACGAACTGATTAGATTTTGGTGAAGATCCGGATCTGGATCTGACTACTAGAATTTTTAAAGTGAAAAATGATGTATAGCACGATATCTCAAAAAGTTGTGGACGGATTTGGATGAAACTTGGTGGACATGTTGGGTGTGTGGCAAGGGCGAACTGATTAGATTTTGGTGAGATCTGGGAACTAGAATTGAAGTGATTCTTCACTATTGAGATTTGGCTAAACCAATACATAGCACAATATCTCAAAAAGTTGTGGATGGATTTGGATGAAACTTGGTGGACAGGTTAAGTGTGTGACCATGACAAATTGATTTGATTCTGGTGAATATCCAAATCCGGATGCGAGAATTGTTAAATTTACAAAGTGATTCTTCACCATTGAGAGACAGAGCCAAAAACGATGCATAGCATGATATTTCAAAAATGTATTGGGCCCGATATGTTGTCGTGGATCAGGCATTGTGTGGCAGAGGTATGCGCTCTACCGAGTGCCCTTCTAGTTTAATCTGGTATTGGTGTGGCACAGGCATAAAGGGCCCATTGCTGCCTCCTGCGTCTAATTGCCTTGTTCCCTCCGCCACTGAAGGTGGACGGAGATTATGTTTTCACTTCTGTCTGTTTGTGAGCAGGATATCTCAAAACATTGTGGACGGATTCGAACAAAAGGTGGTGGAGAGTTTGGGTGTATGACATTGACAAAATCGTTAGATTTTGGTGAAGATCTGAATCCGGATACGGGAATTTTAATAACTAGTACGTGCAAAAAAAAAATTAAACTTTCAAACCGCGTGCCAGAAACAACCACACAGGCCGTTCCTTCGCTCTCACGTGCCGTACGTGCAAACCAAAAAAAACTTTCAAACAAACACACAGGCCGTTCCTTCGCTCTCATAAACGACGACTGGATGGGGGCATTGTGTTTATCTATAAATGCGCATAAGAAATCGAGAAATATTAGAATACAGTAAGTCATCACTATCCGAAGTAGTGCGTGCATACGGAATGTCACTGCATTCACGAATTATCGCTTGCATTGAAGTAACAACTGCTGTGATACTTACACACAGAGTTAATTAAAATCAAAGTTACCTCACTGTCTTTGCTAGCCTGACATTCGCTGCCATTGACCATTGCCACTCCTGCGCCACGGTAACTAAGGTGCCCTTCCCATCGGCCACGCCTACGCAGCAACGTGTCTTGTCTCATTGGTTTGGTAATAAATGGCCATAACTTGGGAAGCACTTGTCTGATTAATATCAAATCTTGAAAAGGCACATCCTCGGTCCCAGCAATATACATGGCAAGTTTCAATTAGATCGACCAGTTGTGTTGTCAGAACAGCGGTTCTCACACACACACACACACACACACACACACACACACACACACGAAGATGAGGAAGAAGTTATTCAATTGTGGTGAAGATCCGAATACAGATACGAGGTTTTATTTATTTATTTTTTCAAGTGAATCGTCACCATTGTAAGATGGAGCCAAAAACAATACGTCGCACGATGTTTCAAAAAGTTGTGGACTGGTCATGACAACTTCATGGATGAGTTGGTTTGGTGATTATAACAGGCCGTTTAGATTTTGGTTCAGCTCCAGATCTGGCCTATCGGTGGGATACAAAACCTAAATTGTTCAGCCTGGTGGAGGTGAGATATGCGCTCCACCAAGTGCCCTTGTCTCTCAGTGGTGAAGAATCGCTTAAAGAATTCCAGTGTCTGGATTTGTTTCTTCACCAAAATCGAATCAATTCATCCTTGTCACACACCTAACCTCTCCACCAAGTTTCATCTGACTCGCACAATACAGTCCGATTGCAATAGCCTCTCCTCCGAT
Source organism: Eptatretus atami (assembly GCA_035128595.1). Lineage (NCBI taxonomy): Eukaryota > Metazoa > Chordata > Myxini > Myxiniformes > Myxinidae > Eptatretus > Eptatretus atami. The sequence continues at coordinate 176,341,320 of CM068956.1, forward strand.
ACACAGATTGCAATATGTGACAGGTATGAGGGAAGAATACTTTGAATACACATCAAAAACAACATTTATGTCAAGGTGTATTAAATAATTATAGGTATATATTTTCCCTTAAATTAATTATTTTCCTTTTTCGAAAAGGCTTCTTTGTCTGCTATCTTCAGTCTGATCTCCTTTGGCTGCATCCTGTCTTCGTGGAAGTCCAACAACGTCACTGTCATTTGCCAGAAGGGTGCAAAAATAGATTTTCTCAATTGTAGATGGGTAAGCTTGCTTTGAATTGTATTCAAAATTATGGAATATATCATTACTGCTGATGTCGTCTTTCCTCTTTTCAAACAGCCTGATCTCTGACCATCTGTTTGGATTCTGTCCTCATTACTGACCTCTGGATATGCTGCTGCTTCTCTCTCAGCAATGGTTGACGACTCTAAATATCAAACGAGTTCAGGTCCGTCTCCCTGGACATACCTTGGGCATTGACACAGCCTGGCATTATGCCCTGTTTTCCAAACTCTCTCTGCAAGTGTGGCATACAAAGCTGCCTTTGTTCCTGGATTTCTGACTTCTTCCACTGATGCATTGAAAGTGTTGTTGTCAGTGGAATCTAAAGATTTCGTAAGTATATTGATGACTTCCGTTTTTGTTTGTTTGTAGGCACGATAACTCGAGAACGGGAGAAGCTACCAATGTCAAATTACACCACGTGATTCGAAAATTCTGGTAAAAATCGGATGTTTTGGAGACGTTTTAAGATTGTATAAAAAATATTTCACTCGAAGCGTCAAGGGTCGTCCATGATGCAGTGCGCTCGAGCAGACGTCACGGGTCGTCCATGATGCAGTGCGCTCGAGCAGACGCGTCGTTGAGTCACGTTAAGGTTTTCCGTGTGCGCCGGTGACAGTTTTTTCAATAAAGATGTGTTTAAAAGTCATTTTTTATCCCAATAAAGGTTATCGTCGCATGCCTGACTCGCTGAGCCGTCGGATTATGTAAAGATTGTTGGTGGATGGCCGAATATTACGGTTTTGTGACTTTGATAAAATAATAATTAATAATTGCGTGGGAAATGGAGATTTTGCTTCGGTCGACGTTACGATTTTTGATGGTTTGGTCCAGAATCATCGTTAGAAACTTCTGGTTTGCGTCGCTACCTTCTCTAGAGACAGCTTTTATTAGACAAGTCAGAGGTCAAGTTGACGATTTCGTAAGTACCAGTCTATGACTGCTTGTTACACGAATCTAAAGATCTAAGTATATGATGCTTCCGTTTCTGTTGTTGTTTGTACTACGAAATCTAAAGATTTCGTAAGTATATGATGACTTCCGTTTCTGTTTGTTTGTGTTTGTTTGTTGTAGGCACGATAACTCGGAACGGAAGAAGCTACCAATGTCAAATTACACCACGTGATTCAGGAGGGTGATGGCTAGTGCTGATTAGATTTTGGGCAAAATCGGTCAAAGGTCAAGTCACAGTGAGGTCAAATATTCGATTTTTGATGGTTTGGTACAGATAACTCGAACGAAAAGCTACCAATGTCAAATTACACCATGATTCAGGAGGTGATGGCTAGTGCTGATTAGAATTTTGGTCAAAATCGGTCAAAGGTCAAGGTCACAGTGAGGACAAACATCCAAAAAATGATAACTCCGAGAACGGAAGACTGCCAATGTCAAATTACACCACGTGATTCAGGAGGGTGATGGCTAGCGCTGATTAGATTTTGGTCAAAATCGGTCAAAGGTCAGTCACAGTGAGGTCAAACATCCAAAACATTCGATTTTTGATGTTTGGTACAGAATCATCGTAGAAACTTCTGGTTTGCGTCGCTACCTTTTCTGGAGACAGCTTTTATTAGAGAAGGTCAGAGGTCAAGTTACGATTTCGTAAGTACCAGTCTATGACTGCTTGTTTGTATGTTTGTTTGTTTGTAGGCACGATAACTCGAGAACGGAAGAAGCTACCAATGTCAAATTACATCACGGGATTCAGGAGGGTGATGGCTAGCGCTGATTAGATTTTGGTCAAAATCGGTCAAAGTCAAGTCACAGTGAGGTCAAACATCCAAAACATTCGATTTTTGATGGTTGGTACAGAATCATCGTAGAAACTTCTGGTTTGCGTCGCTACCTTTTCTGGAGACAGCTTTTATTAGAGAAGGTCAGAGGTCAAGTTGACGATTTCGTAAGTACCAGTCTATGACTGCTTGTTTGTATGTTTGTTTGTTTGTAGGCACGATAACTCGAGAACGGAAGAAGCTACCAATGTCAAATTACATCACGGATTCAGGAGGGTGATGGCTAGCGCTGATTAGATTTTGGTCAAAATCGGTCAAAGGTCAAGGTCACAGTGAGGTCAAACATAATTCGTAAATTAACGTGGAGAAATGTGAGTATTTTTGCTTCGCTCGACGTTACGAGTTCGTTTTAACTTCGATTTTAATTTTGTCTTCGGTTTTTGCGATCGCTTAGGACACTTAAAACTCGGTTGTCGAAATTCTGGTAAAAATCGGATGTTTTGGAGACGTTTTAAGATTGTATAAAAAATATTCACTCGAAGCGCAAGGGTCGTCCATGATGCAGTGCGCTCGAGCAGACGTCACGGGTCGTCCCATGATGCAGTGCGCTCGAGCAGACGCGTCTTGAGTCACGTTAAGGTTTTCCGTTGTGCCGGGTGACGGTTTTTTCAATAAAGATGGTGTTTAAAAGTCATTTTTATCCCAATAAAGGTTATCGTCGCATGCCTGACTCGCTGAGCCGTCGGATTATGTAAAGATTGTGGTGGATGGCCGAATATTACGGTTTTGTGACTTTGATAAATAATATTAAATAATTGCGTGGAGAAATGCCGATTTTGCTTTGCTCGACGTTACGAGTTCATTTTAACTTCGATTTTAATTTTGTCTTCGCTTTTTGCGATCGCTTAGGACGCTTAAAACTCGGTTGTCGAATTCTGGTAAAAATCGGATGTTTTATGAGATTTATGTCAGGTGTCGTATCTGAGAGGTATTATGCACTGAAGATTGTGCTAATGAGGGGATTGTAAGACACAGCATTACGCGCTCGTTTGCGTCGCTACCTTCTCTCGAGACAGCTTTTATTAGACAAGGTCAGAGGTCAAGTTGACGATTTCGTAAGTACCAGTCTATGACTGCTTGTTTGTTTGTTGTGTGTTTGTTTGTAGGCACGATAACTCGAACGGAAGAAGCTACCAATGTCAAATTTCACCACGTGATTCAGGAGAGTGATGGCTAGCGCTCATTAGATTTTGGTCAAAATCGGTCAATGGTCAAGGTCACAGTGAGGTCAAACATTCGATTTTTGATGGTTTGGTACAGAATCATCGTAGAAACTTCTGGTTTGCGTCGCTACCTTCTCCAGAGACACTTTTATT
>CM068956.1:176348527-176371019 GCA_035128595.1 Eptatretus atami
CGGAGGGTGATGGCTAGTGCTGATTAGATTTTGTCAAATCGGTCAAAGGTCAAGGTCACAGTGGTCAACATAATTCCGTAAATTCACGTGGAGAAATGGAGTATTTTTGCTTCGCTCGACGTTACGAGTTCGTTTTAACTTCGATTTTAATTTTGTCTTCGGTTTTGCGATCGCTTAGGACGCTTAAAACTCGGTTGTCGAAATTCTGGTAAAAATCGGTGTTTTGGAGACGTTTTAAGATTGTATAAAAATATTTCACTCGACGCGTCACGGGTCGTCCCATGATGCAGTGCGCTGCAGACGCGTCGTTTGGTTACGTTAAGGTTAATTGCGTGGAGAAATGGAGATTTTTGCTTCGGTCGACGTTACGATTTTTGAGACAGCTTTTATTAGACAAAGTCAGAGGTCAAGTTGACGATTTCGTAAGTACCAGTCTATGACTGCTTGTTACTTACGAAATCTAAAGATTTCGTAAGTATATTGATGACTACCGTTTCTGATGTTTGTCGTTTTGGCAAGATATGTTAGTCAGTCTGTATGTTTTTTTTTTTGTTTGTTTGTTTGTCTGTAATCACGAAAAAAAAATTCTGCAGACCACAGTTTTCATTGGAAATTTTTGTAACTTCGCATATCAGAGGCCTATGGAGGTCCCTTTCGGCCATAAAATTTTGAAGGTCAAGGTCAAAGGTCAAGGTCACTTTTTTCGCAAATCAGGGTAATCGACAAAACCCTCATTTTTTGAGTAATTTTGATCGGATCGTCTTCAAACTTCATGGAATATAGTTCATGGTCTGGCGCTCAGCTGATTAATTTTTGTGGCGATTGCCTTGACCTTCATGTGTTTTTTTTGTTTTGTTGTTTGTTTTTTTATCTGTAATCACGTATAAATCACTGCAGAGCACAGTTTTCATTGGAAATTTTGTAACTTCGCAATCATCTCTCTCTAGACAAGGTCAGAGGTCAAGTTGACGATTTCGTAAGTACCAGTCTATGACTGGTTGTTTGTTTGTTTGTGTGTGTTGTGTGTTTGTTTGTAGGCACGATAAGTTGAGAACAGAAGAAGCTACCAATGTCAAATTACACCACGTGAGTCGGGAGGGTAATGGCTAGCGCTGATTAGATTTTGGTCAAAATCGGTCAAAGGTCAAGGTCACAGTGAGGTCAAACATAATTCCGTAAATTCATGTGAGAAATGTAGTATTTATGCTTCGGTCGACGTTACGAGTTCGTTTTAACTTCGATTTTAATTTTTCTTCGGTTTTTGCGATCGCTTAGGACGCTTAAACTCGGGTGTCGAAATTCTGGTAAAAATCGGATGTTTTGGAGACGTTTTAAGATTGTATAAAAAATTTCACTCGACGCGTCACAGCTCGTCACGTGGTGCAGCGCGCTCGAGCAGAGGAGTCGTTGATCACGTAAAGGTTTTGCGTGTGCACGCTGACGGTGTTTTCGATAAAGATGGTGTTTAAAAGTCATTTTTATCCCAATAAAGGTTATCGTCGCATGCCTGACTCGCTAAGCCGTCGGATTATGTCAAATGTTGGTGGATGGCCGAATATTACGGTTTTGTGAATTTGATAAAATAATATAAAGTAATTGCGTGGAGAAATGTAGATTTTTGTTTCGGTCGACGTTACGATTTTTGATGGTTTGGTACAGAATCATCGTAGAAACTTCTGGTTTGCATCTCTACCTTCTCTAGAGACAGCTTTATTAGACAGGTCAAGTTGACGATTTCGTAAGTACCAGTCTATGACTGCTTGTTTGTTTGTTGATTTTTTAAAATCCCCTTTCTTCTGGTTTTGCTTCCTCTGTTCTCTCAGTCCTCTGACTGGGGTATGTGTTCTTCCAGTAACCCACTATTGGTTAAACTTCCAAGATTCACAGTGACTGAACACCTCCACTGTTTTGTTCTTCTTTTCTCACGTTTTTTGAAATGCCTTTTTGAGGCTGCTCAATTCTACTCTTCCCTCCAGGACTTCAATTTGGCAGCACACCACCATCTCTCTTAATTTCGCTATCACTGCATGTACACAATCGTTTCCTATTGATGAATCCTCACCCTCCTTTTCCCTCCTATCTCCTAATGACCTAATTCCTTTGCTTTTTGCATGCACCTGCCGCACTGTCCGTATGTTGCTTGTGTTTTTTTTTGCCCTCTATACCCTTGCTTTTCCATGAGCTGAGATTTTGCAAACAAAAATGAATGATAAAAATGAAATTTCCTATTCAAAAGAAAATGGGGATCACCCACAATCGACAATTGAAACTAATTTTACACAGTACCTTTTGTCAATTTTTATTCCTCTGCAGCCAAAGAGGCACAAAAATTGCTAAAGCCAAAATAAACGGTATATATAAAAGCCAAAGAGGCATTATGTTTTTTGGTTGTCTGTCTGGCTGTGCGTCCGTCGTGAATTTTCATGACTGCAATGACTTGTGATCCACTGAAGGGATTTTTGACCAAACTTGGTGCAAGTACGTACTGTGATACAAAGATAAACTGATTCAATTTTGGGTTCAAAAGATCAAAGACCTACAATCACGTGACCCTTTATTGGAAATCTTTCTTACCACTATAACTTGTGAACCACAGAAGTGATTTCAACCAAACTTGGCACAAGTATGGAATGTTACACAAAGATGAACTGATTTCATTTTGGGTTCAAAAGGTCAAAGGTCATGTGCCCTTTGAAAATCATTTTGCAGATCACAACTTGAGTGAAAAGCATCTGATGTTTTCTCTCTCTCTGGTCTGTCTCTCTCGCTCTCTCTCTCTCTCTCTCTCTCTCTCTCTGTCTGTGTCTCTGTCTGTGTCTCTCTCTGTGTCTCTGTGTGTCTCTCGCTCTCTTTCTCTTTCTCTTTCTCTTGTGACGCATTCGCAGCAAATTCTATTTTCTCATTTTAATTTTATTTTCTGGCCACCGATCCACCCATACCTTATCTGTAACTATCATTGGGATGTCTTGAAAGCAGTAAGAAATGTGATGTTTTGACAGGCACCACAGCCGGTAGCCCCTCTCGTTCAAGGTGAAGTTAAGGCAGGTAATTTAAATTTGGCCAGAGCACGAGTGCACAGTGCTCTACTTTATTTGAAATGCACCATGGGATGTTTACTGTCCATTCAATAATTCAGGCAGGCATCCAGATAACATCTGAAAAGCCAGCTGAGATGATTAGAGGCAGCTTTATGTCTCGAAAGGAGACCACAATTCTCTGCGAAGCATCAGGGCATCTTGTTAGTCCTTTGTTAAAGTACAAATTTGTGAGTATGATAACGAGACAAAAATAATTTTAAACAGTAAATTTATTAGGCTTCAGTTCTCCAGGTGTGTGCGTGTTTAATGCTGCGAGTCTGTGAGTGCTTGTCATTCAAATTGAGATCTTGTTTCTACGTTTCTACGTTTCTACTTCTGAAAACCTCCAGTTTAGCAGGACTTGGACAAAATGTTACGCTGTCTGGACCAATCAAATGTATCGCTCGCGCTGTCAGAGTTAGAGAATATCGACATTCAGACAAAATGGCGGTTCGTAGGAAATATAGATTGTGTTCGGAAATGCAAAGCAAGAGTTTAAAGGACCCTTCCTGTGGCCTTTTTAACAAGACTACTTGGGGTAAGGTGTTCTATTAACTTCCCAGATCATTTAAATGATTTCTCTATCTGCGTGCAGAATACAACCGCAATGTACTACTAGTATAAAATAAATGTATATGCTTTGTATTTTCATTTTCAATGTCGTGCCTGTCCTTGCAAAACGTCTGCTGCTGTGCATTTCTCTACAGCGAGCCCGAGGCCTCCACCCACCAATATTTCACAAGGCCCACCTCCGATAGCATCTTCACTGACATTGTCACCGATGCGTGCTTCTCTTCCTGGACCACCCATAACCAACTACGCCCGGCCAGCTGCTCCGGCCTTCACAGGTAGCTACTTGCTGTTTGGAGGACAAGAAGTGGTTGCACTGAATGAGTAGTGATCATGCAAGCTTGTATGGCACGTCTGAAGAATGTCTGGGGTGTGGGGGGGGGGGGGGGGTTATCAATCTCTTTTGCATGAAAGGATGCCAGCATGGGGTTTTTGTTTTTAAAGAGTGACATTAATTAGCTTCCACCTTGTTTGTTTTGCATCTGGAAAGAGTCATCTGCATCTGGCATTAAAAGTGAGCCAATTATTGTTGAGACAGATTGAAGGCTTTCATGGGGAAAAAGTGAAACTTCATCAATAGCTCTGATTCTTGTGAATATCTCCTTCATTTTGTGGTTTTATAATGTCTGTATGTATTAAGAAACTTTCTACAAGTTATTTTTACATTTGAGAGATACATAAGACATGTTTGTGCATTCCCACTTAAGGTGCATTTTATTGAGATAAATGATTCAGAGAACGTATTGATATATCGTAAAAGAGTATACTGTACAATATGAGTCCCTTACACGGGAGGAGGCCATTAGGTCCATCAAGCCTGTGCTATGGTTGCCACCCTATGGTAGTTTGTGTGTGCTCTCTCCTTTGTAAATGCTGAAAGTCGAGCGAGGATGCAGCATGTACCATTTTTATAAAGTCTTTGGGTTGACTCACGACGGGGTTTTTAACTGCGATGAAGTGCTGTCACGTTTAGTAGTGTCTCAGTGTACGAGTACCTCATATGTAGACGAGGAATATAAGGTACGCTTTTCCAATGCTCACTGTGTTGTACCTTGAACAAAATACTCTCTTTGGCGTGTATACTTAAAAGGGTTGTTTTATTCTAATTCTTACCTCCACCACCAAAGGTGAAGGAGGTTATGTTTTCACCCCATTTTGTCTGTCTGTTTGTCTGTGTGCAGGATATCTCATAAAGTTGTGGACGGATCTGGATAGAATTTTGTGGATACATTGGGTGTGTGACAATGACAAACTGATTATATTTTGGTGAAGATCCGAATCCGAATCCAGATGATTTCTAAAGTGATTCTTCACTATTGAGAGATAGGGCTAAAACGATATGGAGCATGATATCTCAAAAAGTTGTGGACGGATTCAGACGACACTTGGTGGACACGTTAGATGTGTGGCAAGGACGAATTGATTCAATTTTGGTGAAGATCCGAATCCGGATTTGTTTACGAGAATTATTTCATTTTCTAAATGATTCTTCACCATTGAGAGATAGGGCCAAAAACGATACATAGCATGATATTAAAAAATATATATTTGGCCCAATATGTTTTCGTGGATCAGGCATTGCGTGGCGGAGGTATGCGCTCTACCGAGTGCTATTCTAGTTTGTATTGCTATCGCTCTTGTAGCACAATGTGAATATTTGGCAAACTGAGTCGTACTCCATCGTGTCGGCAAAGGAAACTAACAAATATATCCAATTCAAATTATTGCCATTTTGTATAGTCTTCATGACATGTCTGTTTGATTTGGTACAAGTCACATGTCTTTGAGGTTTCGAACCTGTTTTCAGCCTAATCGAGTTTTACCAGTGCATTAATTTTTACTTTCGCTACCGGAGGTGAATGGAGGTTATGTTTTCACCCCTGTCTTTGTTTTTCTGTGAGCGTGATGTCTCAAAAAGTTGTGGACAAATTCGGACGAAATTTGGTGGACAGATTGGGTGTGTGAACAGAATGATTCGATGAGATTTTGGTGAAGATCCGGATCCGGACATGAGCTTTTTATTTTTATTTTTTAAATAATTTTGTGATTCTTCACCATTGAGAGATGGGGCCAAAAACGACATATTGCATGATATCTCAAGAAGTTGTGGACTAGTTATGACAAAACTCCGGTGGATGAGTTAGTAGGTGACACGAACAAGCCGATTCGATTTTGGTTCAGGTCCGGATGCAGATCCGGCCTATCCGCTCCGATCCTGGGAGATTGGCAGCTCAAACCCCTGCCGAGTCATACAAAAGACTTTAAAAATGGTACGTGCTGCTTCCTTACTTGACGCTCATCATTTAAAAGGATATAGCACTGATGATCCCCATCGGTTCGCATCCATGGGAAGCAGGAAATTCTGCCAGGGGAAATGCCCCACTGAGTGGTACCCAGAGTATCCCAGGAAGTGACGGCACTTCCCCCAGGCTCAGTGACTGTGATAAGTGTTTCATTAGTATGTCCATGCGCGTGTGAGTGGCAGCTCCATTACAAGCTGTCACTCACACATACGTAACCTTGTATTAAAAAAAGTAAAAGTGTTCATCCTGGCGTTAGTTTGTGCTCTATAAAGTGCTGTTCTAGTTCAACATGGTTTGTGGAGGTGGGAAATAGAATGAAAAGTAAAAAGTGTGTAAAGGTGAAGGAATAATGTTGAGGTTGATGCGTTGAAGCATCAAATTTAAAGTTCCTTTGGTGTTTTACACCTTCGTCTCCACCTGCATCCTCTCGAATGATATTTTCCCCTGATTGTAGCTACACCAACCCTGCAGTCCACTGCTTTCAGCCCACTGATTCGGGGCACTCCGCCCCCGTCAGCTGTCGCTTCTGCATCTCCAGTGCGGCCTCCAATTGGAGGTTATACCCACGGCGTTGCCAACTATGACATCACGAGGGGACATGCAGGGCGCGCACCCCAAACTCCTTACATACCGACCATGGGACCTGGAACCGGATTGAATACACCTGGTACGCTTGATATTCTTGATAAGCACGTGGGTTTTTGATGATGACCATGTTATTAAAAAAAAAAGTTTTTTTTAATGATGTCATACATTTCAAAAGCAGAACTATGTGAAGACCTTTTTAATATTATTTTGATGTGACGATCAAATCCTCAAACTGGCCCTTTTTACCTCCACCACCGAAGGTGAAGGAGGTTATGTTTTCACCCCTTTCTGTTGGTTTGTCTGTCTATGTTTGTCTGTTTGTGTACAGGATATCTCAAAAAGTTGTGGACGGATCCGGATGAAATTTTGTGGACAGGTTGGGTGTGTGACAAGGACGAACTGATTAGATTTTGGTGAAGATCCGAATCCGGATCTGATGATTTTTATAGTGATTCTTCACCATTGAGAGGTGGGGCTAAAACGATATGTAGCATGATATCTCAAAAAGTTGTGGATGGAACGTGGTGGACAGGTTGGGTGTGTGACGAGGAAGAATTGATTCAATTTTGGTGAACATCCAGATCCGGATCTGGATACGTGTTATTTAATTTTTTTAAGTGATTCTTCCCCATTGAGAGATGGGGCTAAAAACGATATACTACTGTATAGCATGATATTTCAAAAATTATTGGGCCTAGTATGTTCTCGTGGATCAGGCATTACGTGGCAGAGGTATGCGCTCTACCGAGTGCCCTTCTAGTTCAACCTTTGTTTTTTTTCCCCATTGCCAGTATGTTCCCCATTAGTGGGGCAACTTAGCTAAATATAGCATAACAATTGTGCATTTTGTGAGGAAAGCACCAAATTTGGCACACTAGTAGCCTATCATATTATGAACAGATTTGGATATTGGGCCATCTCAAAATTTTTGATGCCAGTGGAAAATGGCTGCCACAGCCATCAGCGGCTGAATTTGAGATGGCCCAATATCCAAATCTGTTCATAATATGTTAGGCTACTAGTGTGCCAAATTTGGTGCTTTCCTCACAAAATGCACAATTGTTATGCTAAGTTGCCCCACTACATCTCTCTACAACCCCAACAGACAAAAATAAGTATTTCAAGGTGGAACGATCCAGGTATCAACCTTCATTGCGATTGATTGATGATTATGACAAAGTCCACCTTTTGAACACCAGTGTAGTTTCTGGTTGCACTCTTTTATTCTGATCAAATAGCCACACTTGGATTGATTGGTGATCGTGGCTGAGAGTTTTATCCAAACCCATCACAAACAGTACATGTTTTGGTTGCTCTTTATCAAGCACGACAACCTATAAATGTGGAATGCCACATGATCAGTCATAATTTACAGACACCCAAATAGGAGTAGTGCACATCGAAGGAAGTGATGGTTTGGACCGTCGTGGCTGTGTCATTCTCTTAATCATTTACCTGAGGTTTTTAAATAGCCGTGACCCAAACCATGAGGTCTCAACATCTCAACATGATGTGCATCTTCCTGACTGCGGATTAAACAGTGAGCTTAATGTCTTATCCAAAGGACTGTTGGCTGTGCAGCTCCCCCTGTAACCGACCGAATAAAAAGGAAGCATGCTATCCACTGAGCTTTCTTTCCATCCCTTAACAGAACATTTTATTGATTGGCATGATGGAGCTGTCTCCTTATTGTGTATTCAAAAGCCATTCTCTTGGAACATCCAAAACCCATCATGAACAGCCAAATGCCAAATACATGCCCATTCCCTCACTTCTATCATCTCCTAACCTTCTCTGTATCCTCCCACTTCCTTCCCCTTCACATTTTTTCACTTCCACAATTTACCCCCAACCCCCATTCTCCACAACCCCCAACCGTATGTGTCATCTAATAAATAGCCAGCTGAAATAATTAATTCTATCAAATGTACCGTACTCTTGACAGGGTGTCGGTGCTACCGAAGCAGTCTCTCGGTTGTGCTGGGTGATTTGCCATTGTTTTTTTTTTTTTCCGGCAGTCAATCAGGGCAGAAATTAGGAATTTGTTCAGGCTGCCGGCAATAACTCGCCTGCTCTTTGTAAAACTCACCGTGGCATCTTTACGTCCACTTATGACCAATGCGAGCAAACGGATCCTCTGACTTGGTGTCCCTCCTGCAGCTGGCCCACACATTGATGTCTTGACCTGCATGTGAAATACCTGGGTGACAGTTTATAGCTGGTTTGAGATTCAAACCCAGGCGAGACAGCTCATGGGCAAGTGTGCATACCTTTTAAGGATATCCTACCAGCCAACCTCCTTGGATAATTGTGTGATTGTATAAAAACATTGAGCAATATTTGCTGTGGGTGCACCTGGTGAACTTTTATTTTGTTTGTATTCTCTGCTCGTGCTGTGCAGTTCATGTAGCCACCGGCACGGTACACAGTGCTACACCAGGCCTTATCTCCGGCCCGACCTCTGAAAGCGCTTCGCTGCCTGGTTCTGCAATCACCTTTCCAGAGGAACCAGAGGACCTTTGTGGCAGTCATGCACCACACACTGGCATGGGGCAGAGCAGCCTTTGGGGTTTCTTTAAGGCAAGTATGGAAAGGAATCTAGAGTGCATTGTTGTCGAAGCAAGATGGACGTCTGCTCTGCTTTTTCACCAAGTTCTACTACTTGTAATGAACCTTACCTTGTGTTTGATGTGCTCTCATGACATGACTCATCGCATGCCACAGTGTAATTTCATCCTTTTCATCTTGACTAAGTACAATCCAGCATTTATAAGCATGAGCCATCTAACCTTCATAAGTCAAGAATATTTTGTTCTGTAACCTATAGCATCTTATCGCTGATGGGAGAGGTTGTACATGCATTACCTGGACAAGGCCAAAAGCAATATGTCTGGTCTGGACCGTAAAAGTGTGCATGCATGCAAATCGACACTGTACAGGATTCAAACCTGAGGTCACTGGTGCCTCTGCTCAGTTTTCAGCCAACTACCCTGGGTGACTCCATTAGAACTCCTGCTTTTCCTAAATCCACCTGACTTATGTCTGTCATCAAATTTTCCACTCGCAAAGTTTGCCAGACCCTGCTCTTCCTTGTCACTGATAAAGCCAATGTTCCAGATGGCATTCCTTCTGTTGTCCTCAAATGTTGCATTGTTAAACTTGCTCCTATTTTCTCTAAGCTTTTCAACCTATTCTACTGTACCGGTATTTACACAACCTCCTGGAAGCCTGCCTATGTCTGCCCTGTCCCGAAGAAAGGTAACATGTCTGATATGTCCAATTTCTGTCCAATCACTTTGACCTCCAATATCTCCAAGATGATGGAGTCTCTCATTAAAGAAACAACTTTTCACCCACCTCAAATCCTGCTCTTTCCTCAATGACCACCAATATGGCTTCCGCAAAGCCGTGTCCACTGGTGATCTCCTGACTTGTGCTGCCAACAAATGGTCTTCAGCTCTCGTGCATTTCGAGTTGTGTTGGACATCAGCAAAGCCTTTGACAGAGTCTGGCACAAAGGGCTCCTCGCAAAGCTCCCATTGTATAGTAATCAGCCTCAGCTCAGCTCATCTGGTTTACCAGCTTCCTTCACTGGGAAATCTACTTGCATTGATTGTACCCTCTCTAATCCCCCTCCCCACCACTACCACCTCACATTAATTCTGGTGACCCTCAAGGTTCTGTCAGCTCACCCTCCCTTTATATTTACATCAATGACCTCCTTACAGCTACTAACAACCCTGTCTAATCCTTTGTTGATTACTCTACCATCCACTGCTCCACCACTACCAAATCCCAGTACATCTCTTCTCAGTTCCTTGCTGCCAATCGCCTATCAACTGTTGCCTCCATCAGTCTTGATCTCATCTCATCTTCCAATTGGGCTCCCCCAACCTCGCCTCCTTCAATTAGACGAAGACTCAACTGATCCTTACATCCAGCAAGATGAACACCCCCCCCCCTTCTCATATCCAGATTTCAACTCCAGCATTCCTCCTCTATTAATATGCTCGGTGTCACCATCTCCAGAAATCTCTCCTGAAAGCTTCACATCCTCAATATCAAATCTACCTCCAAGAAGCTTGGTTTCCTCTTCAGAGTTTACAAGTACCTCAAATTTCATCAGCTGCTCACCCTCTACAAGACCCAAGTCAGACCGGTGATGAAATACTGCTTCCATGTGTGGGGAGGTGCTCCTCAGTCGGTCATTGGCATTGTCAATCGCGTCCAAACCAAGGCTCTCCGACTGATTAACGATCCTACTTTGTCTAGCCATCTCCAACCTTTGACCCACGATCGAGCAGTCCCTTCCCTGTGTCTCTTCTTCCACTATTACCACAGTCAGTGCTCTGTCAAACTGTTTCTGATCTTCCTCCTCTTCACTTTTTTTTGTAACACACATCCAGCTTCTGCTTGCCACCCTTTCTGCGTTACCCTTCCTTCCCTCCACGCCAAAAGCCATGTCTCATCCTTTTTCCCTGCACTGCCTCTCTTTGGAACAGCCTTCCCACCAGTGTTCCCGATTTCTATCAACTTGCAACAATTCAAGTCACGAATCAATCATCAAGATCTCTTCGAATAATGATATTTTCCCATCTTCTTTCTTTGCCATTTAACCAATGGGGCACCTCTAGGTTTTGGACTCGACCCTTCCTCAGTGGTAGAAATAAATAAATAAATAACCTCTAACGAACACATTATCAGCTAACATATTAACAAGTCGACAATGGGTACAGGATTCAAACCTGGAGTCACTTATGGCAAACACATTGACAGCCTGTTGACAAATCAACACGTTGTTCAGGGTTCAAATCTGGGGCCCCATTATTAAAGAAAATCTCACATCCTGACAGATCTCAAACTCACACTCTTACAATGTCTCTCCGAAAGGACCGTTTGGAAAACCCCCCATCTACTTTCTCCACAATCCTCTGGAAGAAGTCCTTTCTTTCAAGCTTCTGGATCTCACTATCTGCCATGACCTTTCCTGGGAAAGCCACATTTCCACCTCGCTCCAAAGCCAGTCCGCGACTGGGAATCCTACGTCGTGCAAAGTCCTTCCTCGACCCACCTGAGCTCTGACCACATACAAAGCTTTCGTCCGCAGCCTGATGAGTACTGCTCTCTATTCTGGGCTGGTGCTCCTGCCTCTCACCTTTCTCGGCTTCACACAATGGAAACCAAGGCATGTCGGATCATTGGTATCTCCCACGATGAGGCTGAGTCTTTGGCCTCTCACTCTCTCACCACAGGCAGGTCGTGGTCTTTCTGTCTTCTACCATCTCCTCTCCGGTCTCGCCCCCCCCCCTGCTGTGTCTGCGATTTGTCCCTACCATATTTCCACAGGGTGCACAAGGTCCGCCAACAACCCCCTTCTTGTAAAACTACCAATATCACGAATCACTGCTCACCTTCACTCTTTCATTCCTTTTTTTCCCGCCTTTGGAATAAACTCCCTCACTCTGTTAAATCCCATTCTCCCTCCAGGCCTTCATAACAGCTGTTCACCACCACCTCTTATCTTCCCCCATCCAAATCCTCGATCTTTTCTACCCCCGTTAATCCACCCCAAACCCACCTCCTTCAAATTCCCTCCTTTCCTTCCTGAAAGTCCCTGTAATGTCCATCTTGTATACCCGTGTTCCCGCCCCATCCCTCTCCTTCCACAGATCTCCTAATGTCTCTCGTTCCTCACTGTTTTTGTACTTCCCTCCCCCCCCCCCCTTGCTGTACGTTGTGTGTTAACTCTCATATGAGCCTGACAAGGTATACAAAAAAAGAAGCAAGCACTCAAATTCGAATACCAGACCCATGCATTCATTTATTTATTATTTGCTTTTCAAAAATTTCTCATTCATTCAAAAATTTCCATTGAAGTATTTTATTTTATTACCTCTGCCACCGAAGGTGGATGGAGTTATGTTTTCACCCCTATCTGTTTGTTTGTTACTTGTGAAAATCAAAGATTTTTCAAGTATATGGCTGGTCGTGTGCGTTATTACCTCCGCCACCGAAGGTGAAGGAGGTTATGTTTTCACCCCTTTCTGTCTGTCTGTTTGTTTGTGTGCAGGATATCTCAAAACGTTGTGGACAGGTTCGGTGTGTGACAAGGACGAACTGATTTGATTTTGGTGAAGATCTGTATCCGGATCTGACGACTAGAATTTTTCAAGTGCTTCTTCATCATTGAGCGATAGGCCAAAAACTACATGTTGCACGATATCTCAAAAAATTGTGGACAGATTCGGATGAAACTTGATGGACATGTTGAGTGTGTGACAAGGAAAGATTGAGTCAATTTCGGTGAATATCTGAATCTGGATCCGGATCTGATAATTTTTAAGTGATTCTTCACCATTGAAAGATCGGGCTAAACTGATACACAACACGATATCTCAAAACGTTGTGTACAGATTCGGACGAAACTTGGTGGATACGTTGGTGTGGGCAAGGACGAATTGATTCGACTTTGGTGAAGATCTGAATCCGAATCTGGATATGAGTTATTTAATTTTTAAATGATTCTTCACCATTGAGAGATTTGACCAGAAATGATCTATAGCATGATATATCGAAGATGTATTGGGCCCAATATGTTCTTGTGGATCAGGCATTGCATGTGGATGTACGTGCTTCACTGAGGGCCCTTCGAGTTGCCTGTTTGTTTTTATGTCAACCGCCTACAGGTCACAATTTTAAACCGATCTCCGTGAAACTTCACCACTTGGAGAGTTCGTCAGAAGCAAGAAGCCTTTTTTTGTGGTCAAAAGATCAAACATAGTCAGGTCAGGTCTGAGAGCATGCGCTGGAGCAGTGCGTGTGCATCCACTTTCTGCTGATACTCCAGGGGCCTCTTTCTGGCCTCCCTATTAGTCTAGATGCCAAACAGCCATTTCAGGCAAAGCGTGCTTTAGCGTCATTATGAATTTTTTTTGGTTGATTCATCATCTCTAGCTATCCTGAATCAGAATCAGCCGGGTGCCAGACTCGCACCCTTGAGGATTTTTTTTCGAGGCGAAAAACAAATGGTCACCACCGACTTTCGATAAATTCTGTTTTGGCTATATTTCACTTCTAATACACTTACAACACACAATTTTGATGTCTACTACTACGTTTCATGCGACAGACAAGGTAAACGTTATGATTCTCAAGATTGGACGACAACAGATGGCGGAATTGAATCTGGATGGCCAACAAGCTTCAACAAACACTAACCAAGAAAGTGACCCTGATGACTTCACCAAAAAAGCATCAAGCTGGATGAAGGCCAGTATATGATACCGAATTGATCTACACCTGAGTCATATGTCTCCACAATACAGGGATATTGATATCAAGGATGTCCTCTCTTACGAACTGTCCCTATCCCAGCCTCCTTGTTTGATGAGAGCGGTGCGTGCGGGCTCAGTCGAAAGCAATCCTGAAGACGAAACTCCAAGTTGAGCAATCAAGTCAAATCCAAGGTGTTCCAGATGCTGTCATCATCGATGGATGCGCCATGTTATGGACTGTACATTGGCCCACAAATGGTACAGTTGAGGATTATGTGATCAACTTCATGGAACCATCAATACCACTGGAGTGTTGTGACGTATACCTGATTTCGACAGGTACATCAAATCGGCACGAAACAAATTACGAGATCCAGTCGCGCAGGTCATGATTCAAGTCAAAAACATTCAACTCAACTTGCACACACCACTTCCAGCGCAAAAAGTGGTCCTAAATGTAGCCTACAACAAAGTACAACTGATCATTTGATCTGTCAGTATCTGATGACCCACATTGTGGACAACCAGACCAAACTGGTGATCACGGAAAAGATCCTACACCAGTACAAGTATGGAACAATTCCACTCTCCAGAGACAGGATCTGAAAACGCACCATGAAGAAGCAGATGCCATCATCATCCTCACTTAGTTAGAATTGTGTCAGGTGTCAGTGGTGACTCGCACATCAAAGTGGTCTGCGACGATACAGATGTCTTTGTCCTGTTGATTCATTTCTACCTCGAGGAAAAGATGACTGGGATGTCAGCATGGAGAGTCCGTGTGCTGGGAGGGCGAACGTAGACATTCGCCAAACAGCACTGAAACACAAAAGCATCGCCAAATATCTGCCTGCTGTACATGCTCTGACCGGATGCGATACTGTGTCGTATTTGTTTGGCATTGAAAGGCCACAGCGCTGAAGTACTAATTGGCGTGGATCATCCCACCTTACTTGGTCAGCTGGAAGCAGAGAGGAAAAGATGATATCTGAGCAACTACCTTCATTGCTGCCTGTTATGGTTCCAAAGTCGAAGGTGATGTGTCCACCACCGGTATCAGTTGTGAAGTCTAAGATGCCAACTCCAAGATTACCTCTGCTCCGAAATTGAAGTCGTTGCCCCCATCGCATGATGCTTTGTCAACATGTACATCGCGCTCATCTCAAGTCATTATATGGAAATCGGCCACTCAGTCAACCCTCCGAACTTGGATCCCATCAAGTATGGATGGCAAGAAGGTGAGGACGGTGGCGACGTTGTGTCACACACACTTCCACCTGAGTGTCTGCTGCACCAGTCACCATTCTGCAGCTGATCAAGTGTGGATGCTCCACCAGCCGGCCATGTTCCACGGGAGTGTGGGTGTGTGGAGCACAGATGTCATGTTCGATGTTTTGCAGTTGTAATGCTGGATCAGACTGTTGTAACGAACAGACAAGGGCAGTAGCTGCTAATCACGACGACGACGATGAAGATTGAACGTAATGGAGAACATTGCATCCTTAACAAAGTTAATATTTGTTTGCCTAAAAATAAAAGGTAATTCAAATCATATACATGTACATACTTACTTTAAGACATAACCAAAGTCATAGTCAACTTCCACATGTATCCGGATATATTTGTGTAAAAATCGTATTCCAATATAATCATCAATTCAATGATCATTGCAAGTAAGTACTTCAGCCGTCATTGACTATTATTGTACGTAGTATTAATATTTGAGGGTTCATCAATTCAATTTCTTACTCGAAGTGATCAGTGGAACTGCAAATAGCCATTTTTTTCATATTAAAAATGGGGCCATCTTGAAAATATGAGACAGATCTTATATACACCTTCAATTTTATCATTATCAGATTCCTTGACATGAAAACATAGTAGTAGACACCAAAATTGTGTGTGTAAGTGCATTAGAAGTGAAGTGTAGCCCAAACAGAATTTATCGAAAGTCGGTGGTGGCCATTTTGTTTTTGCCTCAAAAAAAAATTCCTCAGGGTGCGAGTCTGGCACCCGCTGATTCTGATTCAGGATAGCTCAGAGTATGATGAACAACCAAAAAACTTCATAATGACGCCACAACATGCTTTTTCATATTTCGCTGGACTATATCTTCTTGGAATGCTGATCAACCTGCTGCAACACAAGGCACATGGTCGGCCATTGGCCTTCTCCACTCACGAGGCTCCTCGTTGAGAGAATCTGGTGAGCAGGATCAGCATCAGGAAAACGAGCCACGTGTCCATACAACCGCGCTTATGCTCACGGACTATGCAGGTAACAAATTCATTTTAGTCTCTCTCAGCAACCGCTCGTTGTACACACAGTCAGACCAGCGATAGCCAAGGATTATCCGAAGAGACCTGGTACCAAAGGAATGGAGTCTCCGTCTCAGATCCCGAGTCAGAGTCGAAGTCTCACATCGTAGAGCAAGCCTGGAAGCACCAAGACCTGAAGACTTGGACTTTTGTCCTCCTGCACAGGTACCGACAGTGGCACACGAATGATCCAGTAATCCATGACTTCCCAGCCCTGACCCAGACATCTGTTAACCTCTGGCTCACAGCCAGTGGAGACATGAATATCACTACTATGGGAAGTGAATCTCTCCGTGACTCAACATCCTCACCACAACGGGTACAGACAAGATGGCGGCATCCAAGATGTCATTGAAAGCCTGGATCTTGGTTTTTGACCCAGGAAATCCGTAATCCCACCGGCTCTGACTCCTATTCAGACCCAGGGTCCCCAAAGGATATCCAGAGTCTCCCTGAACAGGTCACCTCTGCCATTCAGCCTGGCCCTATGACTCTGGTCAATGGTATCCAGTGTCCCTTGAGAGACAAAATTCTTCTTCTCCTTCGGTGAGTTCAAAGACATCCACCGGCAACATGAAGATGGTGGTCTACTCTTCCACTACTCTTCAAGATTCCACTACTCTTGAATGAAGGCATTCCACTACTCTTCAAGATCCCCAAAGTACCCAGATGGCCAAAATCCCCACTCAGCCTGTTCGCAAACTCCTCAGCTACCCTCGCATCTTTGAGCTTGCTAACATCCGCCTAGGTTGGGATGTACCATTCTCCCGGATTTGCACAACTTCAGAGTTGACAACAAGCCTGTGGGCGGTATTGAGGAACTGAGCACTCTGGTAGACCCTGCAGTTCTGGATCATCCTTCAATGAGCACATTGTCAATCTCTCTTGCCATACCACAGCATTGGAATACCAAGTCCACGATGAGCTGTGGGCGCTGAAACCATGAAACCAGCCACCTAAGTCCATGACTCTTGTCAAAGTGAGGAACTTGGTGCATTCTGGTAAACAGTTGCAGACCCATGGGGACCAACATATCTCATAACCATCCCTATCTGTTCCGGTCTGCATTGAAATCCCCAGACGAGAGAGTATCTCGCCTGGGAGACTGATCAACTACAGATCGAGCGTGTGTGGAATGCATCCTTCATGGTGAGATCATCCGCCTCAGTCGGAGCATATTCAGGACCAGGGAACGACACCCAAGGTAACCAAAGACACCCAAATCCTTTGTCTATATACGCTGTTGAGCGGTGTTTCCTCAATTTTCATTGGAGTCAGCTTATTGGCATGGTAACATCAGAGTGATCAGACCAATAGTAGGTGTAACACCCACCATGATCTCGCCACTATCCATTCTCGAAACTCAGAGAGTGCTGCAATATCATGTTCAAACGCTTGAGCTCAGATAATACAGACAGGTGATCATCCTCTTAGGGATAGACATTCAGACACACCGAAGGGACTGCCTCAGGTTAACCCAAGGAGACCGCTGTCTGGTGGAGGACACCTCAACGCCACCCACCACACACTACCGCAATCCAACCCGGAAGTTACCATGTGTTTTTCCTCCTATCATTAAAGAAGTGGGGGTCCAAAGGTTTTGTCCAATCGCATCATCTGGTGAGCTGCCCTATGAAGGGCAGCTGCGCAGGAGGTCTCCACGGATGGTTTTTCGTTTCTTTGCGTTTTTCTGTATGTTTTGCAGAGTGAAGGGGTTTATGTGGCCTGAATGCAATTCTGCCACCAAATCCTAAAAATGTATAAAAAGGAAACCAACTGCAGGAGGATGTCTACAGACAGTTGGGCACTAGAATGGATGGCCGTTGACTCACAAGGAGCTCCTCTGCCTTTGACAGTTTGTTTTTAATCCTGCTGGGTGTCCATATCTATACACCCTCTCACGAGGACTTGGTGGGGAGACGGTTTAGTTGCTGACACCCGACCATGAAACAGGTTAGTACAGGTTAACTGGTACTGTTTGCAAGTCATAATCTAATCTGGCTTGACCTGATAATATCACTCGGCCAAGGCCAACAACTCTGTCAATTTCTAAAATCCTCAATTTCATCCGATTGACTTGAAATTTGAACGCAATTTGCACATCACGTCACTGAATTCAACCACCGATTATTTTTTTGGTCCATTTGTTTTCGGATTTTGCGAGTATCGTGCTCTTCACGACGCCTTTCTTGTTTGTTGTTTGTTGTGTGCAGGAATGCCTCAAAAAGTTCCAGACGGATTTAGATGAAATTTGGTGGCAGGTTGATGTGTGACAAGGGCGAACTGATTGCCGTAGATTTTGGTGAAGATCGAATCTGGATCTGGATACGAGAATTTTTTAAAAGTGATTCTTCACCATTGAGAGCTAGTGATAAAAATGATGCAAAGCATGATATCTCACAATGTTACGGACGGATTCGAGAAACTTGTTGGACAGGTTAGTTAGGTGACGAGTTTAAGCCATTTTAAATTTTATTTCATGTCCGAATCAAGATCCGGCTTATCGGGATAACAAAACGTAAACCAATCGGCTTCGCGGAGGTGTGGCCGCTCAACAAGTGCCCTTCGAGTTGTTGTCTGTTTTACTGTTTTCATATTTGACATCAACCTGTTTTCTTGGTCCTTTCTTCTGAAAATAAAAGTCACTTTTCCTCAGTTAGGATGCTATACTGAGCCGTTTTTAACTGATTTTAATGAGGTTTCTGTTTGTTTGTTTTTAGTATTATTCCTTAATTGAGAATTTTTTCGATTTGCTACTCAGTTTACTTGCTGTACTTGTTTTTTTTTTTTTTTCCTGTGTGCTCACATTCCTTATCAGGTGTCATTGTCACCTTCTAAAAGCCATAAGCATGTACAGTGTTTATCACGCAGCTAAGTGGTGCCCATTGTAGATCTTTGCTGATAAAGCACGTCTTGAGTCTACATTTTGTTCTGTTTTATGGGGCAGGGTGTTGCAGAGAACTTTGGTGAAGACTGTTCTGGATAAGACAAAGCACTCCGTGGAAAGCATGATAACCACGCTGGATCCGCGGAATGGCGCCATACATACGTGAGACTGTGCAGTGGTCAAATTGAAGCTTTTCGTCACCTGCATCGGAATGGTTCATCACCTGTTATTAACTGATTCAAATTCGATGCAAATATTTATTCGTCCAACATGGAAATTCACTTGATTACATTGTTCTCAATACAATTTTACATCGAAACACTTAATCCATAAAATGCAAACAATATAATCACAAATACACATATCGCAGAGAAAAAAAATAGAAGGGCAACTCGTGTCGAGCCATACTTTCCACCACACAAGGCCAGATCCGAGAACATATCGGGCCAATACATTTTTGAAATATCATGCTATATATCATTTTTTCCCCATCTCTCAACTTTAAAAATTAAACAATTCTCGCTTTCCTGATTGGATTTGGATCTTCACCAGAATCAAATCAATTTGTCCTTGTCACACACCCAACCTGTCGACCAAGTTTCATCCAAATCCTCCACAACTTTTTGAAATATTGTCCTATATAATCGGTTTAGCCCTATCTCTCATATGCCTGGTATTGGCTCAATGTCAGATGGCTTAAATTCCATCTGCCATCTTTTGCCCAATCTATGCAAGTTGCAATACTTTATGCATGGGGTTTGTCTTGATGGTTTGGGTGTTTGCTTGGGATCCTCGGATCCTGAGTCAATCCCCTTGGCTGTTCAATTAATACCGGTGGGAATGGACTCAAGCCTTGTCATCTTCTGAGGTCGGCAAAATGAGTGCCAGCTTGCTGGTATCCTGTGTCGGAAGTGGCGACCCGTCCAGGATTGTGCCCAATAGCCAAGACTGCTGAAGCGGCATACAACGCTCTGCACAGAGTATGGTCTCAATCTCTCTCCTCTTATCTCTCATGGTGAAGAATCACTTAATTTTAGTATCCTATCTGGATCCGGATTTTCACCAAATAATATCGGTTCGTCCTTGTCAACACCCAACATGTCCACCAAATTTCATTGAATCCTACACAACTTTTTGAGATATTCTGCTCACAAACAGCCAAATAGACAGACAGGGGTGAAAACATAACCCCTCCACCTTCGGTGGTGGAGGTCAATAGACATGGCTTTTTAACAGGAAATAATAATATCACTGCTTCTTCTTTCAAATGCAGCACATGGCTGTGGTTAGCATCATTTGGCTGAGGGTTTGGCTATGCTGCTGATGCAATCCACCTGTAGGGTAGAGCAGAATTGGAATTTGCTCGGGGTGCCGCGCTAGCTAGTCTACTCTTCGCGAATGATGCCGTGGGATCTTTACATCCACCAAAAATACTGGCAGATGGGATGCCCATTTAACGTCCGAGGGATGGCCCCTTTCGATGTCACATAGGGGTAACTCCCTAAACTTCCTCCAGCCACTTCTAATTCTTGATTCACTGGTGCCTCCGCACCACACCTGCACTAATCATATCACCAAGATAACAGAATTTATCTACAGCATTATTTCAATTGTTGAATATCGGCATGTGCCTTCATTTGTATGTTTTTTTAATGTGTATACTGTCTTTGTTTCGGAAAATTCCTCCTGCAAAAATATATGATGGTTATGATGTCGTCATCATGACGTCACTATGCGTCACCTTGTAAAATCAACATCACACTATTGGCATTAGTATCCATTCATGCATGTTTTTATGACACCAAATCTGGGTTCAGCCGCCAAACACATATCTGGAAGGAAATGGTAACTTCGGTCACTTCGTTGCCTTCATAGTCCAAATTACATTGCTGTCTTTAAAATGAACACGATGGAGTTCACTTTTTGACTTTTGCAACTGCAAAGGTCAGGATACGTTAGCTCGGCTTTGGTGCACTTGCATTTCCTACAACCTTGTTCGGACTTGCGACTGCATTTTATGAGCTCTGCACATGCTTTAGCTGCTTTTTGGAGAGTAATCCACGCAAGTCACCAGTTGTCCTTCATAAGTTCATTCCCTATCCTTCTGGCATGGGAAGCTTGGATCAGGTTCAATTAGGGGTTGTTTTTTTTGTTTGTTTGGTTGTGGCGTGAAACATGTGTTCATATCGACATACATGGGAAAGGGAGGCTCTCTCCTTGTGGAGTGTCGAACTGTAAGAAAGCTCTGTGTTTGACCTTTCTTTACAGCTGTGAAGCAACATTTGAGAGATTGTGTGACAAGCTTGAGAATCTTCAGTATCTCCCTTCAAGTGCTGGTCCGTAGAAAATCATTGATGTGAGCAGTTTGGTGCAGGGCAGCATATTTTGCTGACACGTTGTCGGGAGCTTCCAGAAAATGTGAACTGTTCGTCCGTAAGCATCTCCTCTCTCCAATCTTTGCAACCTTTGCAAATTGAGAGCTTCCGATTCATAGTTTTGTACAATACAAGGCAGGAACTTTTAAGCATCTCCCGCATGCCCTCCGGAAATACCAGAATGGTGTTCTTACCATCTAACTGTTTCTTTGTAAACCCATGTCTGCAAAGTGCTCCAGGAGCCTGGTCTTGAAGTGGGTCTTATTGGAGAATGTCTTGCCCAAGCCGCTTGAGTTTGACTTTGGGTACTATTGGATGAGGTCAGACAACTTGGAAAGTTCATGATTCCATCCTGCGGATGAATTCTCAACATGGGACAGCCAGTTTTCACAAAAGCTATAGCTTAGCCTTGCTCTCTCCGTCTCTGTTGGGGTAGTATTGCATTGTCGTAGATGAGCTCGATTAGTATTACTGTAGGTAATTGTTTCAGACATGAAGATGAATGCTTGCAATTCCAAAGCAATCCAAATCTCCACCTAACAGTTTGGCAATAAGCGCTCATCTTGCATTTTCAATTGCCCACCGACTCAGGATGGTCAGAGCTGAGATGTTGAAACACTCATGCAGCTTGATAGAGGTGACCTTTTCAAACAGAAGACAACGGCATCTTTAACCACCAATTACATTGTTGATTGTGTCTCTCAGATCGACGGAACCATCTGACTCCCCTGACTTTTGGTTATTTTTTTTAAGTTCAAGTTTGGAATTGTTGACTTTAGTGACAAGAGAGATGCCATGAGCATTGTTTGCGAGAGTTTTCTGTGTTTCATCAAAGTTTACGTAGCACTTGTGGAGCCATCCAAATTCTTTGAATTTGTCTACATTTTGAGCGAAATCCTTGTAAACTAAGAAAGCGTTGATGCTGCTTGTCGATTTTGGGCATGGTCAGAATGCTCAGGGTAATTTTCTAGCAATACACAGCTATCCGTCCTGCCCGACTAATTTAAATCTTTCGCAGCTAAGACATGTTTTAAGTTAGCATTTGTTAAGCGCAATTTGTTTCTCAGTTAGTGAATTTATCTGTTTGGATTAATAGCCAT
>CM068956.1:176388705-176405436 GCA_035128595.1 Eptatretus atami
GGAAGGAAGCTATCTATAAAACACATACTTACCGAAATTACTGCGCTATAGGACCTGTATGTTGAGTGCGATGAACTTCCAAATCCGCAACAATAGCACATAATATTGGAATCATTTTTCCTCTCTGCATAATACCCTAAGCCGGGGTTCAAAATGGCGTTAAGATGGCATGACTAATAAGTTGTGCTTCCATCTTTCTTTCAGGGAAGCTCCTGCCCAGGTACGGTTAACAGACAAGAACATATTGAATACCTTTTCAACTACCAAAGTAATATAACTATTACGTAAGCTCTGTCGCCCCCGAGTGAGTGGTTGTGAAATAACATCCAATTTCCGAGCCGTTTGCCATATAAACGTTTTTTTCTAAATTACTGAGCCAATTTTTTTTTTCCCCACCCTTCACATGCAGCTGTTTTTAAAGATTAATGTTTGTGAACATATCACTGAAACGTCTATATCAGTGCAACATTATTTTTTGGTGAATGCTACTCATGATTTTTGGGTTGATGCCAATGTCAGGTGTGTGTGTGTGTGTGTGTGTGTGTGTGTGTGCGTGTGTTTGTGTGGTGTGTGTTCATAAAGCATAACTCTCTCTCTCTCTCTCCCCTCTCTCTCTCCCCCCTCTCTCTCTCCCCCTCTCTCTCCCCCTCTTCTCTCTCCCCCTCTCTCCTCTCTCTCTCTCCTCTCTCTCTCTCTCTCCCTCCTCTCTTCTCCCCCTCTCTCTCTCTCCCCTCTCTCTCTCTCCCCCTCTCTCTCCCCCCCTCTCTCTCTCCCCCTCTCTGTCATCCTTGCTCTAGCCTCCACCCAATACAGTGCAGCACCCTCCTCCCACACCTCTCTCACACTCCTCTCCCCTGAGCAGTTTACATTTTGTATCCCACGAACAGCCTGGATCTGCATCCGGACCTTTTTCAAATATCGTGCTGTATATAGTTTTTTTTGCCCTATCTCTCAATTGTGAAGAACCACTTTCAAAATTCTAGTATCTGCATCTGGATCCTCACCAAAATCTAATCCATTAGTCCTTGTCACACACCCAACCTGTCCACAAAGTTTTGTCTGACTGTCCATTACTTTTTGAGATGGCCTGCTCACAGACGGGGAAAACATAACCTTCGGTGGCAGAGGTAAACAAAGCCATTGATGACCTTAGTGACTTCGCTGATATCTGTTCATCGGTGAAAATGTCCCAGTTCATAGTTTCAAAACATGTGTTGTAGATTTTGTTTTACAGTATAATTCCAAACTTTGACCATCTCTTGTTTTTTGAATTATCGAAGCAGAATGGTCTGAATGCCATGCAGAGTAGATCAATATTTGCATCACAGACATAACTCTTAACCTGAAAGTTTTTGTACCATCAATTATTCATAAACATGCACATATGCCTCCTTCACAACCTTTATTCGTTGCATTATACGATCGATCATGGTGTTATAATAATATGAGAAATCCATCAATATTGAGAGCAGCGTCGGAAATATCCACTGTCTGCCATATTTCGGTGAAAAACTAGAACGACACTCAGTAGATGGCATACCTCTGCCAGGCTGAACAGTTTATGACTTGGAGCCCACTGATAGGCCAGATCTGCATCCGGATCTTCACCAAAATCTAATCGATTCGTCTTTGTCACACACCCAACCTGTCCACCAAGTTTCGTCCGAATCCGTCCATAACTTTTTGAGATATCCTGCTCACAGACAGACAGAACAGGGGCAAAAGCATAACCTCATCAAATCTCTAAATTTGACATGTGTCTGTCACAAGCCTGAATCTGATCAATCTTGTTTCTCACTGATCTTACATTACTCCAAATCAGAACTGGGAGGGATGGGCATTGTCCTCTCCTAACCCATTGTCTCACACTGCCCCGTTTCCCTCTGCGCTGAGTCGAGGTTGTTCAGGCCCCAGATAGTTTCTTGTCTGCATCAAGGAGGGCAGGTCAGTGGGTGCGGCTCGGTATGTCACACTGCCCTCGAGCTGTTGTAGAACATGGCGATCATGCATAATGTGAAACATGCTGGGAAATAAAGCAACCAAACAGACCAACGCAGCAGTCAAAATTTCTCGATCACTTCCACAAACATATTTGCATCATTATTTCACAGAAGAAAGGACTTTAAAAAACAAACAAACCCCAATTAATCTGAAACTCCGATGAAAACTACAAACGGAGCAGTGTAAAAGCCCTTGAGCAGCGCCAAAATGATGTCACTGCGACGTCACAAAATTGGCCAAATAATAAACTCTCGTCTTTTTTTATGGTAATTCACAGCATTCTTCAATAATTAAATATTCCATTTGTTCTGTAAGTGTTTTATTTATTTTTTCTACTTCATTTCCCCCCCCCCCCCCCTCTGAAATTGGTTGATATTGTATCGCAAGAGTGTATTATTTTCTTGTTTGCCATTTCGTTTAAAGGCAGCCAATCTGTGCTGCTCTTGTCCGTCTGAATTTGCAGTCGTTCCACGCAGTGATTTGAAACGTAATCTGGGTACCAATGGAAAGGATCACTTTTTCAATGTAAAGAATAAGATTGTCACAGCAGCCGAGAGTGTGGATGAAATGTCCAGCTCGATGTCCTTTCTAAAAGAATGCATGTTCCATGATGCAGTTCCTTGCCTGTATAACACCAGGGGAGCAACTTGTCAGATCCCATCGATCCACAATCAAATCCACGACTTAACATTCTGGTGCCTTGGCTATTCTGTTGTCCAGTGTTAGTAGAACGTTCATACAAATCATGATCTCCACATTCATCAAGAAATGGACATTGTTCCAGACCAATATATGAAGTACGAGCAGGTAAAGGCTTTTATGATCTTTTGTTGTTTTTATTTTGCATTCGGCAGGCTCCGGAGGTGACGTGGACATCGTCGTGACATCCAACAAGGAGGTGAAGGTTTACGCTGTGCGCGACGCGTTCCAAGAGGTGTTTGGATGTGCGACGGTCAACGGGGAACTGGCAGAGTCCAACATCGCTCCGCAGCCTGTCGGCTATGCCGCAGGGCTCAAGGTAGTTTTATTTTTATTTTCTGCTTACTTTTTCAGTGTGATGACGGAAGCTTATACTTATAAATGGGGTTTTGATTGATGCCCATTCTGCACACAGTCAGGGTCCTCTTTGTTTGAATAGTTCGGAGTAGTCAGACACACTGCATACACACAGGCCTAAACTTTTAAAGAACACTTGTCACCAGCTTAGACTAGGTGATTGGTAAGTAGTTGAGTAAATGTTTTTCTCGAAACATTGACCAAAGTTTCATGCTTTTACAAACTTTAATTATTTCATTGGATGCAGTATTTTATAATTCCCAATCCTCCCCCGAACATTCGTTCACGTTGCACAACAGACTTGTTTTAAAGTGTTTGCTGATTGTCCGATTTATTGGGGTAGTTTCCTATCTCATTTGTTAATGTTTGAGTTTGAATGTGATTTTGATGCTCGACATCTTCATAATTGCACTACACTGATTGAAAATCCGGAACACCCCAAAGGGCGCACAAGAGAGGATTGCGTCTCTGCGGAGGTCAGGGGTCATCCACGAGAAGCAGGTTGCTGTCTCCATTGAGAGCTTCATTGCAGAACTCTTGCCTGACAGGTATGTGCTCCTTTCCTACCATGGCAACCCCAACATGTTTTCTTTTCTTCACTGAGAGGAAGTATCTTGCGTTCAATGGTAGGTTATCTCGTTTAGTCTAATCGGAGGCAGCTTCAGGGGTTGGCACAGTTTGCAACAATTCCGTGATTTAAAGTTTGCTCCAACAGTTGTCTCGATTATCACTTCTCACATCCGAGCTCGTATAACATCATGCAAGCATACTTGTGATGCCTCCTTTAAGCCTTTCCAAAATGGCAAACGATGTGGACATCTTGTTGTTCGCGTTATTGACAAATAATTATTCGACCACAAGATGGATGAAAGAAAATATATGATGATGATGACTGAATGTAGAATGTTATGGCTGGATGTGCAACGATAGCACTGACTTCGGCATTAACCTCATTTGCTGCGTGGACCGCAACTCTGGCATTGATTTTTCTTGTTGTGATTAAGTTTGTGGAGGAAAAATCCGGTCAATGGTGACATTGCAGGCCACATGCAATCCAACATGTACCTGCTAATAGAAACTTTGTAATGGTTTGGTAGAAGATAACATTAATCTTACGTGGCCTACCATTGCAATTGGAATCGATGAAGACTTTTCGGAGGTAGCCAGCCCAACCACTATGGTACACCATTTGCGTTGGTCCCGTGGGGGTCTTGGCCTCTCCAAGAAATGCGGGCTCCACTCTTAGTCAGTGAGATGCCACCTCTGCCACCTGAGGGCAGAGAGAGCATTCCATGTTCCAGAGGTTAGCTTACTCCCTAAACTGTTGCAGTGCATTTCTCAAGAGGGTTCCACGGAGTGTGGACAGGAAGGGGAATGTGTGTTTGCAGAACCGCTGACCCTCTAACCAGACTCGGTGCTGTAATGGTTAGAGTTTCCGCTCAGAGTCTGGGAGGTTGGTGGTTCAAACCCAGGCCGAGTCATATCAAAGACTTTACAAATGGTACATGCAGCTTCTTTGCTTGATGGTCAGCATTTTAGAAAAGGATAGAGCACGAGCAAACAACCATATGTTGGCAACCACTGCGCAAGATTGATGGGCCTAATGGCCGCCTCCTGCATTGAAGTTCCTTTAAAGGGAGCTCATAATAATAACTAGAACGGCACTCAGTCGAGTGCATACCTCCGCCAGGCTGAACAGTTTACGTTTTGTATCCCACTGATAGGCCGGATCTGAATCCAGATCTGAACCAAAATCTAATTAGCTTGTTCTTGTCCCCTATCCAACTCGTCCACCAAGTTGTCTTAATCCGTCCACAACTTTTTGAAATACCGTGCTCATAGACAAACAGCAAAGAGACAGACAAATGGTTGAAAACATAATGTACATGCATCTTTGGTGGCAGAGGTATTAATAATAATACTAATATTGATTTCAAGTTGTTCCAGATGCGCCCTCCTGTGGACAATGTGAATATGTATTGTTCAAGAACAAGTATTGTAATGCTTCGGGAAATATCTTCTGATTAAATTGCACTGTTCCCACGTCATCATGGCTGCAGTTGATATTCATTACGAACTCCAAAAAAGAAATTGGAATTTCAAGTTGTCTTTCGCCAACATTCCTTGGCAGTCTGCAATCGTTTGCCTCATTGGCATGCAGCTCTTTCACAAAGAGGAATGCTCGAGGGAGATATTCGGGATTCTCATTAATGTGATAGAATGTGTAAGTGAGTTGGTCATTCCTGAATTGCCGTTGCCGAAGTATTTTGGTCGCAAAATGAGTCTTTTCAGTCACTGTTGGTGGTAGCGAGGTGGTGAGAAGTTGACTGATGATATGATTTGTTGGTGTTAAGGCTTGCTGTGGTTTATTTTTTTGGGGTTTTGATCATTGATTGAGATAAATGAACAGGCAATTCATTGACCATTGATTATGGTGTGTGCAGGTGGTTTGACATTGGGTGCCTTATACTGGAAGACCCATCGCTGGGGCTGCAGCTGGAGGTTTTTACCCAGGCCACTCCGCTGCCTTTGCACTTCGTACAGCAGGTGCTTATCAGCCTTGTGTGCTTTTGGTCCCGTGAACCATAGCTCTGCATTTGGTTTTGATTTGCTCTACTAATCCTATTCGTTTTCCTGTTGTCTGACCGAAGGCCCAAGGTGAGACCCCACCGAACTATGGACTTCGCTGGTCAGGTTTGGCCACGACCATGGGTGAAGTTCTTGAGAGGTCACTGCCGCACACGACGCGCACGGATTGGCACGTGTCTCTAACCGGTCTCTCTCGTCGCCATATGGTGCATAGTGCCGCGAAGGTTCTTGCCGGACTTTACAAGCAGCGTCTCATGGCTCGGGGTTCGTGATCCCCAAGCTGGAACACAAGGAGACTCGAGTGCTTACTGGAGATCGCACACCGGCACAGCTGTGTCCCACCCCTCTCTCCTCTCCTCCTCTTTGCCCTATTTGTTCCTTTTCCATTTAATTTTGCCTTCCATAATTATTCCCTCACTTTGTCTCTTCCCCTTCTCTCCCCCTTCCCTCCTCCCACTTCCCCTCTGCCCCTCTCCTTATTCCGTTGCATTTGTATCCTTTTTCATATTCCTTAGTTCTTACCAGTATGCAGTGAGGGCCTTAATCAGCTGGGATAAGCACATTCCACAGGCTTATCAGGAACATTCTGCTGTTGTTGCGCATGATGCAAAATGTGCTTTCCTTTTTATTCATGCCCCGTGTGCTTGTCAGAATGTTGGTGATCTAGCCTTCGTAGGGCTTGCTTGAGCGTGCAAATGTCACAGTATGTGTGTCAATGTTCTGAGCAAGTTTTAATTTGCCATCCGTAATCGTCATCACCTTTGTTAACAGTAGCCTGGATACCACGTTGCCAGAACTTCCTGGCGATGGAACGGCACACCCACAGGTCACCAGGCCAGGGCCTGATTACAAAGGCCCCAACTCTATTTGCAATCTTTTTTTTAACATTTTGCTTTGGCAGGATGAGAAATCTTGCCTTTGTGATGCTCACATTTCATCAGATTCGTACCATTTTATTGCTTCGACAAGTTATGAAGTTAGGTTATTAATTTCATTGATGGGAGGTAAGCAGAAGTGAATGACATTTCTGTTTGCTTCGATGTTGAAACAATTTCCTGTACGATACCGTGATGATCTTGTATTAAATACACGTAGTCATTTCCAAATAGTTTTGGTGTTATTTCTTGATTTATTTTTAAAGAAGATAAAATAATTGGTTGAGACATGGAGGATCAGATTATTAATATTATTATTATTATTATTATTATTATTATTATTATTATTTTTAGACAAACATTGACATGCAGTTATTTGTACATTTCAAAAATGGCCATCTACGAGTTCAATATTTTAAACTCTACTTTCTCTCATTACTTTACCGTCTCCTCAATTTTTTTCCTTCAAAATACTCCTTCCCTTGTTTTCTCCCCTATTATTCCCCCCTCCTCCCCCAATTTGGAAATCACCTTCCACCTATCTCCTACACTGTAAATAATTAATTTTGTGCCATTGGAAGTTCTCAAGACAGGATGGCATATACTCTAGAGGTATGCGCACTCGCCTTTGAGCTGTCGACCCTTGATTCCTTATCTTCGCGAAGGACACCGTGGGATATTTAACGTCCACCAACTAATGCTGGCAGATGGGGTGCCAATTTAATGTCCATCGGAATGACAGTACACACACACACACACACACACATTGATTCTTCACAGTGCCTATAAAACAACTGGATGACAGTTTATAGGTGGGTCAGGATTCTAACCCAGGCTAGACAGTTTAGAGGTGAGTGTGGTACCTTGAGGTCATCCTATTGGCCATGCGATAATCTGTGGTTAAACATAACCGACTATTCTACGGAGTTGTGGAATAACTTTGATTTCACATTTGTGTCGGAAGAAAACATTTGCTCTGCAATGAAAGATTGTTAACCGAGGCCATTCGTGACCGCATATCTACTTTGACATTGATCGTTCATTCTCAGATCGACTGCAATCAAAATGGTATATTCCAGCTAGACCTTGCATTGTTAATAATACAGTCATCTTGTTTCTGGATTATGACAGCTAAAGGAACTATATTACACGACTCGCTGATATCTTGTGTTGTAAATCTCTCACCAACACTTACTCCCATTATCTCGGCATCCGTCAACGTCCTAGTGTTCTTAAGATCCTATCACCAGAACATGAACGGGACACATTGAAGTACAGTGACTTTAGAAGGAATGTAATGTCTTTTCATCATATTTTCCAGTGGAGCATATTGATCGTTTCGTTTGCAAAGACTATCTCTCGTTATTTGTTCAACTGTCGTTTGCTTTGTGTCTCTCTCTATACATGATCCAGATTAGTCTATTTGCCCCCATTTGACTAAGAAGTCCTGGAGGGATTAAAATTAAAATAAAATAAAAACTCCAAAAGCCTCTCCCTCACATGGCTCGTGGTCGTCATCGAAGAGATTCCTTATTTGATGTAATTAAGTCTTCCCCTATGAGATAGAGGAAGGCTTATTGTCATTGTAGAGTTTGTTTCTACAATTGGTGCCCCCAGTTTTGAATGGCACGTCAGTTGTTAAGACCCCTCGGAGTACTAAACCACCTTTTAGGTTTTGGGGTTTTTTTTGCCATTGTCCGAGCTGTTTCTCGAGCCGGCTGGGACTTTCGAATGAAATTTTGCATCAGTAATGGGAATATAAAGTATGTGGGTTGACCGAATTTTTTTTGACCTTGACCTAATTATAGACATTTTAACTCTTCACCAGAATGAAACTAAGGTTCAATTGAAATGAAATTGCCCTCTCAAGATAGCCTAGACTCTAGAGCAAGGTGCGTTTACCCTTAATTTACGTCATACCCTCCGGGTTAAAGGTCAAGTTCAAATGGTGGTCTGAAAATTATAACACATTTCTTTTCATTGCTCAATTTTGTCATTGTGGAATCTGAGAACGCTTGGTCATCCAAGATGTTTTTGCATCATATTGTACCCGGACTGATGTTGTGCACCTGATATTTGATTTGTGCCCTTGACCCACTTTTTTCGGATTGTGCCCTAATAAACAAAAAACACCTTTTTGATCATAACTTGAATAATTTTCCTTTGATTGTCATGATGTTGAGTTTTATGGATAGATTGTAGATGGGGACACATTTTCTTTATTTACAATCTATCCCTAAATGTTGAAAGGCATATGGTCATCATTGGATCGCAGGTGCTTGGGGAGGCTTACCCTTGGTGATGGCTTTGGAATTACAGATATCTTGTTTAGATTGATATTGCTGTAGTTGTGTTATTAAGAAATATTTACAATGCTCTACATCGAGAACAAAGCGTTGGATTATAATCGCTCGGTTGTGAAGGTATAATGAGCTATGGACAAAGGCCTTGGAAGCTAAAACAAGACGAGACAAAGCAAATTTCTTGTTTGAGAGCTAAAAGTTTTTGCATCGCATTGTTTTCCTCCAACGTAACAAAGCTCAATACAATTTCATACGTTCGATGCAAGGGCTTCGGCTCATGGAGAAGCTGAACGACAATGGCCAGTAGATTTACAAACTACCGACGGATGAGCTCTGTCCGATCGATCATCTGTCAATGTACTTGTGTGTAAGTGATTATTTCGAAAGCCTTTGAACATTTAGCTTTCTTATTACAGATATCTATTCCTCGTGACGTTATGGAAACAATGCTATTGTGGTACTCGAGCAAATGCTATCTGGGCGGTTGTTTTCCGTTTTACTCGATCCAATTGTCACAACTTCCGCAAACAAATTTATTGTGCTATCAACGACTACAGAGTACGAGGAAGAGGGAAAGAAAGATAAATAAATGGGGAGTCCGAAGGAGGAGCCTCCTGCTAAAGCTTATCGATACACCCTACCATTGTGCATTTTGGGGTTTGGTCAAAAGGTCAAATACAGAAAAATGCAATTATTGGCACATTTGTAAACTTTTTTAATGAAACTTTATATGTGCAATCAACATTGGGGATGCATGAAATATGTAACAATTTCTTGGATTTGACCCCTGCGTCATGCCCCAGCGGGTGTGGATGTGTAGCAAAAAATCTGGGTCGAAGGGGTTCTGCGGGGGGTTTGAGCCCCCCGTAAAATAGGTATTTGCTCTCTTCTCCGAAACGACACACACGATTTTGATGAAACTTGACCATAACCATCACCCGTGATGTCCCAAAGTTTGTTCACAGCATTAAAAAAACAAAAAAAATTGGGGTTAAAGATAGTCTGGAGGGGGTTTGAGTGACTGTTGCTCCTGATCCAGGTGAGCTTCAGGACGTGTGGTCCGATTTTTGGTTTTGTTGAATGAATCTGCCCCCAGGGGGGTGGGGACTGGGTCAAAACTGGGGGAAAAATTATCACTCCTTGTTTGATTATAACCCTACGTTCCAGCCATTTAATATTGGGTCACTCCTAGTGGAACTTTTTGCCATCTTTGGTAGATGTTCTTCCTCTTTACTCTGATTTTCCATGAGCTCGGTGTGTTTTGCTTGAGCTACCAATAAATCTCGATCTGTTCCCAGAAACGGCGTGCTGTGTGTGAGATCCGAATGGATTGAGACCACGATCTGGTCTATCTTGGCTAACTGGCGGAGCGGCAACGATTCCGACCCTGCGTTCACAAGCCTTGCAGCCGACGAAACGTGCTGCAGCCGAAGGCCTCGTGATTCGTCGTCTTCACATCCTGTGACTTACAACCTGAGTCACGCAGCCGTCGACCCGGTTTGTGTGAGTAACGTTTTTCTCTACATCGACGACGATGGCAAACTCACATCGAGCCTCCAAACGGTGGTGCCTTCCTAAATCAGAGACGATTAACTCCTTCGAGAACTGCAAAAGAAACCTCACGATCGTCCGTGATTCTGTCTCCTCAGATCATATATGGCGAGTCATCCACCTGCATTTCGGTTTTCAGTCGACTGGTGCACATTTCCTCGATTATTTTTTTTCCAGAAGAACGCCCAGAAGACCTTTACTAGCGCTTGGCAGCTTTGATTGACTACAATCTGCTACGCCATGATGGATGCATCATCTCGCACCATGTGGTGAAGTTCCTGCAGATGACGAGGAGCTAACTCCATCCTTCGAAAATGTTGTCGTCCTCAGCTGGCTTCAACTAATCCACCCGACGCTGCCTAAAAAAATAGCCAAACAACGTTATGCTACTGAACTACGTTCTCATACATTGGCGGCCATTAAACCAGAAATCTCCCTGGCCCTACTGTCCTTGTAAGATGAAATACGTTCTGGTGGAGATACAACAGTCATGTGGGCCCATCTTAAAGTCAAAAGAGACCTGTCTTTCCAGTGACATTACCTACTCCGAAACCGAAATATTGTTGTGGGGCCGGTTTCGGTGGCGAGCACGACCGCTAGAGGGAGCAGTAGAGTCGGCTCCACCGAACACACCGGAATTTAGGTCGTGACCCTCGGATAAGTCCGAAAGGCACGGGTCCCTCACAGGACCATGAATCGCCAATAATTCGACCGCGTGGGGTAGGGTTAATTGCCAAACTTCAATATACCTAAGTACCCACGCGGCAAAGCTACCGGGGAATTCACACCCTCGACAGACCTCGAGCGGGACGAGCCGTTACCGTGCCCGAACCGTGTGTAACCCGAGCGGATGGTTACCGAGGCCTGTCGGTCCAAATGAACAATTTACTGCCTCTCTCTTCCTCAACACGCACCGTGCTAAGCCAATAAGAGAAATGACAAGGAACGAGCTGGGACATTCAACAATAGGGAAATTTATTACAATAATAAGCGGGGCGGGAAGCACGTAAGGGCAGAGTTATCCGAATATCAGGCAGGCAATATACAGTGAGCAAAAGCACTTAACAGTTCCACTTAAGAGACGGGGCCCACACACGGACACACACCCAAAGAAATGAACCCCGTCGGGTCTTTATTGAAGGCTTCCAGCTCGAGGAAAGGTGAGCTGGAGACCAGAGCCTGTGCTTGGACCTGTCCACCTCGTGCGGTCTTTGACGATCTGGCTCAGTGGCGGGACTCAAACCCGCAGCTTTGACGTGGCGTCAAGGACGAAGGCACCAAGAGTGGAGCGGCAGACGCCAGCACGATCTGGACGGCAAAAACAAGGCGACAAGGCAGGCGAAACAAGTGATCCTCCTCAGGCTCCGACACACAACTAGGCTCCGACGCCAACACAATCATGAACACAAACCCACACAAGAACAACCCTCCAAAGGGAGCCTGGTCTTTTATCCGCTCCCTGAGCGGGGCGGAGCCTCGGTGTCGGACGCTCTGTGCGCGCTTCGTTGGACAGGGATCAGGTGTGTCGATGCGCTGTTCGCTCCTGATTGGACAGCAAGGGGAGCCTGGTAAAGCGCTAGTTCAGTGGAGGAGTCGTGAATGGGAACGCGTTGTAGAGCGCTAGTTCAGTGGAGGAGTTGTTGGTTTGTCGGATCTAAAGATTTAAAGACCTGACTATAAAACAACTTCGCAGCGCATGTACACTTAATTACCCATTAAACAAGGTACGGGACCCTAACCTGAAACACATACTTACCGATATAACTGATCTATAAGGACTCTGGCTGTTGTGTGCGATGGGTTCCAGATTCGTAACAATATAAACCTTCACAGTGCTCCCAAAAATCCTGCCCATTATGTCACCAAGCGGGGTGTGCGGATTGCCATTTTCTCAACGAGTGCAGCGACCTCCCTGAACAAGATGGTAAATATATGGCCAAGGCGAAACAGATTTCTAACATCTTAGAGCCACCCCTCTGACGATGAGGAGGAAGTGGAAGAGCCGACCATCGACTCTCCAGATAACTCTGACAAGTCCTCCACCCCTGCGTGCAGAATTCAAGTACGCCAGCCACCTTACGTGGACACGTTTTACCCTCACCACACTGTCCGACGGTGTATCCACTGGAAACATGATGAGCCGATCGACCGCCAAATGTCTCGATCTACACATGAGAGAGTTCTCAGCACACCAGGCTGATGACTCCTCTCCGCTTGCAGTGCTCGGTGAAGTCGGTTTTATCATGACCCGTGACGATCGACAGTTTACCTTCAAAGGCCTTGTTGATGTCCTGGCAGGAACACCTTTCATGGAGCTGAATGGCATTTCTGTTCGCCCGGCTAAACATCACATCATCCTCAATGATGGGTCCATATACCAATACGGTTCATCTGATTTCTCTCCCACTCACCATGCAGTTCGTCGTGCTCATTTGCTACGTGCCCCTCCAGGAACTGCAACTGTATGGCCCGGGGAGTACATCGAGCTAAACCTCCCGGACAATTTGTCTGATTCTACATACGCCCTTGAACCTCACAGTGACTATCGGGCTCATCGTGAAATCTCATATCGAGCGTATCTGGCAAGATCCGCATTGTCAACTTGACCGATTAACCTCAAATTGTTAGATCTCATGAACACTTTTGTCAAATCCGTCCCATCTTTATGCCTTCAAACATCACCGGTGAGAATAGTATCCCCCCACCTAGATTCAACTCGACCCGAAGAAAACAGCCCCAAGCGTTTACTTTGCCAGTGTCACACTCGACCCAGACAATTCCTTTCCCCTTGATATTAGACGTAAATTTCAGACCCTTCTCTAAGAGTTTGACGATGTCTTCGACCCCAGGCCCAAAGGGTAAAATGGTGCGTCTGGTCCATTCCCATTGGTAGTTAACATGGGTCCTGTCCAGACAGCCCCCTCAACGTCAGGGTCGCCTACCATTATACTCTCACAGCAACCTCACAAAACTATAACGCAAGTTTGATGAACTATAAGATTTGGGTGTATTTGTTAAATCGGAAGACGCAGGAGTCAACGTCGAATACCTCAACCCCTCTTTCTTGGTGAAAAAGTCCAGTGGGGGTGGGGGGGGGGGGGGGGGGGGTTCTGACTGGTCACAGCATTTGCCGATAGAGCAAACCCCAGCCTTCCTTGATGCCTGATGTCGATTCCACTCTTCGCCAAATCGGGAGATGGAAGCACATCATCACGACTGACTTGACCAATGCCTTTTATAAAATCCCACTATCTGAAAAGTCAATGAAGTACTGTGGTGATGCGACTCCATTTTCTGGTGTTAGGGTCTACGCCCGATTCGCTATGGGTATGCCTGGCTCTGAAACGGCACGACAAGAACTTGCCTATCATGTACTTTGAGACCAAGTGGAGGAGGGTGTTGTGGCCAAACTCGCTGACGATCTCTACCGCGGTGGAACAAGCGTAGATGAACTGTTAACCAACTGAAACTACTGCTTGACACATTCCAAGTGAACCACTTAAATCTGTCAGCATCTAAGACTGTCATTGGCCAATCTTCCATCATTATCCTAGGGTGGGTGTGGCATCAAGGCACTATAACAGCCAGCTCCCATCGCATCTCCACATTATCCATGCTTGCCACCCCAGAAAAGGTCTCCGGCCTTCGATCCTTTATTGGCACTTACATAGTCCAGCTAGCGTTATCTCCGGCTGCTGTTCAAGCTTGCTCTTGCCTTTAGATGATGCTGTAGCTGGCCGCCTATCCCAAGAGAAAATTGCTTGGACCTCCGACCGAATCGAAGCATTCCCCACTGCCCAGAAGCCCTTTCTTCAAACAGAACCATTATCCTTCCACACCCTGAAGACCAATTGTGCATTATCACTGATGGTTGAGTGAAGAAAAATGGCATAGGAGCTACGATGTAGTCACTCGCAATGGGACCCAACAACTCGTAGGCTTTTTTAGCGCCAAGTTGCGAGGACACCAGGTCATCTGCCTTTCCTGCGAAATTGAAGCACTCTCAATCGCAATGGCGACGAAACACTTTGGATCATTAAGCTTGCATACTGACTGATAGTAAGCCACGTGTACAAGCCTTTGAAAAGCTATGCCGAGGAAAGTTTCTGGCTGGTGCCTGCGTCTCAACCTTTTTGGCTACGGTCAGTCGGTTTCAGGCCTCAATCCACCATCTCGCTGGCTCCGCTAATGTACCCTCAGATTTCGCCAGCCGAAATGCCCTTGATTGTGACAATCCCCATTTGCCAAATTTGCTCCGTGGAGCAAACAAAAAACTGTCATCCGTCATTCCTCCATCCATGACATCAGAACTGGTGACTCCAAATTACCGTTTACAAACATTTCTGCCGAGCTATCCTTACAGCCTGAGTGCGCAGATTTACGGAGAACACATGACCATCTCAAACAAGGTACCCAACCATCAAGAAAACTGACCAATATTAAAGACGTAAAAAGGTACTTTCATTCAGCCACTATCTCAAAAGATGGGTTATTGGTTGTCCGATATTACGACCCTTTCCAACCTTCTTGAGAACGCATCGTTATTCCTCGTCTGGTCCTAGACAGCCTTGTCATGGCTCTCCCCATCAAGCTTGATCACCCATCTTGCCACCAACTTAAGCAAGAGAGGTATCGCCACTTCTTTTCCCTTGATACGGATAAGTCCATCAACCATGCAACTACCAGTTGCCACCACTGTGCTTCTCTGCGAAAAATCATTCCGCGTGCCATTCCTCAATCGTCCGATGATCCTCCCAATACAAATGGTGTGACTTTCGCAGCAGATATCCTAAAGTGTGAGCAACAACTGATCTCGGTCTTGCGTGAGTGCATTACTTCCTACACCCGTTCCTCTCTCATTTATGACTAACTCCATGACACCCTGCGTGACGGTCTGCTGGG
The DNA here is from genome assembly GCA_035128595.1 of Eptatretus atami. Taxonomy (NCBI): domain Eukaryota; kingdom Metazoa; phylum Chordata; class Myxini; order Myxiniformes; family Myxinidae; genus Eptatretus; species Eptatretus atami. The sequence goes on from CM068956.1 coordinate 176,403,983, forward strand.
ACTCATCATTGAACTTCATCCGATGGAGGGGCCACCGGCTGTCATCCGTGCTGATCAAGCCTCCGTATTCAAGTCTCTCACTCATGAGAAGCTCCTACAAGATCACTGCATCTCTCTTGAGCTTGGTCACACCAAGAACCCTAACAACCCTGTCGCCGAGAAAGCCATTCAGGAATTGGAAGCTGAATTACGACACCAAGACCCGGAGGTCCAGTTTCTCCTCGTCAGCTTTCCACGGCTACTGCCAAATTTAAACTCGCGTGTCAGATCTCGCGGTCTGTCTGCATGGGGAAATGTGGACACAACATGACCAGTTCACTGAGCACCACATTCCAATCTTGGATCAGAATCTTATCCGAGAGCAGCGTGCCCAACACTCCAGGAACCATACTGAGAGCAAGAAGTCCAAGTCCACATCAACAAAACGTTCTGCGACTCCGACAGCTCACGTTGGAGACTTGGTGTACTTGCACTCGGATGGATCCAAGTCTCGAGCACGGGATCGTTACCTGGTTGCGTCTGTGGACGGGAACTGATACGACATCTGCAAGTTTGCCGGCTCTCAACTCCGACGCTCATCGTATCATGTACGACAATCTAAATGTTACATGGTACCCACGTAGACGACACCTACCATCCCACATCCGCACAGAGATTCCTGTGATGATTTTCTCTGCGATGAAGGTGACTCGGAGGGGCCACCTCGTGCTCTCCCCGATCCATCTCGCATACCTCCCATTCTCTCAACTCCAGCTGAACGTGTTCTGCCTCCAAGTCCTCCTCCTGCAGCTCTACCCTCTATGCTTGATCATCCCTGTGATTTACAGGTTCAACGCCATGGTGTTGACAGCACGGCAACCGTGTCACCTCCATTTAGAAGGTCAGGATGTCTACGTTCACACCTCCAACACTTGGGTGATTACGTTCTTGATGGATGAGTGGTTGCATAATCCGGGGCAGAATATGGACGGGGCAGAATAATCCCCAGGCACTTGAGCACAGTCTATCCAGTGATGGCGCCTTTCCTCTTGACCCGTCATCGTCGGTCTACTACCTTCAAGCACATGTACAAATACTGTTCTGGTTTTCAGTTTTTTTTGTGATGTCCCAGCAATGCAGTATTATTTAATGGTTTGACTGAATTTTGCTGGTGTTTATTCCCAATAATTTACATTTCTTCTGCATCTTGATACATCACGTGCATGTTGACTTGCGCAAGTAACGAGAAATGTTAGTTAGCAAAGTGTTTTTGTTTGCTTGTTTGTTTTTCAAGGAAAGAAAGTGGCCACGCCAGAATTGGTTGTTGGGTGGTCGCGAGATTACCACTATTCTCAGGTTTTCCGTCTGTCTCTATGTTGGGTGGTCGCTAGATTATTGGGTGGTCACTAGATTATTGGGTGGTCGCTAGATTACCACTATTCTCAGGTTTTCCGTCTGTCTGTATGTTGGGTGGT
>CM068956.1:176413263-176437172 GCA_035128595.1 Eptatretus atami
GCCAAAAAAGGTACGACACAAAGATTCTGCCTCGGAAAGCCAGTCACCGGTTAGGCGAGTAGGCGAACATGCGCTTGTTCAGCCCATGCGAGAGTAGGCGAGGGCCCGAAGAAAATGGAAAAGGTGCCGGGGAGCCAAGCCCCAAAAAAAGAAAAGGGGGTAAGCAACCCGGTTTGGGGGTTTCCCCCCGTCCCGGGTTGGGGGGGATGGCATATAAAGATTTATTAATCTAACTAAAAAAACATCGCAACGCACCCAGTCTTGCCCACTACACACAAGGTAGGGATGTCTATGCTGCACATATACTTAATGGAATAACTGACTTTGGGACAACTGTATGTTTGTATGCATACGGTTCCTAGAACTGTAACAATATGCTGAATTTCACTGCATAGCCCCTAAATTTGGTATCGCAGGTTACCTGCACATATTCCGTCCTATCATGTTGTAAACATTTGCAGTGGCTCAGCGCTTAAGGTGGTTGGCTTAGTATCGTGAGGTCCAGACTGAAGGTCCAGGCTTCAAGCCCAGCCCCAGCAGGCCCAAAATAACATCAGGTGTGTCGACTCAACCTGTCAACCTTTGGAGGGTACCATCTGATCTTGTTGAGAGTGAGCCATTCTGATATTCTATGCCAAGTGGCAACTTTTCCAGGATTGTAGCCCCCCAGCCAATGAAACTGCCTCAACAGCCTTATGCACCTCACTACATAAGGAGAATCTCCTTTTTTTTGCAGCACATGGCTGTTGGTAGCATCATTTGCTGGGGCTGCAGCTGTACTCCTGCTGCTGTGCCCCCTGTAGAGGTTAGAGCAGGAATTTATAATTTGTTCGGTGCCGGTGATGACTCGCCGACTCTTCCTGAAAGCCACCGTGGTAACTTTCACGTCCACCAACTAATGCTGGCAGACGGGAGGATCATCATCTTATCGCATTCAGTTTAACGTCCATCGTGAGGAGGATCATCATCCAATCAATGTCTGTGTACCCAGATGTAAACAAAGTACACAATCCAATATTTAAATTGCTTATGATGTACATGATAGCACTTAAGTTGGTAACTGTATAATACATGTTGGCAATAGCACATCTTTTGAACTTTTTTCACATTATATCGACTATGCGTATGTGTAAACTCTCGAGATGAGTGAAATGCAACTTTCAAAACGATGACAGTAAGAAGTGAAGATCATGTTGCATTGGTTTCTAAATACTGCAGCATGTCATTAAGATAATTATTATCAAGACAAACATGTCCCTTAACAGTGGTGTTGGCAAGAGTTCGTTTGTACTATATAACCATTTAACTTCAAAAGGGAAGACTTGCACAATAACATTTCAATAAATAGCTCAGGCAGATTTGGAAATGCTGTAATTATATTATGCAACTCGTTATGCTGCATAAATATGGAAGTATAAAACTAATTGAAGCACACTAGTATTGTATTTAGTCTTAATTGTTCAACGTCTTGGAAAATGAGCGCAGTGTAATTTTTCTTTCTGTAGAACTATCACTTGTTTATCAAGGATTTCCAACTTAGATTTATTTCTCAACAGTAACAACAGTTCCTGATGGGGTCTGGTAAAGAAAGATAATGTGCTTGAGCGGCGGGGGTGCGTTTCAGACTGCACCACTCACCATCAGTGGGTTGCCAATAGCTGGTATATAACCAAAAACCGTCACTTTCAGTGGTTGGGAATGTGATACACTGCCCTGATGAGGCCCAACAAAGGCCGAAACCGGTCGGTCGTTTCACCTTTTCAGCCACTGGTGACACTCAGCATTTGAACTGCTAGCTTGCAGTCAGGTGAAATATGTTGTTAGTTTACAACGAAAGGAAGACGCCATGACATTGAAGAGCCTTTAAATTGCTTTTATATAAAGCTCATTCTAAACACTGACTGATATTAAAAATTGGTACCTTTCGAGTGACGTAGAAAGCTGAAATCTTGCGTGCCGATGGACATCGAAGCCGATACACCGGGAAAAATCAGAGAACAGTTGGTAAGCATCCGTAAACGAAAAGATAAATAAATTTTAAAAAAAATAAATGCAGGTGAGCGACCCGAGACAATGGGGAAGCACGGTAATTTTGCATGCCGACGGACATTGAAGCCGATATACCGAGAGAAATCACAGAACCATCGGGAAGCATCCATAAATGAAAAATCAATGTCAGGTGAGCGACCCAAGAAAATGGGGAAGCACGGTTCATGGCACACAAAAAACTTTGTGTCACGGCGGGTCACTAAACGACTGTGAATGCCAATAGCTTGACCACGTGACTAAGGGTCCTCCGTCTGACACCGTTTACCTAAGTACGCGTGATCTCCTTATCGGGGAATCGCGCCCTCTGCAATTATCTTTATTGGATTGTGATGAATGCGGCCAAGCTTTCCGCTTGCACAATGCCAGACTGATACGAGAGCCCATTAGTGGGGAATTATAACCTCCCGGCTAATCTACATACAGACATTGCTGAACAAATGGAAGAAAGGACAACCACGGGCAGATTGGAAATATATAGCAAGAATAATTTATTTACAATGAGCAATGAGAGGTACAGGAAGGAGGGAGGGGAACTTAAGGGCTTTAATGGTGTCAAAGGGAAACTGAGGCAGGAAAAGAGGAAATGCAACAATTTGAAAACCACTTATATTGACAGAGTCAAACGTCGTGGTAATAAATAGAATGTAATCAAGGTGTATATTTATACAAAGGGAAAGCAAATGTACAAGTTGCAGACTTAACCTTTGCCTTACCTACTGGCTTACAAAACAGGGTACCCATCAGACCACACACACATGGGGAGACAAATTGGGACTGGTGCATACGTCACCGTCACCCTCCCCAACTTGGTACCGCTCTCCAAAATGGCCCCGACACTGCTCTCCACCACCGAGGGTCGACCAGCTCCATCGGGAACACGAACCAACGCGTTCAGGACCAGGGAAGAAACGAGTGCGACGACCCTGGTGGAGAGAGAACGAACGCGTGCCACGACCACGACCCCGACCCCGATAGCTCGAGGAAAAAGAAGAAAGAGTGTGGCAACCAGGACCAAGGCAGCTCTGGGGCGATGACAGAGAGGGAATCAGCACGCTGAGCGCAGCTTTATAGCCCTGGGGGCAGGCAGGGCCAAAGAGCCACATGTCAGATCCCCCGAGGCGGCCTGGGACCAGCCAGTGGGCCACGTCAGACCCCACGAGCCGGCCCCATGCCAGCCATTGGAGGGTTCCCCCACAGCCCCACCCATTCTGCCGCCCGGCCAGATATTCAGTCGTTTGGTTCTTCCGACTGTCATCATGAACAGAGCTCCGCACTTAACATGGGGGGAATCCCTTTTTCCCCATGCTCCCGGGACGAACCCCAAACATCCAACAATGTTCATGGCCAAAGCCAGGGAATGTGGCAATCATTTCAGGGAGGCTGGGTTGTGACTTGGTTCGTTTGCAAGTCATTTTTGGTGGAGGGGAATAAACGGGGATTAGGGAATCGAAAGACAGTTAGGGGGAAGACGGAAATAAATTACATTACAGGATAGACGTCCACACAGACAAACAAAGACTTTGTGTGGCTTTAAACAATAAAGGGGAATGGGAGAATTTGACACGCGTTCCAGAATGCTGATGTACATAGCACATGTTGAAGGCTAGGGCAGTAAAACACGCACGTCCTTTGATGACGACTGTCACGGCACGTCATCATGCGCTGATGTCTCTATTCTCCCAAGGATTGACAGGAGGTGCTAACTACCCAACCCAACGCATTTATTTACATAATAACCTCTTCAGGGAAGGAGCTATTCTTAACATTCATTAAGGAGATAACTATTCGTAAAGTCTACGTGCTGTATGCGTTTCAATTTCAGCATGCGGTTTATATATGTACCTCAACAATATATACAGTGCCGATGGAGAACCTCAACATCCTTTCAAAATTTTCACCTTTTTGTTGCCTTGTAGCCTTTAATTTCTTACATTAAATCAGATTTTTTTTTCCACCTTTATTTACACATCATGACCCACAGCTTCCAGGTGAAAAACAAATTCGACAAATTTCAGTAAATTCATTGAAAATACAAAACTAGAATATCTTGGTTTGGGTAAAGTGTCCACCCCCCCGCCCCCCCCCCCCCCCCCACTGAGTTAGTACTTGGTGGAAGCACCTTTGACAGCAATTACAGCTGTGAGTCTGTGGGATCGGTCTCCACCAACTTTGCACACCTTGATTGGCAATATTTGCTCATTCTTCTGTACAAAACTATTCAAGCTTAGACAAGTTGTGTGTGGGAGCGTTGATGGACAGCAATCTTCAAGTCATGCCACAGATTTTCGATTGGATTTAAGTCGTGGCTCTACTGGGTCACTCAAGGACATTTATCTTTTTGTTCCTCAATCACTCCAGTGTAGCTTTGGCTGTGTGCTTCGCGGTCCGTTTGTCATGCTGAAAGATGAACTTCCGTCCCAATTTCAGCTTTCTTGCAGAGGGCAGCAGGTTTTCCGCTAGGATTTTTCTGTATTTGGCTCTTTCCATTTTCCCTTCTATCCAGACAAGTGCCCCAGTCCCTGCTGATGAGAAACATCCCCATAACATTGTACCACCACAATGCTTCACAATAGGGATGGTGTTCTTTGGGCGATCTGCTGTTTTGGATGTGCACCAAACTTAAGGTTTTGCATTTTGGCCAAAAAGTTCCATCTTGGTTTCGTCACACCCCAAAACTTTTTTCCACATGGCTTCAGAATCTACTTTCTTAATCCTCTTGAAGTTCAGTCATTCAAATTCCTGGGTTTCACTATCAGCCATGATCTTTCTTGGGCAAACCGCATTTCAATGTAGGCTTCCAAAGCCAGTTGCCATATGGGCATCCTCCATCATGTAAAGTCTTTCTTTGGCACACCTGACCTTTTATCCACCTCCTAGGCCTTCATCCACTTTTGCCTTCAAGAATATTGGAATCTCCCTCGATGAAACTGATTCCATGGGTCTATCATTTTCACATCGGAGACAGGTCGATGGTCTCTCTCGTCTTCTACCGCCTCCTTTCTGGTCTTCCACCCTTTGCTCTTTCCGTGCTCTATGACAATGTGACTCTTTGGCCCCCTGTGATCCCCCCCACCCCCCACGGTTTCTGCAGGTCTACCAGTAAGAGCCCTTTTTTAAACCTCACATAATCCAGAATATTTGTTCCTCTTTTTTCTTGCTTGTGGAACCAACTTTCGCATTCTCTTCAATCTCATTCTTCCCTCCAGGACTTCAAGCTAGCCGTTCACCACCAACACACAGATCACCCTGCCTCCCCCCCCTCCATCGAAAACGGTGATCTTACCTTCCCCCATTAACCACTACCCCCACCCCAAGCCTATCGTTTTCCTTTCTGAGAGTTTGTTTTTGTATCCATCTTGTCCACCCCATATGTCCTCCACTACCCCTCAAATCTTCCCGACATCCCTTATTTGTCCAAGTCTCCCTCTATTTTGTCCCTCAACCCTGCTGTTAGTGTGCCCCCTCCTTCCACTGTTCCTTTTGTTCTGTTGTGTTCTAGCTTTTCCACAAGTTGACTTTATATACGATTTTTATTTATTTCACTAAACACTGACAAACTTTTCTCTCCCACTAAAAGCTGGTAACAGTCGCATCAGCATTAAAATCACTGCAACTCAGCAGTGAATTCATGTATTATGCATGTGTGGAAGGGGGGTGGTGAAAACCTGAGAAAAGAAAGGACAATTGAGGAATGGGGGAAATAAAGGAAGAGGCAGTAATAATGGGAGGGAAAGAGTATGTACCAGGGGTTGGAGTCGGGGGTGTGTGGAGTCAAAAAAAACAAACAGGCCAAATGTATCCAAGAGCCGTGTCATAAAGGTTTTGTCTTCACCAGAAGAAGAAGAACAACAACAACAAAACTTCCAATATTTCGTCACGTCCGTTGATGGAGCAATAGCGAGACCCGTCATGGAGGCTCTCGTTCATGACGAGAAAATCGTGTATTTACGAAATTACAACACATTAAATGGAATAATCTTTAAATAGTAACGTGAACTTTTCGAAACTTTAAGCAAATGTCCGAATATATTTAAAAGTTCATGATAGACGCTCTCACAAGGCACCGTCAATGCGAGGATGTGTACAGGTGTTTAGTATTTAAGGAGATCCGGATCTTGTATATAAAAGAGCCGAGTCATAAAAGTTTTGTCTTCACCAGAAGAAGAAGAACAACGCGGAGCTCTCTTAGAGCCAGTGTTCGGCTACGCGAGACGCTGCTAAAAAAATCTATATATATAAAGTTGAAAGTGTGTCTGTCTGTGTGTCTGTGTGTTTGTCTGTTTGTCTGTGACCTATGCACGTGAAGTACTGGACTGATCCTCACCAAACTTCACAAGCTGACAGAACATGTACCCGGGAGTGTCCCGATGTAAAAGATTGTACTTCCGACTTGCGGTTTCCGAATTATGACGTCATCACCTGATTGCGTAACGTTAATTTTTCAAGTTCAGCCGATTGACATGGGGCCAACGCCATTTGCAATAAGATGAAAAAATAATGCTACAGTCAATTGAAGACAATGACTTCCGACTTCCCGGTTTCCGAATTATGACGTCATCACCTGATTGCGTAACGTTAATTTTTCAAGTTAGCCGATTGACATGGGGCCAACGGAATTTGCAATAGAATGAAAAAATAATGCTACAGTCAATTGAAGACAATGACTTCCGACTTCCGGTTTCCGAATTATGACGTCATACCTGATTGCGTAACGTTAATTTTTCAAGTTCAGCCGATTGACATGGGACCAACGGAATTTGCTGAGAATGAGAATTAATTAAGTCGCAAATGATGACATGAAACCAGCCTCACATTGTTGAGGCATTATGGTTTTTATCTGATGCGGCAATAAATCTTAACATTTTTGAACTCGAGTCTTCTGCATATAAAACATGGCGGGGAAATATAATATTATAGTGGTGATGAAAAAAAATAATAATGGTGCAGCCTCTACAATTTTACAATTAACTTGACATATACTCCTTCAGACCCGCCGTCATCCACGGGATTCCTGTGCGGAGCACGGGTATCCCTGCTAGTACTCAATATTTGCGTAGTAATAGATGGAATATTGCAACTTCATCATCAGCGAGTTGGGTTGTTGTCCTGGCATGGTGAAAGAGGCTCAACGTCCAAGGACACGTGGAGTCGAAGCTCAGCGTCGGCTCGATCAGGGGAATAGACCATGTGGAGGTACTCGCTATTACCTTCAGAAAATGATTTTCGTTGTGCAGATCACCAATCTGGATGAAATTTTGCATACTTAAAGAATTTTAGACGCCGAGTCCAAATCCACTTGTTTCCACGTCGAGGATGTGACACAATTAGTCATTTTTGGCAATTAAAGATACACCGAACATTAAAGCAATTTTGACACAGAAATGAAGAATCAAGGATAGACTGATATGTACATCAAAGAGAACTCTTGTGAGGTCTTAAAATGATACAATATGTTTATACAGATCCCTATTCATGTTATTAAAGATGTTTATAATTAAAGGTCGTAAACTGAAGCAGTTACATATTTTTACGGCCGAAAACGTCTGGACGACCAGACAGGCCTTCGAGTTGACCAAGGCAACTTTTTGCTTAAAAGGCAGCCACACTGGCTATTAAAGGTATTACATTGACTATTAAAGGCAGTTACAGCGCCTATTAGACAGTTACATTGGCTCTTACGGATTAAATCAAAGACAAAGAGACTGCGCGACTCAGCCTGATGAAAAGTAGAACGCCACAGAGGATTACTGTCTTAGAACTCCAGTATTTCTTGCTCTGAAGCGGTTGCTGAACTAGGCTCTTGACTGCTGCTATTACAAAACTCAAGTCCACTATTCATGAATCTACTGTGTAGCCTGAATACTACTGTGTAACACCGTAAGTTACTAATACTATTACACCTGAATACTAGTTAGCTGAATCTACTGTGTAACACCTGAATATGTGTAGTAGATCACCACAGCAAAAGCAGTGTGACACCTGCATTCACAGTTCGTCGTCGGAATCATCGTCAGTTCCGCTTTCATCATCCATAAGTTCCATTTCTGCACGGGTCTGTTCATCGTTGGCGCAGTTTTGACACCCACAGCACTCTGTGCAGGACAGTCCTTTTGACCGGCAAGAACACTGGTTGGTCTCGCATTTCTCTTCTTGCAATTACATTTCGTCGCCTCTAACAGTTCCTTCGGCGCTGGTGGTTGTTCAGCCAGTGAACATCAGTGCTCCGTTGCGTTCCATCATCCGTGAAATGTAGGAGAAGGGGCTTCTATAAACCTCTCAGTGCGCGGTGGTGGATCGCAGACTGATAGTTCACTCTTTTGCAATGCAGCATCAGAGCGTCGCTTGTAGGCGGCAACTTCTGTTCTCCAGCGACTGGCTGCAGAATAGCTTGTAGCGAGCCTCATCCACACTCTTCATGGTCGGCTGATTGTAAATGGCGCAGACGAATTGTTCCAGGTTGTGAATGATATTCTGATCTAGCGTGAATTCTCGACCAATGCTCCCGAAACAGGTGATGAGATGGGGACCCTTCATCATCAAGTCAAATGGCCTTGTTTTGCCCTTACCGTGGAATGCACTGGTGGTATCACTCCCCTGAAATTGTGCAAACCTATCAACGCATCGCAGACAGAACTTTCCAGGGCATTACTCAGCTTCTAATGTCAACGACGATAACGTCCTTGGGACTTCCTGTGACAGATGGAAATTTCGCGCCCGAATCGATTCGAGTGAGCCTATGCCAACACAAAACATCGGTGTCGAAACTCTCTATGCGCACCGACTCTTCATTCTGTCCCGCGTGAGCGGCATGTAGCAGGAGTTCGTGTCAGCTTCCTCATGGTCACATTCAAGTTAGGTACTGCGACACAGTCATGACACCATTCGATGCCTTGATTTTCTCACATTTGCCGGCATGACTGAAGTAAACAGCATGTCACCCAGTTTTGATGGAGAGATGTTTCTCGTCCACGATTCGACGATGACTTTAAACCTCCTTGTTGGCTCCGCTCAGGAGATAATTGGCCACTGTTTTGGGAGGCTTGATCACGTCTGTAGATGGTTTGTACCTGAAGATCGCCCGCCCTGCCCGCTCTCTGGCGTGCTCCAGGCACTTGATGCTGATACTTGGGTAAGTATCAAACACCACGTCCAGTCTCGAAGATTGGTTATGTTGTGCTTTGGCCACTACGATGTTCAGCACCATCTCTTCAGTTTGCCGAAAGTGTTATGCAGTGAACCAGCTTTATCGCCTGAATAACGGCCATTTCATCCACAATTATTGCACTTGGATAGGCCGAGCGTCCACACGGCAATCGGGCCAAGTTTCAGTATATGGTTGTGGAGTTTGGCTTTGTCCGTCTTAGCAATCGAACCATCACCGGATGCCAGCAGGAAAGATATGTTCGCCAGTGGGTATGCGAGCAGATCGTGGAGTGTTACATTGCTTTACTCGCCAATCAACAGCAGTCATGTGAAAAGACGAGTTCATTCGCAATTTCAACCTTCGGCGTCTGCTGGTGGGGAGTCGCCGACTTGCCTCGCGCCTTCGAGAAAGTTGCCAATTTGGCCTTCGAAATCGGACTGAAGAATGGGAGCTCACCCGAGAGAGCCGATCACAGCATGAATTGACGACAGCATTCTCTCCCTTGACATACGCGTTCATCAAGTCCGCGGAAGTGGCTGGCGGTGCGATGACACCTGAACTAATATTGACGAGTTCAAGGTGAGCGCCGGAGAAAGGGTTAATCATTTGAAGTACTGTGTCCATCACTTGTACCACCACTGCTTCGTTCTTCTTCGAGCTCGACACATCCAATCCTTTCCATTGGGGCTCGTTGTGGATACCCGCCATGGACTCACATTTCCTTGCGATTTCCGCACGTGCTGGTTGGGACAGGATCCACTTCTTCACAGCTGTGCTTTTCTGTGTAACCAATGATGCCTCCTGGTCTTGCTTTCCTTATTTAAAGTCTGCTCTATGATCTGATCACACGCAACACTACTAAATCCATAACGAGTATGCCGTTGGGCAGTCCATTTGCCGTCCATGAACGCTTGATAGGTGTCTGGGTGGGAGTGCTCTAGCGGCCATTTCCAGCCAGAAACGGGTAGTACTTGCATAGTTTAGGTGATTGTACGCAAAGTACCAGGGCATTGAGCTCTCGTGATCGCAAGGTGTTTCGGCCAGTTCGAAGTACGAGTTGCCGTATAAGCTCTAGTGCAAGCTCCACCAAGTAGGGCCATGTAATGTCCACACTTTGGTGTTTGTTCAAGTCATCCTCACCATGAGTGCTCCGAGTATAGAACATGTAAATTGAGGTCTGAGTCACCCTGCTGTGGACCCTGGCTGGCTTAATCCTCTGTAGTTGACTCTGTTTCTGTTGTAGAGCTACTGTCTACAACAGCAGCCTGAGCAATGCAACCAATATCAATGTCTTCATGTACACCACTTCGCTCTCAGACATTTTTGGTGGACGATAGAAAATCATGTCTGGGTACCGTTCCTGCAGTCTTTTCTTCAGTCTTGTTGCCTGGTAGTTGGCCTTTCCTGACCTTCGCATACTCTGAGTAGGTCATTGAAATCTCACACAACTTCTTCATATGTATGATTGCTTTCATCAATGAGTCTTACCTGGATTACTTTATCACAGAAAATGTCAAATGTTGAGTCATAGTTCACTTTCTGAATTTGGAGTTTACTTTCACTCTGTCTGTGGTATGTGTCATTCACATACTCATAAACATTTATGGTGATAACAAACTGCCAGCGCCACAGTTTTTATCCTTTATAGTGTCATTATTCTCACATACGTTCATCTCTCTCTCTGCTCAGCAGTTTCCCTCAGCTTTCCTCCATCCTGTGTTTCTGCAGGGACAACTGATCACGTTGAGATTTTCCTTTGACACGGATGAATTTGTCTTTTTTATGGCATATCACACAATTCTTGGCAGTACACCAGCTGATTTGCCAGCCACCCTTTCTACAGAGGTTCTGAGGGATTTTCTACGTATGTTGTGGTATGAGTGACCTCTTCTTCTAGTCGCCCACCACCTCACTGGCCTTAGCAGAAACTGCAGTAGTGCTGGCTTCTGATTTCCTTTTCCTGGCTTCAGCACGTTTTATATGATCCTTGTTACAAACGACGCATAGCAGAACCGGTGACAGCCGGCATCCGCAGGAGGATCAGTCATTGGCAGCAGTTTCATCATTTGATCAGCCAGCAAACGGATTTGTTGATAGTTTCACTATCTGTGGCGTGCACCAAGCCTTCGCTCATCGCATACCTTACGCCAGCTCTTTCCGTGAATTGCGTCACTTTTCATTATCCTCCCGCCCAAGGGTGTGAAACAACGCATATTTGGTTGTTGAAAGACCAAAAATCACTCGAAATCACCAGACAACCATGGGCCGCCATCTTGATTTGTTGTTTCCTGGTCGTTTCCTCCGCGATTACAAGCACGCCACGCCCACTTCACGGCGGTAATTTAAATGGTAATAACTGTCGGTGTGTCAACTTGTGCATATGGAAACAAGTAGGAATTTCAATGGTGTGTTCTCATGAATGTACAGGGTTAATTTCGTTTAGATTGGTGATCTGCACAACAAAACTGAACGAACGACCCACCTCCACATGACCTAGAAGGGAGGAGGGGGTGTTCAACGTCGTCGAGGCTGTTCAACTAAAAAAAAAAAAACCTCACCCTTTACACCTGATACGATGGAAGATGAATAATAATTAATCAATCCCACGTGTGTCTGTGAATCACGTGACCAACATCAAGAATCACGTGACCAGCACCAATATATATAAATATTCGGAGTATATTTACATTCTCGTTCGTCGTTTCTTTATATATATATATATTATATATATATATATATATATATATATAATATATATATAATATTATATATATATATATATATATATAAATATTATATATATATATATATAACCCATTGAAGTTCCTCGCAGTTCGTGCTCCGGCGAGAGTCGTCGTGCATCGTGACGCAGAACGGAAGTGCCGTGAGACATTGTGAGAGATTAAATTCGCAAATATCTTCCCGTAACGATAAGCTCGCAAACAAAATGTGTCGTTTATTGAAATTGATGAGGAAAAACGATATTTAAATAGTTAATTAATTCCGACGACCGTCCTTCGCCGGTACGGTTTGACCCCGCCCATAAATGGCTCCGTCGGTGCTTTTGTTCCCGCCCTTTTGCAGATATCTCATTTGGCCGTTTTGTTTCCCTTTACCCCTTCCCTCAGTCGCTGGATTTTTCTGAGGGAAAGGGTGGAGGGGGAGAGACCTGCTGCTTGTGAGCCGGAGGAGCGTCAAGCTGTAGCGTGACGACCCAGGGAGACGGAGAGGACGGTTGTGTCGGAGCGAGGGTCTTGCAGTTGGGGCGGAGACATGTCGGAAACTTTACAGCTGGCGGAGACCAGCCGCTCTCTGGGTGGCAGTCGGTTCAAGGTGAACGTGGTGGACGAGGAGGACGGGCAAGAAGGTGTCGAGAAGGAAGCCGAGGACCCACAGAGTCCGGCGCACGACCCCAAGTTAGCTCGGTCCGCTCCGAGGGTCAACTTCGTCCCGAGGAGTTCTGAGAGTAGCGGGCAGGTCACGGAGAATGGCGAAACGCAATACAGCTATCCCACGGGTTACGATACGCACACCTACCTGCGCACCTTTGGTCACAATACCATGGACGCGCTGCCGAGGATCGACCATTACCGCAACACGACGGGCGCGCTCGCCGAGAAACTCGCGCGACCCACCTTGGCTGAGCTTCACGACCTGGTGGGTCTCGGGGGGGAAATACCAAATCTAGGAGCTATGCAGTGAAATTCAGCATATTGTTACAGTTCTAGGAACCGTTGTTCACCGTTACGACCCGTCATTTTGGTTCATTGTTGTGACGTGGTGTATGGAAGGCTGTGTGTGCTGCCATTTTTTTTTGCCTCTGCGATTCATAGTAACGATAACAATGACGTCTCGAATTTTTTTTGATATTGTGGAGCGTTGTAACTATAATTTGCCACGTGACCTGTCACCTGGCTGCCCTTGTGGTTTGAGTTGTGTGCGTTGAGGGGAGGGGATCATGAGATGAAATAAGTTGGATCTGTTCTCTTCTTACCTTATTATTATTATATTATTATTATTATTGACAGGGCCGGATTACTTGCTTGTGGCCCTAGGCCAAACCTTATCGTGCCCCCCCCCCCACAATATTATATATATATATATATTATATATATATATCGTAATATTGTAATGTAAAAAAAAATAATTACAGTACAACATTGATGTAACACATCAATAATTTTTAATCAAATTAGTTCCATATCAAGTACATCAAAGTAAATCAAGTTCCATATCGTGTACAATCTTACACATAGAAATAATGGAAAAATACAATGAAACTGAAGCATAATAAATTTTGCAAGCACAACTATGAAGTTCAAAATGACATTTTCCTGCTTTTTTTCTGTGGCAAATTTGTCAATGATACTGTTTGTGTCAAGGGATTGTAGGAGGTCAGATAAATAAATCAGGTAAGCATAAATTTAAATAATAAATTAGTTCAAGTCTAGTATAAGAGATACCAATATCACAAAATAAGAACACAAAAACACACATTATATAACAATGAAGTCCACTAAATACAACACCAATGTATATAATTTACAGATAGATAGATGGTGGGAAACGGGCATTTAAAAATGTACTGTTATATTTTTCGTTACCTTATTTTATTTTATTCATTTTACTATAGGGCCTACTAGCCTACTCCTTGGCCGATCAGAGAACCCACAAGTCCCCGGTGGGCCCCAGTTACTGGTGGGCCTAGGCCAATGGCCTATGTTACCTATTGGTAAATCGGCCCTGATTATTGTTGTTATTGTGATTATTATTATTTTTGTGTTAACCGTTTAATAGCACACTATTTGGTTGACTGGGTGAAATCTTGTTGCGTTGCCCTCACCGGTGTTTTGTTCGATTCCCAACGCTGCTCGGAGTGAAAGGTTCCCAATCGTGTTGATTGTTCTGACACCACCTACTTCAGATCGTCCAGTGTGGCAGGGTGGTTGAGGTAGACAGTCCCTTGGCAGCCCCCCAGATCCAGTAGTCTAGAGGGTTCAAGTCTGGGCTATGGGGGTGCCCAGTCTTGAGCGGTACCCAGGGCAACGAGGCTATATGCGGGGGTGCACCATCCTGCATCGACCGGGTCACACTGAGATAGCTTGGGGTGACCTTTTGGGCGAGATCATGATGTAACTTCTGGAGCACGGCCCGGTCGCACTCATCGTTGATCGTCACCGTCCTGCTGTTGTCATTCGCAAACCAGTAAGGCCCGAGCGTTCTCCCATCTGGCATTGAAGGTGCAGAAGCATGTGACCTTAGGCCCTTTCAGGTACCTCTCGGTGATCTCCTCGGGTGGTTCTGCCCCCCCAGAAAATGTTGCTGTGGTTGTTGATGGCACCGTTCAAGTGGAAATGGGATTCATCACTGAACCAGATCAGGTTGATCCAGTTTGAGGACCGCTCCATCCTGCCACTGAGCCAAATGCACATATCAAGTCTCCTTCTCATGTCATCTTGACTCAGCTTATGCCTAATGGAGAAGATGTATGGGAAAAGCTTCAGTTCCTTAGTGAGGATACGCCAGACTGATGTTGGTTTGATGCCTAGTTCATGGGAGCGCCGGCGGTGGGACTTCTTGGGACTGTCCACTGCAGAATCCCGCACGGGGTCGATGTTGGCTTGACTCTTGGTTGCTGATGCTATCCTGCCACTGTTGCCCTTGTTCTGGTTGTGCACTGTACCCTTGTGCTCAAAATGTTTCACAGTACGTTGAATGGCACAATTTGTGGGTTCATCACCTGTTCTGAGGTCGTATTCCTGGCAGAACCTCCGGCGGGTATCTACATATGATTGTCTCATACCACAGAGCCACCATTTTTGTCTTTTGCTTCACTGTCAATAGTATAGTTGAACTACGGAGCTAGAAATCCCAGGGAACAACTACCACAATAACATCACCAAACCCTGAAAAGGAAAACGGTACAGGTTAAAAAACAAGGAAATGGCAGGAAGTCAAAGTTGTATCAATCTTTTTGAAGCACCCTGTATGTGTCGGCCTGCTGCCCCACTGCCTACTTACCCACCTGTCTGCTGTCCAAATGTCTACCTACCTACCTACCTGTTCTCCAGCCCAAATGTCAACCTACCTTCCTGTCTACCTACCATGTCTGCCAGCCCAAATGTGTACCTACCTGTTCTCCAGCCCAAATGTCAACCTACCTTCCTGTCTACCTACCTACCTTATGCCAGCAAATGTTTGCCAGCCCAAATGTCTACCTACCTGTATGCCTACCTTCCTGTCTACCTACCTACCTGTATGCCAGCCCAAATGTCAACCTTCCTTCCTGTCTACCTACCTACCTACCTGTATGCCAGCCAAAAATGTCTACCTACCTGCCTGTTGGCCAGCCTGACTGTCTTACCTCCAACCTATTGGGTTTTCTTCCCAATCCCCTGCTCACCCACCTTTGTGCTCACCATTGTACCAACTTGTCCATGTACCTGCTTACCTCCCTGCACGCCAGCTTGCATACATGCATACCTGCCACCCTGCCTGCTACGTATCACCTGCTCGCCGGCGTGCTTGCCGAACATTATTTATGAACAGTGGTTTTCAGAGATTAAATTTTTTTTTGGTTTCAGAATATTCTCTGGTTTTTGAATGAATGGTGTTTGTTTCATCGGATCACATGCACTTTGTACACATTTGGTGTTTCTCCTTATTTTGACCTTTTGTTCAACAGCTTCAGTTATCGATATTTCTTCATGCCTTAAATTGTTTTGATGCACGTTACCTGCTGTGTGCATTTACGTGGCTAAAGGGTTTCCCCCAGTGGAAGAATTATTTCATTTGATCATGACCCTTTGTCTTCTACGTCTGTGCTGTAAATTGAGATCTCTTGTTGAAGTGTCATGTTTCTCTCCACTTATTTCCATTCCCACGTCGGGGGGGGGGGGGGGGCTCTCCTGCATCATCTTCGCCCTCTCTTTCTCGTCTGACTGCATGGATGCTTCTCCACTCGCAGGAAGCCCGAATGCCGCTTGCTTGGGTTACTTTATTCGAGCAATGACGTTCTTGCTCGGCGTAGAGAGGCGTTTCGATTTTCTGCGCATGCGTGCAAAATTCTGTTTGTCACCACAACATGCATTGTGTAAACTGATAACTCTTGTTTATAGGTATTCTTTATCTTCTAATTTTGCTATTTTAAAAGTATACCTCAGCAGCAAAACTATATCATGACCTCATGGTTTGGCGCATGTATGGGCATATGACGTGCTTTTAAACTGTTACTCATTTGTGCCAACAGTCCAAACACATCTGTGATTCAAATGGTTGTCATAAAAGTGATGATGCGCAATGTAATGACACTTCATGAAAATGTGAACAACTGCTGATAATTACGACCTCCGCCACCGAAGGTGGACGGAGGTTACGTATTGACCTCCGTCTGTCTTTGTTTGTTTGCAGGATATCTCAAAAAGTTTATGGATGAATTCAGTGGACAGGTTGGATGTGATGAAGCCAAATTGATTCGATTTTGGTGAAGATCCAGATGCTAGAATTTTTATACCATTCCTTACCATTGAGAGATAGGGCCAAAAACGGTGTTGCACGGTGTCTCAAAAAGATATTGACGGATTTGAATGAAACGTGGTGGACCGGTTGGGTATCCGACAAGAACGAACCGCTTTATATTTGTGTTGAGGTCCCAATGTGGATACGGCCTATCAGTGGGACAGATACAAACTGTAAACTGTGCAGCTTGGCGGAGGTATGCGTTTTAGAGCGAAGTTGATGATGATAAGCCATCGCGAATCCATATGCTTCCCACCTTAAGCAAAATTGAAAGGTGGCAAAAAGTTCCACCAGGAATGATCCAATATCAGAAAAAGAAATTCCCATTTTGACCCCTATGACTAAGTCCTCACCACTGGGGCATGAACCGCAGGTCATATTAAAAAAAATAGTTACTTGCATGATTTCCCCCAACGTTGATTGCATGTACAAAGTTTCATTAATACAACGTGCCCGTATTTGACCTTTTGACCCCCGCCCCATGGGTGGGGCCAAAATTACGCTGCTCTTGTACCTTCTTGCCACCTGACATTGATGAAAATAAAAAATTGTACGTTTGATTTTTATGAAATAAAACTTTTCTTTGAGATTAATTGCGCACAGGATGTTTCTCCAATCAGGAGATTGCTTACTGTGATGCTACCAGTGAAATATTTTGTTTGGCCATTCTGAAGGATGTCGCTCTTATAGTTTCATTAATCACAAGAATGGGTTTTACTTTGGAAGATGTACAACAATATAATAAAGGCACCATAGGCCTGTAACTCTGCAGCAAAAATTTTGTTCGGTAATTTTGGGTAAAAAATTTTTCCGGGTCCTGGATCGGCTCGGAACTCAAATAAGCTTGCAATAAGGAGGATTGCTGAACTTGCTCATCTGCATTACGCTAGTCTGATGAGTTCTTGTACCACCTTTTATCGCGTCACATGGCTATTAATGTACTCTGCAAACGCTGCCTACGCTTGCGACGCATGCTCGGTATGGGTACAATGCGAGCAGAGTTGAGACGTGAGATCGATGACGGAGAAATAGGCCTGGCATGGCGCTTGCCATACAGGCCAATGCCCCGCACAATGGCATTGCCATGAAATGCAAACGATGAATTGCTTATTGGTTTCAGGCAAATGCTTGCCATTCATCTAATTTCTTAATTGTTGATAAATCTAACTCGAGAGTGAAGTCGATTATCACAAATCCCCACGCTTCCCACCTAACGCAAGGTTGAAACATGGCGAAATGTTCCACCAGGAATGACCCAATATCAAATTTTGAGTTAAAAAAAACAAAACTTCTGTGTTGACCACTGTGACCCTGACATTGATGTGACTGGTCGTGATTACAGTGATGAGTCCCCACATCCCTGGGGCATGAACCGGAGGTCAAATCCAAAAGATCATAACACATTTCATGCTTCCCCCAATGTTGATTGCAAGAAACAAAGGTTCTTTAAAAGAAGCGTCTGTAATTACGTTTTTTGTTGTTGTTTTACCTTTTGACCCCAACCAAAGGTGTGGGGCCAAAAATGAAGCTTCTTTTGCACTTTTGGGCCCTGGGGTTATAACTACCAAGTTTGGTGAATTTCTGCACAACCGTTGAGGCGATAGTGTGACGGATGGACAGACAGAGCCGATTACAATATGCCTCCCCTCCCCCAAAGTGGGGTTAATATAGTGACGTGTGACAGGAATGATATGAACACCTGACATAAATGTTGACAATTGGACGAGTCGTTCTGCCCAGTCTCGAGCCCTGCCGCTAATCAGATTTGCTTTCAGTCATGCGCCGGTGGTTGTAACCGAAACGGTCATGTGATCATGAATCAACAGTGCCCCAGTCCACCGCCGATGATAATTTGAGAAACACTGACATTTATGTCATCCTCCTAATGACGTGAAGCACGATTGGTCAGTGTTAGATTTCTCGTTTGGCTTGATCTCTTAACATTCGCCATACTTGATAAACTTTATGAATTTACTGTACTGGTTGATAACCGTAGACTTCATGTCGTTTATGTATAACACAATAAGATGGAACACTTGCGTGAGAAAACCAACATTCAACTGCCAGCAGAGTGTATAAGCGGTCATTCAATGGATTTCCGAGAGGAAGGAGAAATAAAATGGCGGACATTCTTGAGTTTGTGCAAGCAAAGAGTTTGGCTCAGTATTGGCAAACCACGCACATGCAGGTATTGTTTTTCGCTCTGGTTGGATAAGTCTGTACAGCTTCAATTAAATAGTGGGTGATGTCACGTGCATGTTAAAAATAAATAATTAATTAAATAGATACATGACATCCCTTGGTGGCCATGGTGTGAGAGGTGTGAAAGGTGTGATCACCAAATGCCCTTTCATGGTCACTGTGCTCCAGTTCCATGTAGCCTCAAAGACTTGGTGTAAATGAGCCTGGATAGGTCATGGATGATCATTAGGCTGAGAGGTTCAAGAGCCCTAACCTTTCAATGACTGACCATAGTAAAAGCAAGGAGTGTTTGAAGATCCTTCTGATGGGTCACGGTGAGACCGAGATTTTTTTCCCATTGTCAGACCAGCATTTGATCAATTACATATTGGCAGAGGGTGATGCAGTGATTGAGTACTCTATGGCACAATGCCAAGTCATCCGCAAAAAGGAGGAGGGGGTTTCCCAGAGCATCGGATAGGTGATGTATTGTTATGGATTAGTGAATCCTATATAATTGGATATGTTAAGTTTTGTGTTCAAGGCAATGTGCATTACATGATTCTGATAGTAACTGTGTGAAAGGCAACTTGAGTTACAGTGAATTAAATAAATGTGATGTGTATTGGGGGGAGGGAGGGCACGTGCACAGACAACTGAGTGCGTCAGTGTCGGTGACATCGAGATAGATTATCAACAGAGTTTTGAAGATGACTCTTGTTGAGACTACAATGTTTGAGTAACGTGAGAGCATCACTCCTACGTTGGGCAGAGCTGGACTGGGTGAAAGATTTATGGAGAAGCAATGCTCTGAAACAATGGTCAAGCTTTAGTCAATCTTTGAATTCAGACAGTATGTTGCATTGGTTTGGGATTGACCTTGCGTGGTTGCCATAAAAGGTGAAACAATGAGCATTCAGGAAAAGTAACACAGAGGGTGTCTTGGAGGTGAACCAGAGATCCAGCTCCAGCAGTGTACAGAGACTTGGAGTGGCGGAGTGCAGAGACGTTCGTGTTGCCAAGCAAGGGCCAAGTAAACTGTGTACAACAGGAGCAGGCTGCGACAGCATCGTGAGCCTTGCATCATTGGATGCACGTTGACCACAGACCTGGTCATGATTCAGTGCACCTTGTTGGTGTTCGGATTCACTCCTGCTTGCAGACGGGTTGTGCTCACGAGGAGCCACCACAGCACTTGGGGTCCACGTTGACATCCCACGCTGACAGCTTCTCTGGGCAGCTCTCGTCAAGGTCGTCCCTCACCACTCCTCAGTGTGACCAGGGTTGCGTTGATTCCTTACTGCGAGATAATTTCTGCGGGGCTCACGCACTCCATATACAAGGTTGACTGTTTATCTGCATGTTCGTTTCAACACGGCAAAGTTCATCAATTGCACATTCAGACACTGCAAGATTCTGACTTTGAGTCACGACACGTATCTTATAAAAGTGGTGTATTAAAATGTGAGTATAGTTGCTTTATCCATTCATCCCATCCATTGGGACCACACTCTGTGCAGAGCGTTGGTGCTGCCTAAGCAGTCTCCTTAGCTATTGGGCACAATCCTGGATGGGTCGCCACTCCGACACAGGATACCAGCAAGCTGGCACTCATTTTGCTGACCTCTGAAGGATGACAGGCAGAGTCACCCCCACCTGGTATTAATTTAACAGCCAAGGGGGATTTGAACTCAGGATCCTAGGATTCCAAGCCCACCACCCTAACCATCAAGCCAACACCAGGCATAGTTGCTTTATCAGGGGCTGGAAGTTGCCTTTGTAAGAGTTGTGGAAGTATTTAAACTGCAATGAAATATATGTGTGTAACTTTGATTAAGATTTTAAAAGCATTGAACGTGACTTGTATTTCATGTGCGGAATTTTACAGTTACTGGGGGTTGATGATAAATTATTGATTGAATTAATTATCATCGAATGAAATTGGCGCATTTTAACGGTGGGGTTTAATAAATTGCATTTTATAGTTCCTTCTGTTTTTATGTTGTGCACTGGTTGTCAATTGACAAAGTTCAAAGTGATCGTTTTTAATTGTCTGCTACCTGACCCTTCGTGCACTTGCGGGGCACTCGTTCTGAGGCACGGAGGCCACGCGTAACAGTATCTATATCGTAAACAAGACACTGCCCCCAAAGCACTCAAGCCTCCGTTGGGAGTGGATGGAGTACATTAATTGTACAGATTTGTTTAGCATCCCGACATTTTATTAATGGCATTTCCACTATTGTATTGCTTCATTGGTGGGACCTCATCTGTTTCAACCGAGACTGAGTCCTTTCTACTTTTGGGGTGGGGGGGCCAAGATTAAAAAAAATAAATGAAACGAGAATTCATAAAACACCTTACCACGCAGTCTTGCGAAAAAAAAACACATGAGAATGGTCTTTTAAAATTCTTGCTTATTGCGTTTCTGAGCACGATCTACATTTCCTACGGGTTGCCATTTTGTCCGAATCTTGATATTCTTTAATGCTGAGAGAGCGAGCAGCAAATGCAATTGGTCGAGATGGTGGAATATTTTGGCCAAGTACTGCTAAATGGAAGGTTTTTCAAAGTGCCAAAAAGGTGATTTGTGTTCTCCAGTATTCGAGTATATAATTAGATTTAAATAAAATAAAGATTTTAAAGGCTGTAGAATTATGGGTTTTTTTTTTCATCTGAGGTTTACCGCCATTGATGCAGAGTCTTTTACACCACCTTATTTAACACACTGCATGAGTCCAAATCTTCCTCATTTTTCCCTGCTGCCCGGATTCCTCATGGCAGCACGATCATGATCAGACTGCCGATCGGTCCCCCATGGACCAGCCCATTCCCTCTTGCCTGTCTTATTTCTCTCCCTCTCTCTCCATCTCTCTCACTCTAAGTCTGTCGTGGCCCTGACTTCTTGAAGGCGGGGGTACACCAACCTAGATCTGGGAGATTGATTGGTTGTTTCCGTGCCGTGGGCTTGTTCGGGGGCATATAACAACAACAACGACAAACCATGAGTTCTTCTTGCCATTTGTTTGTGTCCTTTCTGACGTCCTTAGAAACAGTAAATTTCCTGTTGGGAATGATTCTCAATTTTATTTGACTGACAGGTAAGCAGAAAGGGTAAAAAAAAATAAAATTGCCTTGCTACTATGGGCGCATGCCCGATCAGGATGAAATTCTGTACCATTTTCCAAATTCAGAGCCAAAGTACTGATAAACGGTGAGTTCATGTTCCACAGTGTTGAAGATGTAAAATTCTATTTAAATGGAGTTGTTCCTCAATCATAAACTGATGTCTGCAGGCAGAGACAGACAGACCCAATTGCTTAACCTCGCTTTTTGCTTTGTGCATGTGGAGTAAAAAGTTACAAGTGGTTAGTCTTTCCTTAGCTTAGCCAAAAGGTTTGGTCTTTCCACTCTACTTTTATTTTATTAATTGTGACCCGCTCCTTCCCCATTTGCCCAAAATATGCTTCCTTTTTGCCAAAGACGAGAATAAAGTCCATTAAAGTGCAAGACGAGAGGAACTGTCACAGACCCACTTTGTCAATGAAAATATTACTTTTAGCTGTGGTAAATTTTTATTTTAATTGTGTAAAGCCTTTTGTGATGCAAAATGAAAGCTTTGGTAAGGCGAGCCTAAAAGGCACACTCTCGTAAGCTGGTTCAAGAGGCTCATTTGTCGATGCTGAAGCAAAGTTTGTTTCTGTCAGCTGGTGCATCCATGGTGACGTATGATGCACCTTTTATACTTTGAAGGTCATGGGTGTGATTCTTTATGAAGACGACAATTTGACACGTGGACTATACTTTTAGTTGCATCGGTTGAGTTAAAGGATGTTTTTTGTTTAAAAAGTTAATTTGATCGTACATGGTTTCCTTTTGTTAGCCCTTGCACTTCTTCCTCATAACCTTGAGTGCATCTGTTACTCTCACGTCCATTCAGTTTGAATGTGTGAAATGTGTTGCTGAACACAGCGTTGTGTTCTCACCAATTACATGGTGAATTATGCTTGTGGGGAGTGCTTGTACTGTATATCAATCCATTTCTTTGCAAAATGGAGTTGCTGCCACTGGCAAGTTGTCAAAGAACAACATGTATTTGAACCCGTTTTCTCCATTCTCCACCACATTCTTTCACGCATCTTTTGACTGGCATCGTATGTCAAAGAGAAGAAGGAAGAAGGTGTTTCCCAGAGCATCGGAGAGGTTGTTTATCTATTATCGGGAGCAAGTCCCTGCCCTGAGGCACTCAAGCCTCCATTGGGAGAGGGTTTCCATGAACAGCACAGATTTGTTTTGCATCCCTACATCTTATTCATTGCATTTTGCACCATCATATTGCTTGATTGGCAGGACTCGCCTGTTTCAATTGAGACTGTGAAGCCGATCTACTTTTCAGGTGGGATTTGGGGGTGGGGAACAAAAAGAAAAAATAAAGTATGTGACTGCCCTGAGTCAAAAGGTTGGCCTCTCTACCCTACTTTACTATTATTAATTTTGACCCACTCCCCATCTCCTCCTTCATCGTTTGTCCAAAATATTGCTTCACTTTTGTGAGGATGAGGAATGAGGTCCATTAAAGTGTGACATTAAAGGAACCATCAAACATCAACCAAATGTGTCAGTTCTCACACTTTTGTCAATGAAAATTACAACATTTAATTGTTAAACTTTCTTTTTTATTTTAATTGTCCAAAGTCTTTTGTGATGCAAAATGAAAGCTTTGGCAAGGCAAGCCGAAAGGGCACACTGTTGTAGCTGGTACTGGAGGCTGACTTGTCGATGCTGAAGCTGAGTTTGTATCTCAGCTGGTGCATCCACGGCGACGTGTGATGAATATTTTATACTTTGAAGGTCATGGCTGTCATTCTTTATGAATACGACAATTTGAGATGTACAGAGTGGCCACAAAGTACCTATGCACGCAGTTAGAATTTATCTGTATGCTTTCCCCCATTCTCCGCACAGATTTGAATTTTTCTCCATGTTCTTCTGGACATCTTCCATGTTGAGGGATGGG
>CM068956.1:176457621-176473919 GCA_035128595.1 Eptatretus atami
TTGCAGGACTTGTAGTGTACTTTTGTAGCTTGGTCATTGTAAGAAGAACAAATTGAGAAATATCACGATTGGTGAATGTCATTGAAAACCCGTTATGGAGGTAATTTTTTGAAAATTTATTTATTTAATCTTGCAAGATGTTCAGATTGAAGCAACCTGGTTGATTTGTGTGCTTGATATGAATGGTGATATATTATTGTTTGTATTAAGAATTATTAAGATCTTTATCTCCAACCTCCCCTTTATCCCAATGCCCTTGAACCCTTGACCTTTCACCCCCTTTCCATTCCCCTCCCCAACATCCCCACCTCCTCTTTCCTATTTGCAGGACCATGGCATTGTGATGGTGGATGAAACCAATGATGTGCGTATCATTGGCCTGCTTACTGTTATCCTCATCTTTGGAGTGTCAGTGGCTGGCATGGAGTGGGAAGCCAAGGTTGTTGGAAAATGCTGCCCTCCAACTTTTTGTTCTCATTAATGATGACTATGTGACAGCAAAAGGCTATTGCTTTAAAGACAGACTTGGCGATGAAAGTATTTGAGAAATTACAGATCAAAGAATGCTGGAGGGAGCTCGTAAATATGGAGGTACAAGGGCTCCATAGATGTACAAGTAAACGGCATGGAATGTTAATTTTCTCATTGTTGATCCTTCAGGGGAGGGTGGGGTGGATGTGGAAGTGACATTGCTGCTGCTTGCTTCAAGCACCTACACCTTCAGCTGGCATGTCTCGTCGTGATTCGAAGATGCCTTCTTTTGCTTGTTTCGTTGTCGGTCACGATTTGCACTCGCGTCTGTGATAGTACGTTTACAGAGACTCGGTCGAAACTAACAGCAAGCTGATTATTTTGATAGAAATCTCCCTGTGGGTGGTTGTTTTTGAAATGGTGGCAGGTGTCTCCTGAAGTTGACCCGTGATCAAAAATTTTTTTTTTTAAAGTGTTTTCAGTTGGAAAAGTCCAAACATTCTTCCTTTGATGTGATAGCTGCCATCAACAGCCATTGTGATTGTCGAGAATGACCTTTGAAATGACTTTCTATTATCGTACACAGAAGGTCCCGTATTTCTCTCTTCTTTTCAAACTGACATCCATCCACCTTGCTTTGTTCAAAAAGGTTTCGTTCACTGCTTTTAATGTTTACGATGGGGTTTTTCATTCCACCTCATATTAAATTAAGTGATGCAAGATATTCTATTCCTTTCTGGCCTTTACTGGCAGTTCTAACCAAGTAGAGAATTCCCTGTAACTGCACTACACATGCATTGTTGCATTTTCTCCAAGAGATTATCATGTACAGAATAGTGTGGGCTGGAAGGGTGAAGTGGGTAATGACATTTTGAAAGGGAAGGTTAAAGGGATTGCTGGTACATATGGATGCTTTGCCATTACTGCTACATGATATTATTACACTGAATGATTTGGAATGTGTCTCCTGACCCTCCCCTGGCAAACAGGCTCAACTTCTGTTGCTTCTGATTCTGCTTGCTGCAATTGTAAACTTTTTTATCGGCACCGTTATCCCACCAGACGACGTCAAACAGAGTCAAGGAATCTTCAGTTACAAGGGTATGTCACATTTGTGTGCTCAACGTTTAAGAAATGATGAAGACTTGGTCCGTCTTCGTCATTCTCGAGTATGTGACGTTTTTTGACATGATGTACATGGATTGAAGGAGGAAGGTGATTAAATTGAGAAGAAAAAAAACATTTGATGAAAAGAAGGCATGCAGTTTATGAGGTGGAAGGGAGGGGATTGGCTGGCAGGGTAGCCTCGATGAAGGCACACTTACCTATGAGCTGTCTAGCCTGGGTTCAAATCCTGGCTTCATTATAAACTGTTGTCCTGGTATTTTGCAAGCAAGGTGAGGCGTCGATGTGTGAGCTGTCCCTCGGATAGACATTAAAACCAGCGTCCACTCTGACAGCATTAATTGGTGGCCATTAAAAATCCCAGTGTCCTTCGTGAAGATTAGTCTAGATATCGCCGGCACCATGAACAAATTCCAAATTCCTGCCCGAACCCACAACGGGGTACTGCATCAGTGGCACAGCTGTGCACCCAGCAAACGATGCTACCCGCAGCCACGTGCTGCATATGAATGACGCTGACGACCTGGGAGTTGGCTGTTTTTTTTTTAAATGTCATATGTCCACATCCTGGTGTTGGCTTAATGGTTAGAGTGGTGGACTTGGGATCCTAGGGTCCTGAGTTCAAATCCCTCTCAGCTGTTGAATTAATACCAGGTGGGGTTAACTCGGCCTGTCATCCTTCCGAGGTCGACAAAATGAGTGCCAGCATGCTGTTATACTGTCGAAGTGGCGACCCGTCCAGGATTGTGCCCAATAGTCAAGGAGACTGCTTAGGCAGCACCAATGCTCTGCACAGAGTATGGTCCCAATGGATGGATATGTACATGTCTTCACCTTTGTGACATTGAAATAGTACCGAACATGAAATGTGCCAGCTAGAACATTTATCAATCCACTGCCCCTTCTCACCGTTTGCACTGCCAAATGAGGAAACTGAAGTTTGAGTGCTTGTTGGTCACAAGTGAAGTGAGGCCGGAGGGAAGCAATCTTTTGGTTTTTGTTTGTTACCCTCACCAGAGTAGAGGGTATTGCATTTGGGTCTGTTTTTCTGTTTGTCTGCACAGAGACTCCTAAGAACCCTTTAGACACTTAGACCCCTAAAACCATTTGGACCCTTTAGAACCCTAAGGCCCTTCAACACCCATAATAGACTTGATGCCCACAGACCCTGTTACACCATTTAGAACCCTTAGACCTCCAAGACCCTTTAGATCCTCTGAGACCCTTTAGAACCCCGAAGACCCTTCGACTCTTCTCGCCTTTTAGCTCCTTCAGACAATTCCGACCCATTAGACTTTAAATTTCACCCTTTAGACCTTTACACCTTTCGACCATTTGACCTTCACAACTTTTCAAACCTTTGCCCTTTACACACTTACAACTAGACCATTTAGACCTTTCATTTGCATTTAGTACATCCTTCCATTTATTTGCCACACAAAATACACCACATAAAACAAGCCATGTCAAGGGTCTGCAATCTGTGATTGCTCTTTCTTGTTTTGTTTTTGTGTGTTGTGTAGCCGCAATCTTCTCCGAAAACTTTGGCCCGGATTTTCGTCACAGTGAGACGTTTTTCTCGGTTTTTTCGATATTCTTCCCTGCTGCAACCGGAATCCTGGCAGGAGCAAACATTTCAGGAGATTTGGAGGTGAGAAGTTTTATCTTTCCCCGTGGCTTTTGTTTTGCTCCGCCTTTCACGGAATGCGACCCTGACTTGTGTCCAATAATGAATTTTATTTTCCCCGTGCTCTAGTTGCTAACATTCCACCCTTGATTGGATGCCTTGTTAGCATGTAAGGGCAGATTACATTTCCAACTACAAGGGCACTCGGTGGAGTGCATACCTCCACCCGGGTCCGGATCCAGATCTTCAAAAGCTAATCGGTTCGTCCTTGTCACACACCCAACCTGCCCACCAAGTTTCACCGAAATCCGTCCACAACTTGACGGGTGAAAACATAACCTCCGTCCACCTTCGTTGGGCGGACGTCATAAGCTCCATGAAAATGCATTATGCCTTCGACTGATGTTACTGTTTATAATGGCTTCTGATAAGAACCTTAATGACTTCATGAGCAAGTGTAGAACTGATCTGTGTGCGATTCTCGAGGTGGATGTGTTATCGGTCCTGCACAAACCTGTCCCACACTTGCAAAAACATATGAGTCGTGGGATTCATAAAGAGTAGCTACCAGTTTTTCAATTAAAATGTTTAAAATCGAGGTAATGGAGGGTGGAAGAGATGATTCTTTCTCCCATTCCCCTTGAAGGAGCTTGTAATATATTTCACGCAGAGTGAGGATGTAACCAGTTCCATGGATATTTAAGCCTGGGTTCCAAGCTGCACATTCGTTTGCTCAAACATTTGTCTCATGACTTGTAATAGTGTGCTGCTTCTTCTTTCCTAGTTGTATGTGTGTGGAATCTTGTGTTGCATCCACATGCAGTGCTCTTGTCTGAGAAACATGTCTTTTTTTTATTACTTTTGATACGTTAATTAAAAAAAAAAATTTTTCATCGTGTACCTAGGTATATGCAGGTACGTAGCACTACAAGTCTTGTGTCCATGTTCACGTGCAGATTTGAGTACATCTTGAATGTGGACAGTTTTTGTCACTCATTGAAATTTAATTCCATTGAAATGGAATCTGACCGACCAGGATCTCAGTTTGGTTAAATCGGGCTCTTTAGTACAAGTCGTGCTGCCGTCCCACACAAAAGCCAGATAATTCCACTAGAAGCCTTCAAATTATTACTTGTGCCCCATGTGCCTATCCTCTTCTATTTACCATTTGTACCTGTCCCCCCCCACCCCGACCCCTGTCCTTCCTTTCCATACCATTCCCAAAGTACCTTCTCTTCGTATCCTCTCAATTTTTTTTCTCTTCTCAATTTTTCGAGAATTTTCTTGCTTTCTCGTCTGCCTCTTCGCTAACCTCAACTGCATGTTGTTCCTTTACTGACTGCCATTCACATGAATGCATTATTTTATTAATTATATATGTATATTTATATATATATGTACAGTGGGGAGAACAAGTATTTGATACACTGCCGATTTTGCAGGTTTTCCACTTACAAGCACGTAGAGGTCTGTAATTTTATCATAGGTACACTTCAACTGTGAAAGACGGAATCTAAAACAAAAATCCTGAAAATCACATTGTATGATTTTAAAATAATTAATTTGCATTTTATTGCATGAAATAAGTATTTGATCACCTACCAACCAGTAAGAATTCCGGCTCTCACAGACCTGTTAGTTTTGTCTTTAAGAGCCCTCCCATTCTCCACTCATTACCTGTATTAACTGCACCTATTTGAACTCGTTACTGCATAAAAGACAGCTGTCCACACTCAATCAATCAGACTCCAACCTCTCCACAATGGCAAGCCAGAGAGCTGTCTAAGGACATCAGGGACAAAATTGTAGACTTGCACAAGGCTGGGATGGGCTCCAGGACAATAGGCAAGCAGCTTGGTGAGAAGGCAACAACTGTTGGCACAATTATTAGAAAATGGAAGAAGTTCAAGATAACAGTCAATCCCCCTCGGTCTGGGGCTCCATGCAAGATCTCACCTCGTGGAGCCTCAATGATCATGAGAAAGGTGAGGGATCAGCCCAGAACTACACGGCAGGACCTGGTCAATGACCTCAAGAGAGCTGGACCACAGTATCAAAGAAAACCATGAGTAACACACTACGCCGTCATGGATTAAAATCCTGCAGCGCACGCAAGGTCCCTCTGCTCAAGCCGCGCATGTCTAGGCCCGTCTGAAGTTGCCAATGACCATCTGGATGATCCAGAGGAGAATGGGAGAAGGTCATGTGGTCTGATGAGACCAAAATAGTGCTTTTTGGTTTAAACTCACTCGCCATGTTTGGAGGAGAAGAAGGATGAGTACAACCCAAGAACACCATCCAACCGTGAAGCATGGAGGTGGAAACATCATTCTTTGGGGATGCTTTTCTGCAAAGGGACAGGACGACTGCACGTATTGAGGGGAGGATGGATGGGGCCATGTATCGCGAGATCTTGGCCAACAACCCTCTTCCCTCAACAAGAGCATTGAAGATGGGGCGTGGCTGGGTCTCCAGCATGACAACGACCGAAACACACAGCCAGGGCAACTAAGGAGTGGCTCCGTAAGAAGCATCTCAAGGTCCTGGAGTGGCCTAGCCAGTCTCCAGACCTGAACCCAATAGAAAATCTTTGGAGGGAGCTGAAAGTCTGTGTTGCCCAGCGACAGCCCCGAAACCTGAAGGATCTGGAGAAGATCTGTATGGAGGAGTGGGCCAAAATCCCTGCTGCAGTCTGTGCAAACCTGGTTAAGAACTACAGGAAACGTCTGATCTCTGTAATTGCAAACAAATGTTTCTGTACCAAATATTAAGTTCTGTTTTTCTGATGTATCAAATACTTATTTCATGCAATAAAATGCAAATTAATTATTAAAATCATACAATGTGATTTTCAGGATTTTGTTTGATTCCGTCTTTCACAGTTGAAGTGTACCTATGATAAAAATTATAGACCTCTACGTGCTTTGTAAGTGGGAAAACCTGCAAAATCGGCAGTGTATCAAATACTTGTTCTCCCCACTGTATATGTATATATTATATATAATATATAGTTCGGGCCGGGTGAGAAGACCACTAGGTGGGAAGCCATGTCGGTTCCCACCAGACTCTCCAGAATTGTAGGCCGTCGCACACTGATAATTCCGTGACGCGGCGGGTCGCTTAACGACCGTGGACGCCAATAACTCAACCGCTGACCTGGGTTCCTCCCGTCTATGGGTTAATCGGGGTACCTAATTAATCACGTGGTTTAATTTCCGGGAAACACGCCCTCGGTACACCTTGTCCGAATCGGATCACTCTACCGGACCGGATCACTTTACCGGTTCGGATGCAGCGAGCGACACTGCCAAGGACGTACTGGCTAAAAGGAACGGATCGTTGGGATAAAGTCCCGGCTAAGCTAGGATTCGGACCATGCTGGATCGATGGAAGAAAAGACAAAAACGAGCTGGGAACATTCCCAATGGTAATTATTTATTTACAAGTAGGTGAGGAAAACTATGTGGCACAGTGAAGATTTATTGGGTGTTGTGTGCAGAGATAGAAAGAAGCGTGGTGCGACAATAACAGGCAACTTACAAAGGGGACACAGAGCAGACTTAACGCGGAAATAAATAACAATGATAACAATCTTCTACAGTCTTACTTAAGCAGACAGGCGCAGCTCACACACAGACACAGAACCCGATGTAGAGGGAGTTTTGAAACCGGGGGGGGGGTTGATGCTATGATCTCGGTACCTGTGCGCCCGATGGCACGACGTGCCACCAATACGTTTCGGGGGGGGGGGTGCTCCGGGGTGCGGTACCCTACAGTGGGCGCGTTGCCTCTGGCCCAAGCCGCATGTGTGGAGACTGGCTCGTGAAGGAGGAGCTTGAGTGGAGAAGGGCGGAGTCCAGAGGGCGAGGGTGGAGCAGTGGGCAGGATCAGGTAGGCGGGTGGGTCGACGTGTGGGCGGAGACGAGGAGGCGAGTCAAAGAGCAGGAGGCGGTCGTGGTGGTGTCGACGAAGCATGGGAGGAGACAGAGGTGGAGACGAGAAGCAGGAAACCACAGACAGTCCCGGCAAGAGGGACTGCCCCGACCTTTTTAGGGCCCGCAGCTCGGGGGGGAGGGCCATGCCGAATCCAAACGTATCACCCGAATCGGCGCTCCGATTAGCCCGACCCTCACGTCGCCCGCCAGCTTGGGCCGGAAACCGCCTCACTTCGTTTCCGGCAAGGCCACCCAAACAGTGGCAATATTGCGCAGAACCCACGAGATGAATGAATGCCCCACACCGAAATTGTCAAGCGAATCAACCTGCAAAAATCCCCGGCGAGCGGTCGAGGGTCCCGCTTGGGCATCCGACCAGCGCCGATCGACGTGTTCGTTCCGCACGCGCCAACGTGGCCCACATGTACATTCCCTGGCTCGATCGCAGCCTCGCTGGCCGCAGAGACGAGAAGACGTTCATCCGTGGAGGATCCACCGCTGCCAGCGAGACCGAAGTACATCGCCATGGATGAATCCATGCACGTTTCACGAGCGGCGTACGTGTCTGCTTTCGAGCACATTCCATACAGTGCCCCCGGTTCCGCCATTACGCATGCGGCCAGCGCTTGCGTTCACACGACTCCGCTAGTGTGTACGTGGGGCGAACACCAATATGTGGGTATTGAGGTTAAAAAAAAGAACAAGCCGCTTCTACCCGCACACTCGTATCCTGCCCAACATGCGTGGAGTCGCTTTATCGGCCTCCGTACGCGTCTTGTGCAGTGTGGGCGTCGTGCTGGCCGTGTTTCCCGTATCGTGAAAAACACCATTCGTGCAGCCTCTTAAGAGGTATTTATTCGCATGCCTTTCTAATGCAATTGGCAATTCTCCCCAGACCACCGGAAGCCCGAGTCGACAACCCCACTGCCAAGCGCACATCACTTTCGCACACGCCGGGTTTAGGGTCACCGGGAATGACGACCTGTGCAGCAGTTTCCTCACCGTGGTGCCACACGTGCTGATTTACTTCAGTCATTCCACCTCATATCACTGGAGGCCTCCCAGTTGACCCCCTCAGATTTACTTTAAACTTTCATAAAATAGTTCCCAGGTCAAAATGAAGCTGCGTAAAATTTTAGGTCCAGATGTGCTAAATCCCGAGATATTGAGGGTTGAAAATGTGGTTGTGGCCCTATTTTTATGGTCGTTGCGAGCATCACAAAATGAACGGCTACTTTTAAACTCCCACAACTTTTAAAATATTAATGCTAGAGCCTTGAAATTTTCAGAGATTCTTCTTCTACAACTGCTCTGTAAGAAACAACCATAAAACGGAGTATACTCTATTAATTTTTATGACCTGATCAGTTGAAATCCAGAAAAATGTTGGTTTTGTATGAAGACCCAACTTTGAGACCCATATATTTTTATTGACCCATCCAGAAGCTTGAAATTTTTCAGGTAATAACTGTATGGTAGTAGTATTCAAAACATGTTTACTTTTCTTAATCAGTCATATATATATATAATATATATATATATATATATATATATATATATATATATATAATACAGTCATGATCCCTCAAAAATTGAAAATTTTCATTTTTCCCCGAAATTCAGGTGAGGATTGCAAATATATGACAAGGTATACAACTTCAAATTGTTCACCATTGAAAGAGCATATTCAAGTTTACAAAAGTGTCAAATATCAAAGTGGTATAATGTTTCTATCAATATTTAAAAATATTTTTATAAATGATGATCTGCCAGTGCTGTGCGCGTTGTGTGTGCTATTTAATGAACAGTCCTTTTACATGTAGTACATATGTGTAGTACATGTATATACAATGTACATACATATCATCTGCTATTAGGATACCATGAACACAATACTTTGAAATTTGAATTTGTAATTCTTTGTTTCTCATTTGTAAATAGCAAGAGCTTAACTCATCTGACAGGGGCTAAAACTAGAACTTAGGAATAGTGGCTGATCTGCTGATGTCAGCAGTGTATATAGTTACATTCAAGGGAGGACATTTGTTGGGTTCTTTTTGGTCCATGTGATGAAAGTTATTGATGCTCCCCTAACGTCAACTGGGAGGCAGTACAAGCTCGCACCTGACTTGGAAAAGCAGATCAAGGACCTATTCAAATCATTTATGTGAAATGTTTTATTACATTGTTATTGCAGATGTGACATATTTTTGTATTAATAATTTGAATCATAGAACTAATCATTCATGATTACCATGGTGCCCACACCATACACACACTTCATGTATTCATGACTGTGTTAACAACAGTTTTAAAAAATATATAAAATATATATATTTAAAATATACCACTTTGATATTTGACACTTTTGTAAACTTGAATATGCTCTTTCCAATGGTGAACAATTTGAAATGGTATACCTTGTCATATATTTGAAATCCTCACCTGAATTGCGGGAAAAATGAAAATTTTCATTTTTGAGGATCATGACTGTATTATATATGACTGATTAAGAAAAGTAAACATGTATTGAATACTACTACCATACAGTTATTACATGAAAAAATTTCAACTTCTGGGATGGGTCAATAAAAATATATGGGGTCTCAAAGTTGGGTCTTCATACAAAACCAACATTTTTTTTTCTGGATTTCAACTGATCAGGTCATAAAATTTAATAGAGGTATACTCAGTTTTATGTTGTTTCTTACAGAGCAGTTATAGAAGAATAATCTCTGAAAATTTCAAGGCTCTAGCATGAATATTTAAAAAGTTGTGGGAGTTTAAAAGTAGCCGTTCATTTTGTGATGCTCGCAACGACCATAAAAATAGGGCCACAACCACATTTTCAACCCAATATCTCGGAGTTTAGCGCATCTATGGACCTAAAATTTTACGCAGCTTCATTTTGATATCTGGGAACTATTTTATGAAAGTTTAAAGTAAATCTGAGGGGGTCAACTGGGAACATTTTCTTAAATTTGGTGATTTCAGATGGAATGACTCCTCAGGAATAATCAGACGAAAAGAAGAGTGGGGACGAAATGAAGAAGAAAATGATTTGAGCAACCCTAGCTATTAGATCGCAGCACACTCCCTTGTTGTCCCGCTAAACAAAAGGAAAGGGACTATCAACACATATATTCATGGAATAACTGTCTCGGGACACCGATCTGTTGTATGCATGCGGTTCCGAGAACCGCAACAATATGTATGTATATATATATATATATATATATATATATATATGTATATGTACTTGAAAAAGTTGTGGATGAGTTTGTTAGGTGACAAGAACATAGTCAAGTATCTACGGAGGGTTTCCGTGCACACTCCCCCCCCCAGGACTTTACTAAACCAACTTTTTAGCTTCCTTTATGGTCCTATTACACATTTAAGATGTTAACAAAAAAAAAATTCCCGCATCCTGCGATATTCAGGACGGCGTCCAAAATGGCCACCAAAATGGGTAAAATCATAGAATACGGTATATAACATAACAAAATGTGGCAAATTGTAAAAATAATCATTGGGATTTGGTTCTTGATCATTAGTTACTAGTTTGATAATTGGGCTTTGTTGCCATTTTAAAAAATCCACGATGGTGTCCAAAATGGCCGCCAAATATGCAAAATCATAGAAATTGTATACAACAGCCAAAAACTGACAAAATTGTAAATTATTCATTAGAATAATGTTTCTCATCATTAGTAACTCATACCTAGTGATTGAATTTTGTTACAATGCTTAAATTCCAAGATGGCATCCAAATGGCTACCACAATAGGCAAAATCATAGAAAATTGAATACAACAGCCTGAAACTAAGAATAATATCCAGTAAATTAATATTTTGATTCATTGTAATATATGTTCAAGTAATATATCAGGGGTGCAAATTAACATTTTTATCCACCGGCCAGCAGGGCCGGTGACTAGAAAAAGTTACCGGCCAGCAGAATTTTTACCGGCCCGATAAAATACAGACAAAAGTCACAAATTTGATATCAAACACTTTTAATATACTCACATGAGTGAGGTTGGTTGGATGAGTGAGTTGGATGAGTGAGGTTGGTTGGATGAGTGAGTTTAATGGAGGAGATTTGGTGAATGAGTGAGTTTGATGGAGAAGGTTGGGTGGATGAATTAATTTGATGAGTGAGTTGGTTGGATGAGTGAGTTTAATGGAGGAGGTTTGCAGAATGAGTGAGTTTGATGGAGGAGGTTGGGTGGATGAGTGAGTTTGATGGAGGAGGTTGGGTGGATGAGTGAGTTGGATGGATGGATGAGTGAGTTTGATGAGTGGGGTGGGGGATGATGCAGGGAGGAGGAGGTTGTGAGTGATGGGGGGGGGGGGGGACCTTTTTTGTGTGGGTGATGGGGGGGCAGGGTGGTTGTGAGTAGTGCTGGGGGGGCATTTTGTGGTGATGGGGTGGTTGTGGGGGTGGTTGTGGCTGATGGACGATTGGGGGGGGGTTGTGGGTGATGGACGATAGGGTGGAGGGGGGTTGTGGTGATGGACAATGGTGGGGGTACTACTCGTCCACCCAACATCACATATAAACTCACTATCCACCTAACCTCACCCGTCAAACTCACTCATTCACCAACCTCACCCATCAAACTCACTCATTAACCCAACCTCACCCATCAAACTCGCTCATCAAACTCACTCATTCACCCAACCTCACCCATCAAACTCACTCATTCACCCAACCCACCCATCAAACTCACTCATTCACCCAACCTCACCCATCAAACTCGCTCATTTATCTAACCTCACTCATCTAACTCACTCATTAACCCAAAAGCCTCATCAAACTCACTCATTCACCTAACCTCACCCATGAAACTCACTCATTCACCCAAATTCACTCATTAACCAACCTGGGCATGAGAAAAATCACCAAACCGTCAAATCTCGCGCAATCACGCGTGATTTGGAACGAGATGAAAACAGACAAAATGGCCGCCGCCGTATTACCGGTGATTTGTACGGATTTCTGCGGACAAAAACAGTAGTTCTAGTTGAGAAAACTAGTAGAGAAGCCAGTACAATTTGTACAAAATAACAGGAATCACCGGTGATTCGCCAGCCGGGCAGGTAAGGCAGTATTGTGTACCCGCCCAGACAAAAGTTAGGCGCCATTGGCGACCGGCGGCCGTTAATTGCACCCCTGTATATGTAATATAACATTGCCTCAAGAAGGGAACCATGAGTGCATGGAGCCCGCAAAAAAAAGCTAACCCCTGCTCAGCAGGGGAAATGGCTGCAAAAAGGCTGTTTTTTATTATTGTCATGTATGTTCCTGATTATTAGAAACTAATAGGCCTATGTGGTGATTTATTTTTTGTTGCCATCCATAAAATCCAAGATGGAGTTCAAAATGGTTTTAAAAATGGGAAAATCATAGTAAATACCAAATGTCAGCTTCAAATAATCATTAATGTAATAATAATAGAGGACAGAACCATGGAATATTTTATTTTATGGGGGGGGGGGGTAGATGCATGGATACCCTCCGTAGATACTCCCTAAACAAGCCGATTAGATTTTGGTTAAGGTCTGGATCCTGATCTGGCCTATCAGTGGGATACAAAATGAAGAGTTGCATGATTAATTTGATTGCCGCAAGAATGTCAGTTTTAGCGAAGTACCATGAGAGGCATCATTATAGTGGAAAGAAAGAAAATTAAACGGCATTTTCTTGACGATGGCAAAAAGAAATATGAATTAAAGGTATGATATAATTGGATATGTTGGAAGCTAATCGGTTCAACTAGCTGTTTCCCCACCCAAAGAGTGGGTGTAGAAAGTTCAATTTCAATTAATTTAATGAAATTAAATAATAATTATTGAAATAAAAATAGTTTAGGAATAAGCACCACAATGACACGGGCAATAACCACAGATTTGATACACAAATGCATTCACTATGCCTATTACAGTGTATGAGCGACCTGTGCACCCATAAATTGTAGGCTGATGTGGTGATAGTGGGATGGAGTGGACATTTCCCCATAGATTGTGCATGTGGCAATACAGGGTATGTGACCCTTGGTCAATATACTTGTATATTTATAATATTGGTACAAAAAAATAGTGTTCCTCCACACTATCTTGTTGAGTCTCGGTGCAGAGCTTGGACTGCGTGCACGAGTTTGCCCCAAATTTGCTCCGACTCCATTCCACTCCACCTTGCTGAGTAGAGGGGTGGAGCTTTCATCAAGCAACAAACTCAGTTTTATGGTTGTAGATGAGAGAATGTTGCTGTTTTTCGTGGGTGTTGACATGCAGAAAATAAATGACATTCATGCACAGTCAAAAAAAATTAGTGATTTGTTACAAAAAACAGGGACTTTTGTACGGTGTTGTTAAATTCCATGGCCTTTGCTGTATTCGAGTTCTGAAGTTTGTATATCCCATTTATATTTGTAACAGACTTTAATTTGCTATATTTAAACCCTTGATTGAAATTATGGGAACTTGGTCTCACTGAACTAGGGGCCGCAATTGATATGCATCAAGTCGCCGATTTGCGTCGAGTCTATTAAGTCGCGCTAGTCTGATCTAACATAGTCATAAAAATTTAAAGACGATGTACTGTATTTCCGTTCGTCCGTTGGTGGAGGTGGAAAAGATTGCAGGTTGGAATGGGGGATAAAATGAGATGGTGGTTTGCCGCTTCCTTTAAGTCCTGCGGGGGACGAGTGCAATGAAACCTCATCCGGAACGCAGTTCCACAAACTGGTGAAAAGAGGAAGGGAAAAGTGAGGGTGAGTGGAGAGTCTGGATATTGGTAGTTTAACGAGGAGGGGGTTAATGGAGGATCAAGAACGGTTGGAGGGGAGACAGACAGAGACAGAGGCAGAGGCAGAGAAGGAACTAGATCGGGAGATAGGCGGTTTAAATAGAGGTCCCCAGCCTGTCTGCGATTTTGAGAGCAACAGGGCCGTGTGCTTCGGCCTTATCGTGGGTGATGGTAATATTTAGAGCTTTGGATTCCACGGAATCCATGACATGTTTGATGCTGAGGCCCCAGATGCCGCGATATAGGAGAGCATCACTTTGTTGAGATACAAACAAAGGCCTCACATGTTGTGGTTAGTTCTGATTTTTCAGAGATGACTTGGACCGACAAAGATGTCCAAGCTGGCATTGGAGGCCCCCTTTGCTATATTGTTGGCCGAGGGGAGGTCGTGGCTGGTTTCAGTGACTGACTCTGGACATAGGAGGGTTAGTTTGACGATCCTTCCAGAGTGAGAGGGTGAGATATTCCAGGATTGAAGGATTTGTTCCATTTATCCGACCAGCAACTAATCAGCAGAGTGCCGCAGCTGCAGTCTGCTTTGCAGAGGGATCGTGGTAATGCATGACATAACGTAGAATAATCTGCAAAAATAAAGTTTTACAGAGCATCAGAGGTTGTTTATTTAAATGGTTTTGAATTATTTTTTTTTTTTGACATGTTCGAAACCTTGAGGAGGACTTGCAACGCAAATCATTTGCATATGCAGATGGTGACATAGCCTTCCAGTGACACCGTCTTTGTAACGTCTGCTTTCTCTCCCTAGTAACAGGCAACTCCTACACATGACCCAACAGGTAAGTTTGACTTGGTCCAACATACCAGTACATAAATGATAGCACATCTCTACGCATGTCTTGCAGTATGGAATGCAGCCAAGTTTGACTCAAACGTTAAATTTAATTTAATTTTGCCGATGGAAAAATTAAATAAATATATCCTAGAAATATGACAAACAGTTGGTCGTTGCTAAAATGGTCTCATGGTCACATGTCGCAGAAGTACTCGACAAGGGCTGCACACACATGATTTCCTTCACTCAGGTTGTGTAAATGTTTGGTTTTTTTTGGTTGTTGTCTCAGTTGACCATTCTGCACGGAATAGGCTGTGTAAACAACAAGCACTGTTTCGAAACTACACTCATCCCTTTTCACCAGACACATCCACGTATCCTTTGTGCTACCAAAAGCATTTTTCATTACAAAAATCATGGCATGAATGTCTGTGATGTCTTTATCTTGAAAAGGTTGATATCCACTTTCACTTTCTACACCCTGTGCCACATGCTACCACTGTGCATGATATGGTGGTGGTTGTGAATGGCACTGATTATCCAGCTCTTAGAACTGCTCACAAGCTGCCTGCGATCTGTGATAGTTGTGACATTGTTATCGCTGCTTTTTTTATTATTATTATTATTTATTTAATATATACACTGTCAAGGCTCGTATGAGAGCTAACACACAGAATATATAACAGGAGCAGGAAATAAGACGGGTGGGAGAAGGAAGGATAAAACAGTGGGGAACGGAGACATTAGGAGAACTGTGGAAGGGAGAGGGATGGGGTGGGGTGCACAAAGTAAACAAAATGGACACTACAGGGACTTTCAGGAAGGAAGGCAGGGTATTTGAAGGTGGTAGGTTTGGGGTGGATTAACGGGGGTAGAAAAGATCGTGGTTTTGGATGGGGGAAGATAAGAGATGGTGTGTGAACAGCTGTTTTGAAAACCTGGAGGGAAGAGTGGGATTGAAGAGAGTGTGGGAGTTTGTTCCAAAGTGGGCAAAAAAAAGAATGAAAGTGAGGAGTGATTCTTGATTTTGGTAGTTTTACCAGAAGGGGGGTTCTTCCGGACCTTGCATGCCCTGCGGAAATATTGGGGGGACATATCTCAGACAGAGCGGGTGGGGGAGGTGGGGTGAGGCTGAGAGGAGATGGTAGAAGACAGAAAGATCACCCACCTGCCTGTGGTGAGGGAGTGAGAGGCCCAAAGACAGCCTCATCGAGGGAGATACCAATGATCCTAAATGCTTCGGTTTCCACAGCTGAAGATGAGAAAGGTGAGTGAGAGGCAGGAGCACCAGCCCAGATGGGAGAGCAGTACTCCATCAGGCTGTGGACAAAAGCTTTGTATATGGTCAGGAGCTCAGGTGTGCCAAGGAAGGACTTTGCACGACGGAAGGACTTTGCACGATGGAGGTTTCCCAGTCGGCAACTGGCTTTGGAGGTCATCTTGGAAATGTGGATTTTCCAGGAAAGATCACGGCAGATAGTGAGACTCAGAAGCTTGAATGAAAGGACTTCTTCAAGAGGAATGTTGAGAAAGGAGATGG
>CM068956.1:176521426-176531871 GCA_035128595.1 Eptatretus atami
ACCGTACGCACGTGATGGCCCAACGCCCGATTTAAATAACTTTCCATTGGTGTTTCCTTTTCTTTTTTTGTCAACTACCTGCAGTTTGGCCTAACGTAATGTGTGCTATAAAATAAAGAAAACTAGAAGGGCGCTCTTTGACACGAAATTTGCCTCCACCGACATTATTGCATCATTATACATACTTGTACCAAGTTTTACTTGTATCCCTGAGGCCAGATTCAAAATATTGAATAATTCTGGCTGCCAGACCATGTGTGCGATCAGGTTGAAATTTAAAACGTATATTCCCCATGATTACTAGATCATAACTGTGACGTTTCACGTCTGATGAAGCAGTTCAAGAGAATTAATTTTTTTAAGATCTTTGTTCAATCCAATATGGCTGCCAAACCATGTGACCTATTAATTATTTGTGAACACCCTGGTATCCCCAAGACTTGGGGAACATGTGGGTGAAGCTTCCCCTCGATCTGTTGAGCCGTTCTGGAGAATAAGATTTTTAAGGGTTAAATATTGAAAAAATAGCTGCCAAACCATGTGACCTATGATGTCATCGGTGGAGAACTGTTTGTTCCTCATGGATAGGCGATCATACCTGTAAAATTTTTCGCCTTCAGCTGTTTTGGAGAAGATTTTTGAAGGTTTTTAAGTTTTAAAACAGCATGGCTATCGAACTACGTGACCGATGATGTCATCAATTCCCCCCCCCCCAATACAATTTAGCATCTGATACTTCAAAATGACCTACATGATCTTCAAAAATTTTCATACTGATCGGAGAAAGCATTTGACGTATGCAATTATGATGTCATAACGAAGCCACCTATGACATCATCAAAAATAATCACACTTGTTTCCCATGGGGAGTACTTCTCACGTGACAAGTTTCAATTTTTTCCATGGAGTGGTTTGAGATAAAGGTCCAAAGTTATTTTTGTTTTTTTCCTTTTTTTCCAACATGGCTGCCAGCCCGTGCCCTATGACATAATGATTATTAAAACATTCTACATGAGTCGCACCTATGGTGAAAATTGTGTCAATCGGATAAGCGGTTGCAGAGAAAACAGAAAATTGGCATGGACGTATGTATGGAAGGGCAACTCAAAAACATAATACCACCGGCGACTTTGTCAGGGGAGGAATAAAAATTGTCAAGAAAACCGTTGGATACACTACCTAGTTTTCTTGGAAATGGTGAGATTGATGAACCATTAGTGGCAAATGGAACTTTGAGGTGCTCTTGAAGGCTGTATTGTTCTTCTCTGACCCAAGACAACTTGTGTACAATTGCACAAGGATTCCAGTGGGTTCCCCACTCTGTTGCACTTTTCTCGCTGTTAAGAGCTTCCAATAAAGCCGCTGATGCCTTGCAATCATGCGCACAGATCGAAGCAGGGTCTATTGCTGATGCTGCAGCATTGCTGAGTGCACGAGCTTCTGTATTTGTTATTTTTATTCTGTATTTCCTGTGCCGGACCTTGATGTGAATATTTACTTGTATTTAAGCACAAAGCCGGATAGTTTTATACATTAGCCGAAAATATAAATGCTTGCTAAAGATGACTTTGTTGCCTTTGTACCAAAAGAATGTTTGGTT
Source organism: Eptatretus atami (assembly GCA_035128595.1). Taxonomy (NCBI): domain Eukaryota; kingdom Metazoa; phylum Chordata; class Myxini; order Myxiniformes; family Myxinidae; genus Eptatretus; species Eptatretus atami. The sequence continues at coordinate 176,523,027 of CM068956.1, forward strand.
TGCCTTTTCATTCTCATCTTTGTTCAGATCACCGAAACACTTTTGACAGGTCAAAAGTAAATCTGCAACTCCTTACTATCTCGTTCTCAAGTCAAAATTTGGGTAAACAAAACAACAGCTGATGAGCAATGGATTTCACTTTTCGTCTGATTATATATTCTGCATTTTAAGCGATTTTAGCCAATTATTATTATTTTTAATTACTAGTGATACCTGCTTCCACAGGGAGCAGAATATTGTCAATTACCCACTCCCTGCTTGAGGTCCTGCTTATTTGTGTGACGGGCAGAGGGATGCAAATTATTTTGGTAATAGTAATACTCGTTCTCTTCGGGAGTGAAGAAAATGTCAATACCCACTCCCTCCAACAGGGGTCAGTAGTTAAACCTCTTACACTATTGTATTGTACAGGCGAAAATTGTAAGTAGTCTCCCCATTCTTACCGGGGAGGGGTGAGAGAGAATTATTTTGTGCCCATGACCCGACCCTCAATACTCCAAGCACATTTGCAAAATGTGGTGGAGGTTGCTGAGCCGTTTTTTATTCTATAATTATCAGATACATGTACATGCATCCATACAACTAGAGAATTGCCTTATTTTAGTATGATTTATATTAAAGTTTGGATGACAATGTAATAGCTTTGGTAGGGTGAAACGGGATCTACTTTGTTTACACGTGTCAGTGTGGCGAGCAGTTAGCTCGTCGGCTTGTATGGCGTCTCATTGGCCTGGTCCGTATACACCGTGTGTAAACGAGCATGTACTGGCCTGCATTAATTTTTATTGGGTATGGGAGGAGGAAGTATCGTCCATTTGCATTTCTTTGCAGTTTGCATTTGCAACGAAGAGCCTCTTGTAGTCGCTGCTTTGCACTGCACCAAATATTTTTCGAATCTGCAATAAAATGACACCTGTGTGCCATTTTACAGTTTGTGGAACTTATTTTGATGGTGTCCCTTTTACTGGTGTTTCCTCGCAATGACCTGCAATATGGCTGAGAAGTCTTTTGGTAGCTGGATGAAAGATTATAAAGCACTGCTCTTGAGTCAGTTGGTGAGAAGTACCATGAGGCCAATTAATTCCTTTTCCAATGGTGAAGGCCTTGACATGCAGTAAAGGACAGTTCGGTTTGATTGAAAAAGCTTTGATTGAAATTATGCTCTGAGCTTGTGTGCGATTTACCATCCACCACTGAACTTGTACTCGCTGAAAGAGGAATGGTGTTACATTATGTTCGATTCGATATCTACTAAGGTGTGTGTGTGTGTGTGTGTGTGTGTGATATGTATATGCATCTGCATATATAAACATATACATATATATATATGATTATATTGCTGGGATATATATATACTGTATATATGCATATACGTGCGCACACACACACACACACACACACACCACTTCCTTGCTGTCACAAGACTTCTGTTTTTTGTGGATTTGATGGGTTACTTCAAGATGCTTCCTTTGGATGATGATTTATTTATTTTTTTTTTAAATATGAGAAATCCAGACGAATTCAAGTTTGAAAACTTTTCAGGAGTTGCACACAAAACTTTTTCAGTGCAAGATAAAAATTCTTGAAGTGAAGAGTTGAGTGATGGAAAGGTGGCTTGCGTTTATCAATACATATATGTTTGCCAACGTTTAACTTAAATGCCCATAAGGGTCTGATCGGTGGCATTCCAGCACCTTTGCCTTGCATCATTGACCCTTATGTCTCATCTCCATTAGCACGATGGCACCGTGCTGACAAATGTTGGCGCTGAGGCCGAGCTGTAATCCATCCGTATGGCACTCTTCCCTCGTCAGGCTTTGAACTGCACCCCAATGCTGATTGCAATGTACTTGCATTGCTTGAGAATGCAGCTCTTCCCTGTACATGCACACACAGACCTATACAGGAAATCTTAATGTCGATGTCACTTATCGAATATGTGGCATCAATTTTGCAGGTGTCTTCAGAATGGGGACACAAACTCCGCCTGTGAGGTGCTCCTTTAGCCCTTGCTGCCGGTCCCAAGCCCGGATAAAGGAGGAGGGTTGTGTGCAGGGTTAGCAACCCAGCCACGTAAAATAATTCACTTGCTACTGAACTGTTGATCACGAGCCTGAAGTTTAGGCCTGCCATTGAGTCGACAATGCAATGGGCAGTCGTGAAATATTTTTCTCTGCACTGCATCATCAATATTGGAATGTAAGGATATGGCAAAAACTCAAAGTATCACAAAAACCATCAATTAGGTGAACGGCTACTCTTGCAAGACTTCATTAGCAAAACAGTCAGATATAATGTGAATCGAAAGATACTCCTGGTATTCTTGTACATGGTACTCCTGGAACCATTGCATTCAGGTACTCTTGCACGTGTAAAAAGAATGGCACTTATATTGAACTAATTAGGCATGTTGAGCTATTTTGGTTCAGAACCCTTGAATTGCATAAATTTCCAAGCAAGATTCCAAATCTTCAACCTGATGACGATCTAATGCTATCTTCCAACAAATTAATGCAAGGGGGGAGAAAAACAATTAGGTGAGCTATCCCTGTCACCCTGGTCCAACCTACAGGTGACATTCTATCAGTGGTATTGCTGCACCCCAGTAATGCTACCCATGACCATGTCTTCACATGAAAGAAGGGAAGAAAAAAAAAAAAAAACTTCGATAACACACTCTGGACCTCAATAGATAAGGTTCCCCAGCATGACATTCTAATTTGTTGTGGATGAAGTGAACAGATAAGGAACATTCATTGGATATTGTGGGAGAAAATGTGGATGTTGGAGGTTGTTGTTAGTTTGGTATGGTGGATAACTAACCATTTTATTCAAATGACTTCTTCCTGGTTGGATCCTTGTAGCCATCTTTTTCTCACAAGGTAACCTACATATTTGTCAGGTGGTTGTAAGACCTCTGGTTGAGAAAGAAGTTCAGATCATGTCTAAAATGTTAATGTATCCCAAGCACTGACAGGCCGACTTGTCTCATCTCCATTAGCACGATGGCACCGTTGGTGAATACACGTCGGACTGGCATTCAAATCCAGTTTCAGCTGGCTGATTGTGCATCATTGAAGCGTAGTTATGCTGCTGATGCAACACCTCTGCACATTTGGCCATAAATTTGGAATTTGGTCAGGGTCCCAGCAATCACTCACCTTCTTTCCATCCGGAGGTGCGATCTCCAACGTGCACTAACTAGTGTTCACTCATTGGTGCATGTCAAACACCAGGGTGATGGTTTATATCTGGGTTCATATTCAAACCCAGCCGAAACTGCTCAGAGGTGAATGCACATACCTGTAGGCTTTCATGCCCATCCCATCGTGCCAGTAATCACTCCCCGTGCCTTGCAACCCGAGAAATTAAACGGAAGAAAATGACAGACGAAGATTTCCCTGCGAAATTACCGTTGAAAGATTGAGCAACCGAATGCAATTTGAGCTTCAGCAACCGAGTAAATTTCAATGGATCGAGGAGGTATTTGACAATGAGAATGCACGGAAATGCATTCCAAGAAGCTTTTGTTGACATTGCGATAACAGTGCTCAGATAGACCAGAGGGGGAGAGAGAAAAAAAAAGAACGAAGAATGGCTCAGCAATCAGACGAGATACAATCTCGAAATAGTCTCAAATGAAACTGCTTAATGCCACTGAAGCCACAGAAAGCAAAGGAAATGAAAGCAAGAAAAAAAAAAAAGCAGCGAAATGTTTGGCAAGGAAAGCCAAAAGGGAATGCATTGAAATACTTTTATCCAAGGCAGAAGCAGTAACAGGATACATGTGTACTCTTCACCGGTGGACCAAGAGGCCTGATTGAGATCTCAAGTGCTTTGGGGATAGTCCATGCAGTGAAGGACAAATATGGTAAACTCCTTACGACACAATGCGAGAAGAGATGGGTAGAGCATTTCCATGATGACTTCAGCAGACCGGCATCGGAAATGCTCGCCTTCAATGCCATCGAGGCAACTGCCCCCAGCTTATTGTCTGCATTGAGAACCTTTTTAATTACTTTTAAATTTAACTATATATATATATATATATATATATTATAATATATATATATCTGTATATTGAAGATGAAAGCCATAGAATTAGACTCTCTCTCTCTAGCGAGTGCAGCCTGTGGCTGCTGGTTGCATCATTGGTTGGGACGCCGCTATGCCGCTGATGCAGTGTCCCCCTTACCAGTACACTGGTGCTCATTTTGCCGACCTCGGAAGGATGACAGGCTGAGTCAACCTCCTGGTGTATTTTAATTCAGCGGCCAACGGGGCTTGAACTCAGGACCCTAGGATCCCAAGCCGCCACCCTAACCACTAAGCCAACACCAGGCTTGCAGAATTAGACTTACCTCCTGAAATAACGTAAGGGATTGAGTCAGACTTATCAGCTCCTCGTAAACTCTTCGTTTTATCCCTCTTATCTTCCATTGCATCAGGTCACCATTGATAATAGGCTTTGAGAAGAGCTGGCTTTCATCCAAACATATTCTGCATTGACCAGATCTTCAACCCCTGAAACAAAATTGAACAGAATAATGAAGGGCAGGTGTTGAAGTCAAATCCACTTTCAAAAGGTATCACTATGGCTTTCCAGCAACAAGATTTGAACGTTAACATCATCAAATCTCCTTACCAAAATGACCAATGTGCAATTAACTTGCAGCAAGAAATGTCTGGCTTCTTCAAAGTGACCACCAGAGTCGGGCAGGCCTGCATTCTTTCACCAGTCTCGTTTGGCATCGCATTCGTCTTTGTTATGAGATAAACACCAAATAAAACAACAGGAATAGCGTGGGAGCCATAAACAAGTTGGCAGTCTGGATATTGCAGATGACGCTTGTTTCATGACACAGGAATGAAAGAGATGTTCAACAAAAAATCGGTAGCTGACATAGTAGATGCTGCAAGAATAATGATACGACGTGTTCGCAAACTAAAAGCAGTAGTCATGAAAGCCTATATTATATATTTATTTTTTTAAATACAATGTTGAGGCTCGTATAAGAGCTAACACACAGAATATATAACAGGAGGAGCAGGCGATAAGACGGGTGGGAGAAGGAAGGACAAAACAGTGGGGAACGGAGACATTAGGAGATCTGTGGAAGGGAGAGGGATGGGGTGGGGTGCACAAGGTAAACAGAATGGACACTACAGGGACTTTCAGGAAGGAAGGCAGGGTATTTGAAGGTGGTGAGTTTGGGCTGGATTAACGGGGGTAGAAAAGATCGTGGTTTTGGATGGGGGAAGATAAGAGATGGTGGTGAACAGCTGTTTTGAAAACCTGGAGGGAAGAGTGGGATTGAGAGAGTGTGGGAGTTTGTTCCAAAGTGGGCAAAAAAAAAAGAATGAAAGTGAGGAGTGATTCTTGATTTTGGTAGTTTTACCAGAAGGGGGTTCTTCCGGACCTTGCATGCCCTGCGGAAATATTGGGGGACATATCTCAGACAGAGCGGGTGGGGGACGGGGGTGAGGCTGGAGAGGAGATGGTAGAAGACAGAAAGACCACCGACCTGCCTGCGGTGAGAGAGTGAGAGGCCCAAAGACTCAGCCTCATCGAGGGAGATACCAATGATCCTAAATGCCTTGGTTTCCACAGCGTGAAGCCGATGAACGTGAGAGCAGGAGCACCAACCAGAGGGGAGACCAGTACTCCACGAGGCTGTAGATGAAAGCTTTGTACGTGATCAGGAACTCAGGTGTGCCAAGGAAAGACTTTGCATGACTGAGGATGTCCAGTCGGCGACTGGCTATGGAGGCCAGCTTGGAAATGTGGCTTTCCCTGGAAAGATTATGGCAGACAGACCCAGAGCTTGAATGAAAGGACTTCTTCAAGAGGATTGTTGAGAAAGATGGGGGTGGGGGGGGATGTTCCAGACATTCCTTTTGGAGAGGCATCATTCTTATTTGTTCTGATGTCTTTTCTGATGGCTGAGATGGCCTTGAGGTATGCACACTCGCCTCTCAGCTGTCTCCCTGGGTTTGAAGCCCGACCCAACTATAAATTGTCATCTCTGTGTTTCACAGGCAATGCGATTCTCAATGTGGCATGCCGTTCCTCGGATGGATGTTAAACGGGTGTCCCATCTGCTGGCATTAGTTTGTGGATGCTGAAGATCCCATGTCATCCTTCACGAAGAGTCGGCAAGCTATCGCTGGCACCCTGGTCGAATTCCAAGTTCCTGCGCCAACTACTTTGTCAAAGGTCAGGCCGGGCGATCCGGTTGGTGAAAGACTTGGGCCAAGTTTCCCCCAGCCATCCCCACAAGTGAGAATAATAGTGCTCATTAAAGAAGTCTTTCTTGATGCTGAACCACCAACTCTAAACGTATTCACCTATTCGGGGGCAGTGTAACCCAAAGCAACAAAAGGTGCATGATTGACGTCTAAGCAACAGTTCCAGCATCCTTTCAAGAGTTCAATACAATATGGAGATAGTTGGAGCATAATAATCCACAAATTAATAAAATCAAAATCTTCAACAGCTATGTCCCCACAATTCTATTTTGTGCAAAGGTATTGCAAGGCCGTGCAGCAGAAATCGACCAACGTCCATTGCCGATGTGCCATGTCAAAGGATTAGGTTGAACTAGAAACAGAGCGAGCAAAACTATCATCAACTCGAAGGGCACTCGATAGAGTGCATACCTCCGCCACGTAATGCCTGATCCACAAGAACATATCGGGCCCAGCACATTTTTGAAATATCATGCTATACAGTACTATATAGTTTTTGGTCCTATCAATGGTGAAGAATCACTTTTAAAAAAAGAAAACTTTTTTTTAAAATCTTATCCAGATTCGGATTCAGCACTTCACCCAAATCGAATCGATTCTTCCTCGTCACACACTCAACATGTCCACCGAGTCTCATTCGAATCCGTCCACAACTTTTTGAGATATCCTGCGCACAAAGAGACAGAAAGGGGGTGAAAACAACCTCTTTCACCTTCAGTGGTGGAGGTAATAAGCCAAATACTCTCAGGGCAAAGATGGATGCATCTCGGTTACGTTCTAAGAGGTGTGCAACGCGAGAATTCCCAACTAAGCTTGGCAATGGTGGCCAATGGGGAAAACTAAAAACGGGGAAGGCCCTTGGGAGCTTTAAACAGCATCGTTTTAGCAGATGTGGACATTCTCCAGCTTGAGGGAAATGCTCGACAGAAAATCGCACCTGATCGAGCGGGGAAGGAAGAAATTGATGAGGACAATGAATAGGGAGACGGAGCTTCCGTGTCGCTCAGCCTCTTTCCGCCACTGAGTAATCACTGGCCGGCTACTGGAGCCAAAGCACAAGTTTCCACCATGTTTGCGAGCTGCAGCCAAGCTGAGATTGTTTGCACCATGCATCAAGTGCTCTATGTCTTGCCAATTGGACGCTAATGTGACCGCATCTCCAATCCTGTGATATATGTAATCCACGAAAAGAAGAAAATCCAGACCACAGCTTTTAGCAAAAGACAGCCACAAGTCACGGACAAAGTACAATTTCAAATAGAAGCTCTTTCACCTTTGCAGGAGCAGGGGACCGCTGGCTGTTGACTTGTGGATCTTGAGCCGCAGGGCGTGCCTGCCCCTTTTCCCTCCTGCCTGTGGTCCACACAAACATCTTGGGAGACAGAAGGGATGATTTCACAATTTTCAATAATTATAAACTCTTCTGGCTTTGTGCAGGTTGCACAGTTGGAAGAGCTTAAGAGTGATTGATTTGTTTGTTTGTTTGTTTATTTATTCATTCATTTATGCATTCCTTCAATGACATTTCAGAGCTGTCATTTGTTTTTGTTTCATTATTCTGTGAGTTGTCGTCATTTGCTAATCGTACTTCAGTAAAGATGAGTTGGTTCGATGTGAAATGTTTTTCTGTACAATTTAAGGAGACTATTTCCTTTAAAATACTTTGAAATAACCTGAGAGAGCCTTCTCTGATGCAAAATTACAGGGACGTACTCACTTCAGGCAAGACTAATAATGAACGTGTCACTCGGTCTCCATTTCCATCCGAGGTGTATGAAAACAAACGGAGATTGCTTCAGCCTTCTCTTTACATTTCGACAACATGCTGGGCTATCGGATACTTACACGAGACGAGCGACATTCAGCGTGGATGAACAGAAGAACCAAAGGTGAGGTCAGCCCGTTGTCAGAGCACTTATGTGGAATGGTCTTTAGCAGGAATGGTGGAATGAAGGATACTGTGTCAGAATCCTCAAATTTCTGCACCCTTCAAACATGAATTGGCATTTGTGGATTGCGAATGTGATTTGATTTTTCTTTGCAGCTTGAGCTGCTCAGAACAACCAAGCAACTTATACTTGCATTGCATGTTTGTTCTTGAATTTACATCCAAAATTCCACTTTCTCTGAAATTATGGTGAATCGACATTTCCCTTCTGTTAAATGGGGGTGGGTGGGGAGGTTGCCGCAGCAGTTTTAAATGAAAGGGTCCTAATGAGGCAGGTGGGTAAGTCTACATGACCATTTGATGGATTTGGCCAGAACATTATCTTAAAGATTGTTGTTGTTGTGTAAGATGGTGAATGTTAATATTGTTTGCAGTGCACGCTATGCTCCACGATGCAGCACCCTCTGCTTAGTGCTTGTGTGTCACCGGACAAGTTTTCGACGATTGCGATTCTGCCTGGAATCTAACTTGGAACTTCTGTTGGATAATGATGAGCTGAAGGTGACAGAAAAAATCATATATATGACATACCCAAAAAGAATATTTTTTTTGACCTGCATCCCCATCCCCATCCCCCACTTCTTCCACCCCATCACCTTCCTTTTCTGTCTCTCTCTCTCTCTCTCTCTCTCTCTCTCTCTCTCTCTC
>CM068956.1:176541566-176581884 GCA_035128595.1 Eptatretus atami
GAAGAAGATTGGCCAAGAGCAGTTCCAGGCTTTCACCAGAGAATGCCTGGTGGAAAGGACCAAGCCAATTTATGAGGCAATTGGTCGGAGCAAGCTGAAGGTGTTTAGCACTTCCACCCCGAGAAGTGTGAGCAAAGGGAAACAGCAGCTGGCCTCTCTCATGTACTGTAAAGTTTTCGCTCAATCTGCGCAGCCGTTTCTGGAGAAGAAGAATTTTTAAAAAACACTAAAAAAACAAGATGCCGGCCGAATTACGTTCACCTATGACGTCAAAATATTTTTTTTCTACGATGAATTTAGTAGTAGATTGCACGCTCAAAAAATTTTCAAATTTTTGCATGTGGCTATCTACTTGACGAAATTTCATGGGATACCTCTTCACCGATGGACGTCACGAAAAATCACACGTATTCCCTGAGAGGGAGCTTCATAAAATGTATCAAGCGAAATTTTTTTACCTAGAAGGTTTCAGAGATACAGAGGTCCAAGTTTATCTTTTTTTTTCAAAGATGGCGCCCGTTACCACGGTGACCTATTGACGTCACATTATCATTATGTATGCTATCAAAAAGATACATATGTGTTGAAATTTTGTGTCGAATCGGTCTTAGGCATTTCTGTAAATGCATTTAAGCGAAAAAATCCTGAAATTTTTGCAAATTGTACGCGGAAGAAAAATAATAATAACTAGAACTGCCACTTTATTATCTGTGGCAGTGATGACGGTTACCCAGCTTCAAATTCCAACATGCGGCCAAAACATGTGATGTTCTGATGTCACTAATTTACATGCCTGCATACACGATGTTAGATGATAATTGCCAAATTTTGCTTCGATAGGTGATGTGATTCCAGAGGAAAACATTAATTAATATTTTTCTTGAATCAAAACATGGGCTGCCAAACATGTGGACCTATCATTCGAAATTAAAACTTGTATTTCACTGCTCATGTGCAAGAGGTTTGTAAGTTTCCCCTGTGATCAGATCACCGTCTGGAGAAGAAGATTTTGAAGGTTTTAGGCGTAAATCCAGATGGCGGCCAAACATGTAAACTTGTGACTCATAATTTGTAAATGTATGCAGACATGGATGGAGGATGACATTTGCAAATTTGGCTTCGGAATAGGTTAAGCACTTCCAGAGAAAACATTATTAAATATTTTTCTAAAATCCCAACATGGCTGCCAAAACCATGTGACCTATCAATTAGAAATTAACAAACTTGTATTCCCGACCATGTGCATAGGTGTGTGAATGTTTTCCCCTTGATCAGGTCAAGCTTTTGGAGAAGAAGATGTTTGCAAGTTTTTAGGGTATATTCAAGATGGCCGCCAACCATGTTGACGATCAAGAAGAAATTAACAACTGAGAGAAAGGACCTCATGCTGGAATATATGTGTAAAGTTTCGTCTCAATCTGTCTTTCCGTTCTGGAGAAGAAGATTTTAAAAATTTATTCATTTTCAATCCAGATGGCTTGCCGAACCATGTGACCTTATGACATCAAAAATTTTAAATTTGGCTTTCTATCGTCGACCTTTACAAGTGTGTGAAGTTTCGTTAAATGCGGATAAGGGTCCATTTGCTATCCAAGATGGCCGCCAACCATTGACTTCTGAGGTTAAAATTTTTTGCCATCTATGCAGACTTGATGTGAGAAGGCAGTTGCAAATTTTCGCTTCGTGGCCTTAGGAATTCCAGAGAAAAACATTATTTAATATTTTTCTTAAACAACATGGCGGGCCAAACCCATGTGACCTATCATTCGGAAATTAAAAACTTACATACGCATACATGTCTCGAATATAGTTGTGAAAATCACGCCTTCATTGGGACCCAGCGCTCTGGAGAAGAAGATGTTTGAAGGTTTTAGGGTTTTTTCAAGATGGCCGCCAACCATGTGACCAATCAAGAAGAAATTAACAAACTTGAAAGAGGACCTCTTGGGTGAATGTACTCTGCTAAAGTTTCGCCTCAATCCGTTCAGCCCTTCTGGAGAGAGAATTTTTTAAAAAAACACTAAAAAAACAAGATGGCGGCGAATTCGTCATCGATGAGTCAAAAAAAACATTTTTGACGATTAATTTTGCGTAGATGATCTCAGAATTTTTTCAGATTTTTCCTATGACGGGCGTTCTACTGTGACGAATTTTCACGGGTATATCGCTTCACCTATGACGTCACGAAAATCAACACGTGGATTCCCATAGGGAGCTTAATTAAAAAATGTATCACGAAAAATTTTTTCATTTCACGGTTTCGAAGATTACAGATGTCCCAAGTTTATCGCTTTTTTTCAAGATGGCGACCGCACCACGTGATCAATAGACGTGCTAATTTATACTGATTGTGCTATCAAAAAAGATAACATACTATGGTGCAAATTTTTGTGTCGATCGGACTTAGTGTCCCAGAGAAATGATTTTTTAAAGCGAAAAAGGTCAAAAATGCCGCGGAAAAAATCAAGGAAAGAATAATAATAATAATAATAATATATAATAATAATAATATTATGCGTATAATAAACAGAGAAAAAACAATAGGGTTACCCAGTCTATTGATGGGTACCCTAACTAGAACTGCCACTTATAACTGCTGGCAGTGTATGACCGGGTACCAGTCCGGTCCCGGCCTTTGATTTTCATACAACATGAGACCTAATCATAGCCAAAGTTTCGCAATTGAAAGGATAAAGCGGTTGCAAGAGAAACATTATTTAATAGTGACACAACACAGGCTGTTTGTTGAGACGGTGCGAACAGTGACGAGTTAGCGAACTGGGCAGCACAAAGCTTTCAATTTCTTATTACTGGCTACCAGATGAAATTAATTAATAATTCTGGCTGCCAAATCGCGTGACCGATCAGCGTTGAAATTTAAACTTTGTTTCACATGGCGGCTAAATTAGAAATTTGAAGTTTCGTTATAGATAGAAGCGGCGGTTCCAGAGTAAACATTAATTAAATTTATCCTTTCAATCAAATGGCGGCCAAACCATGTGACTTCTGATGTCATAATTTGCCCACGTGTGCAAACCTACCGGTAGATATAGTGCAAATTTTCGCTTCGTCAGGTTAAGCAGTTCGAGAGAAAACATTATTTAATATTTTTTACCTTCAACTCCACTATGGCTGCCAAACTTTGCGTCGCACCTCAAAAGGGGTTTGAGACTTTTTTATTCGTCATGGAAGAGGCGTCATAGTGGTTGGAGGTTTCGCCTGGATCTGTTCAGCCGTTTCAGAGGAAAAAGACGTTTAAAGTTTATTATTTTCATTCCAAGATGGCTGACGTACCTGTGACCTATGACATTCACAAAATTTATATTTCTGCTGCCAACTGGGTTATTGAACATTGGTGTGTGACAGTTTCGTGTTAATCGGTAAGGTCTGCGTTTTTCTTCCAAGATGGCCGGCCCAAAACCATGTGACTCGGTGTGACGTTCATAATTTTTACCCGCAGTGCACACGGATGGTAGATGATAATGCAAATTTTCGATTCGTTAGGTTAAGCGGTTCCAGAGAAAACATTATTTAATATTTTCTTAAATCCACATGGCTGGCCAACCAATGTGACTATCAATTCGAAATTAACAAACTTATATCGCTACAATCTCCCGAATAATTGTGGAAATCCCCCTTCATCGGACCAGTGCTTGGAGAAGAAGATGTTTGAAGTTTTAGGGTTTTTTCAAGATGGCGCAAAGCATTGACATCAAGAAGGAAATTTAACAAAACTTGAGAAAGGACCTCATGGGCGAATACACCTGTAAGTTTCGTCTCGATCTGTCTTGCCCTTTGAGAAGAAGATTTGTTAAAATTTATTCATTTTCAATTCCAAGATGGCTGCCGAACCATGTGACCTATGGACATCAAAATTTAAATTCTGCTTTCTATCGTCGCCACCTAACAAGTGTGTGAATTTCGTGTAAATCGGATTTAAGGTCGGGTTTTATTCCAAGATGCGCCAAAACCATGTGACTTCTGAAGGTAAATATTATTTACCATGTATGCAGAACTATGTGAGAAGGCAGTTTGGCAAATTTTTCGCTCGATGGCTTAAGGAATTCCAGAGAAACATTATTTAATATTTTTCTTAAAACCAACATGGCGGCCAAACCATGTGACCTATCAATTTGAAATTTAACAAACTTACATCGCCATTACATGTCTCGAATATAGTTGGAAATCACGCCTTCATTGGCCAGCGCTTCTGGAGGAAGAAGATGGTTTGAAGGTTTTAGGGTTTTTTCAAGATGTGCCGCCAAACATGTGACGACTGCACAGTACCACAACTTGTGAGAAGGACCTCCATTGGGGAATATATGTGTTAAAGTTTCGTCTCAATCTGTCTCTGTTCTGGAGAAGAAATGGTTTTAAAATTATTTCATTTTCAATCCAAGATGGCTGACGAACCATGTGACCTATGACATCAAAAATTTAAATTTGCTTTCTATCGTCGACCTTAACAAGTGTGTGAGTTTCGTTTGTTAAATCGGATAAGGTCAGATTTTCTATCCAGATGGCCGCCAAACCATGTGACTCTGAGGTAATATTTTGCCATCTGCAGGACTTGATGTGAGAAGCAGTTGCAAAATTTTCGCTTCGATGGCTTAAGGAATTCCAGAGAAAACATTATTTATATTTTTCTTTAAAACAACATTGGCGGCCAAACCATGTGACTATCAATTCGAAAATATAACAAACTTACACGCATTTCATTGCTCGAATATAGTTGTGAAATCACGCCTTCATTGGACCAGCGTTCTGAGAAGAAGAGGTTGAAGGTTTTTAGGGTTTTTTCAAGATGGCGCCAAACCATGTGACCAATCAAGAAAAATTAACAACTTGAAAGAGGAACCTCTTGTGGGAATTGTTACTTAAAGTTTCGCCTCAATCCGTTCAGCCCTTCTGGAGAAAAGATTTTTTTAAAAAAACACTAAAAACAAGTATGGCGGCCAATTACGGTCATCGATGACGTTCAAAAAAAACATTTTGACGATGTGGATTTTGGCCGTAGGATGATGCTCAGAATTTTTCAGATGTTTCCTATACGGCGTTTCTACTTGAACGAATTTTCACCGGTTATTATCGTTCAACTATGACGTCACGAACATCACACGTGTTCCCCTAGGGAGCTTAATTAAAATGTATCAAACGAAAATTTTTCCATTGCACGGTTTCCGAGATACAGATGTCCAAAGTTTTTATCGCTTTTTTCAAGATTGGCGACGCACCACGTGACCAAATGCGTCATAATATAATGTGATTGTACTATTCAAAAAAGATACATACTATGGGGCAAATTTTGTGTCATTCGGAACTTAGTCTCCCAGAGAAATATGATTTTTTAAGCGAAAAAGGGTGCAAAAGCCGGCGGAAGAATAATGAATAATAATAAAATAATGCGTAATAATAAAACAGAAGAAAAACCAATGGTAACCCTGTACTCACAGGGGTTACCCTAATAATAATAAAACAGAGAAAAACAATAGGTATCCAGTCCATTTGACTGATACCCTATAACTAGCTGCCACTTTGTATTAACTGCTGGCAGTGATGACCGGTGTTACCCAAGAAGTGTCCGCCTTTGACAAACCGATACAACATGAGACTTAAATCATCGTCGCAAGTTCCATTCATTAGGATAAGACGGTGCCAAGAAACATTATTTAATAGTGACACAAACACAGGCCTGCTTTGTTGAGATTGAGACGCGCGGGGAACAGACGAGTTACGAACCTGGCGCACCAAAGCGTTCAATTTCGTGATTCTTGGCACCAGATTCAAATAATTAAATAATTCTGGCTGCCAAACGCATGACCGATCAGGTAATTTTTAAAATTTTGTTGTCACATGTCGTGCTAAATTAAAATTGAAGTTTCTTATATATAGAAAAGCGGTTCCAGTAGTAACATTTAATTAATATTATCTTCAATTCCAGATGGGCCAAACCATGTTGGACTTGTGACGTTCATAATTTTCAGCCGTGTACAAACACGATGGTAGATGATAAATGCAAGTTTTCCTTCGCCCAGGTAAGCATTCCAGAGAAACATTATTTAAATATTTTTCTTAAAACAAACATGCTGCCAAACCCTGGGCCCGATCCGGTTGAATTTCAAACCCTCGATCCGCATGATCTGTGCACCATTAAGCTGTGTTTCCACATTTTATTGATGCTAGTAGTTCCAGAGTAAACATTAATTAATATTTTCCTTCAATCCCACTATGCAGCGCCAAACGTTGCGTCACCTCAAAAGGGGTGAGAACTTTTATTCATCATGAGAGGCGGTATTGTGGTGGAGTTTCGCCTGCGATCTGTCAGCCGTTTCAGAGAAAAAAGACGTTTTAGAGTTATTATTTTCCAATCCAAGATGGCTGACGAACCAGTTGGACCTTGACATCACAAATTTATATTCTGCTTCCACTTGCCCGGTATTGGAACATGTTTGTGAAGTTTCGTGTTTAATCGTAAAGGTGCGTTTTCTATCCAAGATGCCGCCAAACCAGTTGACTTCTGGACGTCATAATTTTTTACCATTCGCGTGCACACGGGGATGGTAGATGATAATGTCAAATTTTCGATTCGTGAGGTTAGCGGTTTCCAGATAAAACATTATTTAATATTTTTCTTAAAATCCAACATGGCGGCGCCAAACATGTGACTATCAATTTCGAAAATTAACAAACTTATATCGCCACCTGTCCCGAATTACTTGTGAAATCTCCCCCTTCATCGGACAAGCGCTTCTGGCAGAAGAAGATGTTTTGAAGGTTTTTAGGGTTTTTTCGATGGCCGCCAAACCATGTGACCGATCAAGAAGAGAAAAATTAACAAAACTTGAGAAAGGACCTCATGGGAAATAATATGTAAAGTTGTCTCAAATCTGTCTTTCCGTTCTTGGAGAAGAAGATTTTTTAAAATTTATTCATTGGTCCAATGCCAAGATGGCTTGCCGAACCATGTGGACTCTTATGACATCAAAATTTAAAGTCGCTTCGTCATCGACCTTAACACGTGTGTGAAGTTTCGGGTAAATCGGATTAAGGTCGGTTTTTCTACCAAGATGGCCGCCAAACCCATGTTGACTTCTGAAGGGTAAAAAATATTTTTGCCATCTATGCAGACTTGATGTGAGAAGCAGTGCAAATTTTCGCTTCGATGGCTGAAGGAATTCCAGAGAGAAAACATTATTTAATATTTTTCTTAAAACAACATGGCGGCCAAACCACGTGACCTATCAATTCGAAATTAACAAACTTATATCGCATACATGTCTCGAATAAGTTGTTGGAAATCACGCCTTCATTTGGACCAGCGCTTTGGAAGAAGATGTGTTGAGGTTTTAGGGTTTTTTCAAGATGGCCGCCAAACCAGTGTGACCAATCAAGAAGAAATTAACAAACTTGAAAGAGGACCTCTTTGGGAATGTTACCTGTAAGTTCGCCTCAATCTGTTCAGCCCTTCTGGAGAAGAAGATTGTTTTTAAAAAAACACTAAAAAACAAGATGGCGGCCGAATTACGTCATCGATGACGTCAAAAAAACATTTTTGACGATGAATTTTCCTGTGGATGACGTCTCAGAATTTTTCAGATTTTTCCTATACTGGCGTTCTACTTGACGGAATTTCACCGATATACGCTTCACCTATGACGTCACGAAAAATCACACGTGTTCCCATAGGAGCTTAATAAAATGTATCAAACGAAAATTTTTTTCCATTGCACCGGTTTCCGAGATACAGATGTCCAAATGTTTATCGCTTTTTTCAAGATGGCGACCGCACCAGTGACCAATGACGTCATTAATTATAACGTGATTTGTACTATCAAAAAAGATACATTAATATGTGCAAATTTCCTGTCAGTCGGTCTTAGTCTCCAGAGAAAATGATTTTTAAGGCAAAAGGGTGCAAAATGCCTGCGGAAAATAATAAAATAATAACTAGAACTGCCCCACTTTTATAACTGCTGGCAGTGGATGACCGGGTACCCGATGTTCCGCCTTTGATACGAGTGGGACTTTCTGGGAGATGACGGTCGCAAAGTTTCGCTTCGATAGGTAAGAGGTGCCAGACAAAACATTTATTTAATGGTGATACAAACACAGGCCCTGCTTCGAGACGGGCGCAGAACAGAGGAGTTACGACGGGGCAGCACAAAGCATTCAATTTCGTTATTACTGGCTACCAGATTCAAATAATTAAATAATTCTGGCTGCCAAAACGCGTGACCAGTTCAGTTGAAATTTTAAATATTTTGTTTCACATGTCGGCTTAAATTATTAAATTTGAAGTTTCGCATATATAGAAGCAGCAGGTTCTAGAGTAAAAACATGAATTAATATTATCCTTCAATCCAGATGGCGGCCAAACCATGTGAACTTGTTGATGTCATAATTTTTACCACGTATGCACAACACGAAGGTAGATGATAATCCAATTTTCGCTTCGACAGGTTAGCATTTCCTTGAGAAAACAATTATTTAATATTTTTTCTTTATCCAACATGGCTGCCAAAACCATGTGATCTATCAATTAGAAATTAACAAACTTGTATTCGCTGCTCATGGCAATAGGTGTGTGAAGTTTTCCCATTGATCAGATGCAGCCGTTCTGGTGAGAAGAAGATGTTTGAAGGTTTTAGGGTAAATCAAGATGGCGGCCCAAACCATGTTAATTGTGAGTCATAATTCTTTACCATGTATGCAGCATCATGGAGGATACAGTGCAAATTTTGGACTTCGATAGGTTTAAGCAGTTCCAGAGAAAAAATTATTTAATATTTTTCTTAAATTCAACATGGCTGCCAAACATGGACCTATCCAATTATAAAATTAACAACTTGTATCCCTACTCATGTGCCAAATTAGCGTGTTAAGTTTCCCCTGATTCAATCAGGTTTTGAGAAGAAGATGTTTTGAAGGTTTTTAGGGTTTTTTCAAGATGGCCGCCAAAACCATGGTGACCGATCAAGAGAATTACAAACTTTGAGAAAGGATCTCCATGGGGAATATATGTGTAAAGTTTCGTCTCAATCTGTCTTCCGCTTCTGAGAAGAGATTTTTTTAAAATTTATTCATTTTCAATCCAAGATGGCTGCCGAACCTGTGATCTTATGACATCAAAAATTTTAAATTCTGCTTTTCTATCGTCGACCTTAACCAAGTGTGTGGAAGTTCGTGTAAATCGGATAAGGTTACGGTTTTTCTATCCAAGATGGCCCCAAACCATGTGACTTCTGAGGTAATATATTTTTGCATCTATGCAGACTTGATGTGAGAAGGCAGTTGTGCAAATTTTTGCTTCGATGGTTAAGGATTCCAGAGAAAAACATTATTTAATATTTGTCTTTAAAACCCAACATGGCGGCCAACCACGTGACCTATCAATTCGAAATTAACAAAAACTTACATCGCATACACTCTTCGGAATAATAGTTTGTGAAATCACGCCTTCATTGGACCAGCGCTTCTGGAAAGAAGATGTTTTGAGGTTTTAGGGTTTTTTCAAGATTGGCCGCCAAACTGTGACAATCAAGAAGAAAATAACAAACTTGAAAGAGGACCTTCTTT
Organism: Eptatretus atami; assembly: GCA_035128595.1. Lineage (NCBI taxonomy): Eukaryota > Metazoa > Chordata > Myxini > Myxiniformes > Myxinidae > Eptatretus > Eptatretus atami. The sequence goes on from CM068956.1 coordinate 176,551,143, forward strand.
GGGGAATGTACCTGTAAGTTTCGCCTTCAAATCTGTGCAGCCCTTCTGGAGAAGAGATTTTTTTAAAAAACACTAAAAAACAAGATGGCGACCGAATTACGTCATCGATGACGTCAAAAAAAACATTTTTGACGTTGATTAGGCGTAATGACGCTCAGATTTTCAGATTTTTCCCATATGGCGTTTCTACTTTGACGAATTTTCACCGGTATATCGCTTCACCTATGACGTCACGGAAAAATACACGTGTTCCCCATAGGGAGTTAATAAAATGTATCAAACAAAAATTTTTCCATTGCACGGTTTCCGAGATACAGAGGTCTAAGTTATCGTTTTTTTCAAGATGGCGCCCGCACCACGTTGACCAATGACGATTAATTATAACGTTAATTGGTGCACTATCAAAATAAGATACATACTAGTGAAAAATTTCGTGTCGATCGGACTTAGTGTCCAGAGAAAATGATTTTTAAAGCGAAAAAAGGCGCAAATGCCGCTGAATTAATAATAATAATAATAATAATAATAATGTAATAATAATAAATAAACATTAAGAAAAAACAATAGGTACCCTGTACTCACAGGGTACCCTAACTAAGAACTTGCCACTTATAACTGCTGGCTAGTGATGACCGGGTACCCAGCCGTCCGTCCGTCCGCTCCGCCAGTCCAACCACATGGGACTTTTTACCACGTGTGCTACACGATGTAGATGATATTGGCAATTTTCGCTTCGAGTGTAGGTTGTATGTGATTCCAGAGAAAACATTATTTAATATTTTTCTAATTCAACATGGTGCAAACCACGTGACCTATCAATTCGAAATTAACAAAACTTGGTATCCGTGCTCATGGCAATTAGGTTGTGCGAGTTTCCCTATGCAATCAGCGTTCTGGAGAAGAAGATGGTTAATGTTTTAGGGTAAATTCCAAGATGGGCCGCCAACCATGTAACTTATGATTGCCGTAATTTTTACCATGTATGCAGACATCTGGAGGATGCAGAAGCAAATTTTCGCTTCGATAGGTTAAGCAGTTCAGAGAAAAATTATTTAATATTTTTCTTAATCCAACATGGCAGACGTCCAAACCATGTGACCTATCAATTCGAAATTAACAAACTTGTATGCACTGCCTCATGTGCAAGAGGTGAATGTGAAGGTTCCCCTTGATCAGATCAGCCGTTCTGGAGAAAGAAGATGTTTGAAGTTTTTAGGGTAAATTCAAGATGGCCGCCAAACCATGTGACTGTTGATGTCGTAATTTTTTACATGTATGCACACAAAATTTCCCCAAGGGGGAGGATGACAGCAGCAAAATTTTCACTGGATAGGTTAAGAGTTCCAGAGAAAACATTATTTATATATTTCTTAAATTAACATGGCTGCAAACCCATGTTGACCTATCAATAGAAATTAACAACTTGTATTCCCTACTCATGTACAATAGGTGTGTTGAAGTTTCCCCTTGATCAGTTCAGCCGTTCTGAGAAGAAGATGTTGAAGTTTTTAGGGTATATTCAAATGGCCGCCCAAACCAGGTGGACCGATCAAGGAAGAAATTAACAAACTTGAGAAAGGACCTTCATGGGGAATATACGTGTAAAGTTTGCGTCTCAATCTGTCCTTTCCGTTCTGGAGAAAGAGGATTTTTAAAATTTATTCATTTTCAATCCAAATGGCTGCCGAACCATGTGACCTAAGACATCAAAATTTAAATTCTGCTTTCTGTCGTCGACGTTAACAATGTGTGTTAAGTTTCATGTAAATCCGGATAAGGTCGATTTTTCTATCCGAGATGGCCGCCAAACCATGTGACTTTGAGGTAAATATTTTTGCCCTGTATGCAGATTGTGAACGTGAGAAGGCAGTTGCAATAGTTTCGCTTCGATGGGTTAAGGAATTCCAGAGAAAACATTATTTCAATATTTTTCTTAAATTTCAACATGGCGGCCAAACCATGTGACCTATCAATTCGAAATTAACAAAACTATATCGCCATACAATCCCGAATATAGTGTGAAATCACGCCTTCAATGGACCAGCGCTCTGGAGAAGAAGATGTTTGAAGGTTTTAGCGGTTTTTTCAAAGATGGCGCCAACCAATGGTGACCCAATCAGAAGAAATTAACAACGTGAAAGAGGACCTCTTGGGGAATTACCTGTAAAGTTTCGCCTCAATCGTCAGCCCTTCTGGAGAAAGAAGATTTTTAAAAAAAAAACTAAAAACCAAGATTGGCGCCGAATTACGTCATCGATGCGTCAGAAAAACATTTTGCGATGAATTTAGGCGTAGAGACGCTAACAGAAATTTTTCGTATTTTTCAATGTGAGCTTCTACTGACGAATTTTCACGGGATACCTCTTCCACCGATGAACGTCACGAAAAATCACACGTGTTTCCCCATAGGGAGCTTAATAAAATGTATCAAGTAAATTTCCATTGCACGGTTTCAAGAGAGGACAGATGTCAAGTTTATCGCCTTTTCAAGATGCGAACCGCACCACGTGATGCAATGACGCATAATTATAACGTCATTGTGCTATCAAAAAGATACATACGTATGGTGAAAATTTTCCTGTGATCGGACTTAGTGTCCCAGAGAAAATCATTAAAGCGAAAAAATCTTGGAAATTGTTGCAAAATTTCGGCGGAATAATATAATACTAGAACTGCCACTTTTAAACTGCTGGCAGTGAATGACCGGGGTTACCCAGTCCTGTCCGCCTTTGATACAACATGAGACTTAAATCATAGCCGACAAAGTTCGCATTGAAAGAAAGCGTGTGCAAGAAGAAAACATTATTTAATAGTGACACAAACACAGGCCTGCTTTGTTGAGACGGTGCGGAACAGCGAGTACCGAACTGGGCAGCCACAAAGCTTTCAATTTCGTTATTACTGGCTACCAGATTGAAATAATTAAATAATTCTGGTGCCAAATCGCATGTGACCGATCAGTGTTTGACATTTTAAACTTTGTTTCACATTGTCGGGCTAAATTAGAATTTGAAGTTTCGTATGATAGAAGCGGCGGTTCCCGATGTAAAACATTTTAATAATATTTATCCTTCAATCAAGTGGCGGCCAACCATGTGACTTCTGATGGTCATAATTTGCACACGTGTGCAAACACTACGGAGAATGATAAAATGCAAATTTCGCTTCGTCAGTTTAAGCGTTCGAGAGAAACATTTATTTTAATATTTTTCTTTCAATCCCACTATGGCTGCCAAACGTTTGCGTCGCACCTCAAAAGGGGGGTGAGACTTTTTATTCGTCATGGAGAGGCGGTCATAGTGGTGGAGTTTCGCCTGGATCTGTTCAGCCGTTCAGAGAAAAGACGTTTAAATTATTATTTTCAATCCAAGATGCTGACGTACCATGTGACCTATGACATCACAATTTATTATTCTGCCTTCCAACTGGGTATTGAACATGTGTTGTGAAGTTCGTGTTAATCGTTAAAGGTGCGTTTTTCTTATCCAAGATGGGCCGCCAATCCATTGACTTCTGACGTCCATAATTTGTACCACGCGTGCCACACGGATGGAGATGATAATTGCAATTTTCGATTCGTTAGGTTAAAGCGGTTCCAGAAGAAAACTTATTTATATTTCTTAATCCAACATGGCTGGCCAAACCCATGTGACTTAATCAATTCGAAATTAACAAACTTATATCGCATACATTCTCCCGAATATAATTGTGAATCTCCCCTTCATCGGGACCAGTGCTTCTGGAGAAAGAAGATGTTTGAAGGTTTTAGGGTTTTTTCAAGATGGCCGCCAAAGCATAGTGAACCAATCAGAAGAAATTAAAACAAACTTGAGAAAGGACCTCATGGGAATACACCTGTAAGTTTCGGCTTCGATCTGTCTTGCCCATTCTGGAGAAGAAGATTTTTTAAATTTAATTCATTTTCAATCCAGATGGCTGCCGAACCATGTGACCTATGACATCATAAAATTTAAATTCTGCTTCTATCGTCGCCCTAACAAGTGCTTGAAGTTTCGTTAATCGGATAAGGTCGGTTTTCTATCCAAGATGGCCGCCAAACCATGTGACTTCTGAGGTAAATATTTTACCACTTGTTTTGCAGAACTAAGTGAGAAGCAAGTTTGCAAATTTTCGCTCGAGGCTTAAGAATTCCAGAGGAAACATTATTAATATTTTCTTAAAACCAAAACATGGCGCCCAAACCATGTGACCTATCAATTTTTGAATTAAACAAACTTACATCGCTATACATGTCTCGAATATAGTTGTGGGAATCACGCCTCATTGGACCAGCCGCTCTGGAGAAAGAAGATGTTTGAAGGTTTTAGGGTTTTTCAAGATGGCGCCAAACCATTGTGGACCGATCAAGAAGAAAATTAACAAACTTGAGAAAGACCTCATGGGGAATATAGTGTAAAGTTTCGTCTCAATCTGTCTTTTCTGTTCTTGGAGAAGAAGATTTAAATTTATTCATTTTCATCCAAGGATGGCTGGCCCGAACCATGTGACCTATGACATCAAAAATTTAAATTCTGCTTTCTATCGTCGACCTTTAACAAGTAATTGTGAAGTTTCGTTAAAATCGGATAAGGTCGATTTTTCTATCCAAGATGGCCGCCCAAAACCATGTGACTTCTGAGGTAAATATTTTTGCCATCTATGCCAGGACTTGATGTGAGAAGGCAGTTTGCAAATTTTCGCTTTGAGGCTTAAGGAAATCCACGAGAAAACATAATTTATATTTTTCTTAAAACCAACATGGCGGCCAAGACCATGTGACCTATCAAGTCGAAATAACAAACTTACATCGCATACATGGTCTCGGGAAAATAGTTGCCTGAAATCACGCTTCATTGGACAGGCGCTTCTGGAGAAGAAGATGTTTGAAGTTTTAGGGTTTTTCAAATGGGCCGCCAACCATGTGACCAATCAGAAGGGGAAATAACAACTTTGAAAGAGGACCGTCTTGGGGAAACTTGTACCTGTAAAGTTTCGCCTCATCGTTCAGCCCTTTCTGCGGAAAGAAGATTTTTTTTAAAAAACACCTAAAAAACAAGATGGCGGCCGCCGAATTACGTCATCGATGACGTTTCAAAAAAACATTTTGACGTTATGAATTTTGGCGTAGATGATGCTCAGAAATTTGTAGATTTTTCCTATACTGGCGTGTCTACTGACAAATTTTCACCGGTAATATGCTTCACCTTATGACGTCACGAAAAATCACACGTGTTCCCCCATAGGGACTCCAATAAAATGTATCAAACCGAAAAATTTTCCATTGCACGGTTCCGAGATACAGATGTCCAAAATTTATCGCCTTTTTTCAAGATGGCGACCGCACCACGCTGACCAATGACGTCGATAATTATAATTTGATTTACTATCAAAAAAGATACATACCTATGGTGCAAATTTTGTTGTCATCGGACTTAGTCTCCCAGAGAAATGATTTTTAAAGCGGAAAAAGGTGCAAAAATGCCGCGGATAAGAATAATAATAATAATAATAATAATGCGTAATAATAACAGAAGAAAAACAATAGGGAACCCTGTGTACTCACAGGTACCCTAATAATAATAATAATAATAAACAGAAGAAACAATAGGTACCCCAGTCTATTTGACTGGGTACCTAACTGAACTCCGGCCACTTATAACTGCTGGCAGTGATGAACCGTGGATCCAGTCCGTCCGTCGGTCCGTCCGCCAGTCCACAACATGGACTTTTTACCACGTGTGGCCATACACGGATAGTAGATGATAATTGGCAAATTTTCGCTTCGATAGGTTGATGTGATTCCAGAAAAACATTATTAATATTTTCTTGATTCAAACATGCTGCCAACCACGTGACCTATCAATTCGGAAATGTAACAAACTTGTATTCCAGTGCTCATGTGCAATAGCGTCTGCGAAAGTTTCCCCTTGATCAAATCAGCCGTTCTGGAGAAGAAGTGGTTGAATGTTTTAGGGTAAATTTCAAATGGCCGCCAACCATGTACTATGATTGCCATATTTTTACCATGTATGCATCATCATGGAGGATTGCAGAAGCAAATTTTCCCTTCGATAGGGTTAAGCAGTTCCAGAGAAAACATTATTTAATATTTTTCTAAATCCAACATGGCGTCCCAAACCAGTGTGACTATCAATTTTCGAAATGACAAAACTGTATTCACTGCTCATGTTGCAAGAGGTGTTGTGAAGTTTCCCCTTGATCAGATCAGCCGTTCTGGAGAGAAGATGTTGAAGTTTAGGGTAAATTCAGATGGCCGCCAAACATGTGACTTTGATGTCCGTAATTTTTACCAATGTATGCACACATCAGCGAATGACAGCAGCAAATTTTTCACTTGATAGGTTAAGAATTCCAGAGAAAACATTATTTAATATTTTTCTTTAAATTCAACATGGCTGCCCAAACATGGTGACCTATCCCCAATTGAAATTAACAAACTTGTATTCCCTACTCATGTGCATAGGTGTGTGAAGTTTCCCTTTTATCAGTTCAAGCCGTCTCTGGAGAGAGATGTTTTGAAGTTTTAGGTATATTCAAGATGGCCGCACAAACCATTGACCGAATTCAAGAAGAAATTAACAAACTTGAGAAGACCTCATGGGAATATACTGGTAAAGTTTCGTCTCAATCTGTCTTATTCCGTTCTGGAGGAAGAAGATTTTTAAAATTTATTCATTTTCAATCCAAGATGGCTGCCGAACCATGTGTGACCTAAGACATCAAAATTTACATTCTGCTTTCCGCGTCACCTTAACAAGTGTGTTAAGTTTCATGTAAATCGGAATTGAGGTCGATTTTCTATCCAAGATGGCGCCAAACCAGTGTGACTTCTGACGGTTTAAAAATTTTTGCCCTGTATGAGAATTTGACGTGAGAAGGCAGTTGCAAGTTTCGCTTCGATGTTTTAAGGAATTCCAGAGAAAACATTATTTAATATTTTCTTAAATTCAACATGGCGGCAAACCATTGTGACCTATCATTCGAAATTAACAAAACTTATATCGCAATAACATATCCCGGAATATAGTGTGAAACACGCCTTCATTTGGACCAGCGCTTTCTGGAGAAGAAGTGTTTGAAGGTTTTAGGGGTTTTCTTTCAAAGATGCCGCCAAACCATGGGACCAATCAAGAAGAGATTAACAAACTGAAAGAGGACCTCTTGGGATTTACCTGTTAAAGTTTCGCCTCAATCTGCCGCAAGCCGTTCTGGAGAAGAAGAATTTTTTAAAAAAAACACTAAAAACAAGAGGCGGCCGAATTACGTCACCTATGACGTCAAAAATTTTTTTTCTACGATGAATTTTTGGTAGATGACGCTTCAAAAAATTTCAAATTTTGCCATTGTGGCGTTCTACTTGACGAATTTTTCACTGGGATTACCTTCTTCACCGGGATGACGTCACGAAAATCACACTATTTCCGAGAGGGGAGCTTCATAAAATGTATCCAAGCGAAATTTTTTTACCTAGAAGAGGGTTTCGAGATACAGAGGTCCAGTTTATCTTTTTTTCAAGATGGCGCCCGTCCACAGTGACCTATGACGTCACAATTATCAATTATGTATGCTATCAAAAAAGGATACATTATGTGGTGAAAATTTTATGTGTCGATCGGTCTTAGCATTTCTGAAGAAAATGGCATTTAAAGCGAAAAAATCCTGAAATTTGCAAATTTACGCGGAAGAAAAATAATAATAACTAGAACTTGCCCTTTTTATAACTGCTGCAGTGATACCGGTACCAGTCCGTCCGACTTTGATTACAAACATGGACTTTCTGCAGATGACAGGTCGCATAGTTTCGCTTGATCGCGGTATAAGTGGGTCCAGAAGAAAACATATTAAGAGTATACCAAACACAGCCTGCTTCGATACGACGTGGGATTGAAGAGCTATGAACCGGGCAGCACAAAGCGTTCAATTTCGTCCATTACTGGCTTACCAGATTCAAATTATTAAATAATTCTGGCTGCAACCGCGGCAACCAATCAGGTAAATTTTTAAAAACTTTTTGTTTCCCATGTCGGTGAATTTTATATGTGAGGGGTTTGCTTATATAGAAAGCAGCGGTTCCAGAGTTAAACATTAATTAATTTATCCTTCATCCAAGATGGCCGCCAAACCATGTGACTTGTGACGTCATAATTTACCACGTGTGCATACACGATGGTAGATTGATTAATTGCGCATTTTTCGCTTCGTACAGGTTAGGCAGTTCAGAGAAAACATTTATTTAATATTATTCTTAAATCAAACATGGCTGCAAAACCCTGGGCCCGATCCCGTTGAATTTCAAACCTTCCATTCACCTGGACTGTTCCAACCATAATGCTGATGTTTCACATTTATATGCAGTAGTTCCAGAGTAAACATTAATTAATATTTTTCCTTTCAATCCACAATGTCAGCCAACGTTTGTTGTCGTACCTCAAAGGGGTGAGAACTTTTGTTCGTCATGGAGAGGCGGTCTAGTGGTGGAGTTTCGCACTGGATCTTTTCAGGCCGTTCAGAGAAAAGACGTTTAAAGTATTATTTTTCAATCCAAGATGGCTGACGAACATGTGACCTATGATATCACAAATTTTAGATTCTGCTTCCAACTCGGTATTGGAACACGTGTTGTTGAAATTTCGTGTTAATCGGTGAAGGTGCGTTTTTCTATCCAAGATGGCGCCAAACATGTGACGTTGACATATAATTTTTACCACCATGCATACGCAGATGGTAGATGATAATTGCCAAATTTTCGATTCGTTAGGTACGGTTCCAGAGAAAACCATTATTTAATATTTTTTCTTAATCCAACATGGCGGCCAAACCATGTGACCTATCAATTCGAAATTAACAAACTTATATCGGCCACTGTCCCGAATATACTTTTGAAATCTCCCCTTCATCGACCATCGCTTCTGGAGGAAGAAGAGTTTGAAGGTTTTAGGGTTTTCAAGATGGCGCCAAACCATGTGACCGATCAAGAAGAAATTAACAAACTTGGAGAAAGGACCTCATGGGGAATATAGTGTGTTAAAGTTTCGGTCTCAATCTGTCTTTCTGTTCTGGAGAAGAAGATTGTTAAAATTTATTTCATTTTCAATCCAAGTGGCTGGCCCGACCGAACCTGTGACCTATGACATCTATGGAATTTAAATCTGCTTCTATCGCTCGCCCCTAACAAGTGTGTGAAGTTTCTGTAAATCGGAAAGTCGTTTTCTATCCAAGATGGCCGCCAAACCATGTGACTTTCTGAGGTAAAAATTATTTTGCCATGTATGCAGAACTATGTGAGAAGGCAGTTGCAAATTTTCGCTTCGATGGCTTAAGGAATTCAGAGAAAACATTATTTAATATTGTTTCTTAAAACCAACATGGCGGCCAAACCATGTGACCCTATCATTTGAAATTAACAAACTTAATCGCATACATTGTCTCGAATATAGTTGTGAAAATCACGCCTTCATTGACCAGCGCTTCTGGAAGAAGAAGAATGTTTGAAGTTTTAGTTTTTTCAAGAAGGCCGCCAAACCATGTGACCAATCAAGAAAATTACAAACTTGAAAGAGGACCTCTTGGGGAACTGTAACCTGTAAAGTTTCGCGCTCAATCTGTTCAGCCCTTCTGGAGAGAAGATTTTTTTTTTAAAAAACACTAAAAACAAGATGGCGGCCGAATTACGTCATCGATGACGTCAAGAAAAACATTTTGACGATGAATTTAGGCGTAGAAGACGCTCAGAATTTTTTTCAGATTTTTCGTATGTTGGCGTTCTACTTGACGAATTTTCACCGGATACCTCTCACCGATGACGCACGAAAAATCGCACGTTGTTCCCCATAGGGGAGCTTAATTAAATGTATCAAGTTGAAAAAAAAATTTCCATTGCCACGGTTTCCGAGATACAGATGTCCAAAGTTTATCGCTTTTTTCAGGATGGCGACCGCACCACGTGATCAATGACGTTCCATAATTATAACGTCATTGTGCTATTCAAAAGATTACATACTATTTGGTGAAAATTTCCTGTCGATCGGACTTAGTTCCCAGAGAAAAATGGCAATTTAAAGCGAAAAAATCGTTGGAAAATTTTTGCAAAATTTACGGCGAATAATAATAAAAAACAGAAGAAAAACAAATAGGTTATCCAGTCCATTTGGACTGGATACCCTTAATAATAATAAAAACAGAAGAAAAACAATAGGTTATCCAGTCCATTTGGATGGATACCCTAATAATAATGCGTAATAATAAACAAGAAGAAAACAATAGGGTACCAGTCTATTTGACTGGGTACCCTAATTAATAAACAGAAGAAAACAATAGGTTACCAGTCCATTTGACTGGGATACCCTAAACTAGAACTTGCCACTTATAACTGCTGGCAGTGTGACCGGGTACCCAGTCCGTCCGCCTTTGATACAACATGAGACTTAAATCATAGTCGCAAATTTTCGCATTTGAAAGGATATCGGTGCAAGAGAAAACATTTATTGAATAGTGACACAAACACAGGCCTGCTTTGTTGAGACCGGTCGGGAACAGACGATTACGAACCTGGGCAGCACCAAAGCTTTTCAATTCGTTATACTGGCTACCGATTGAATAATTAAATTAATTTCTGTGCTGCCCAAATCGCGTGACCGTCAGGTTGAAATTTTAAACTTTTGTTTCACCCAGTCGGCTTAAATTAGAATTTGAAGTTTCGTATATATAGAAGCGGCGGTCCAGAGTAAACGATTAGATGAATATTTATCCTTCAATCCAAGATGAGCGCCCAAACCATGGGACTTCTGAAGTCGTAATTGCACCCACGTGTGGCAAACACTACGGTTAGAATAAGTGCAAATTTTCGCTTCGACAGGTTAAGCAGTTCCAGAGAAAACATTTATTTAATTATTTTCCTTCAATCCACTATGGCTGCCAAACGTGCGTCGGCACCTCAAAAGGGTGGTGAGAACTTTTTATTCGTCATGGAGGCGGTCATAGTGGTGGGAGTTTCGCCTGGATCTGTTCAGCCGTTTCAGATTAAAATGACGGTTTAGTTTATTATTTTTCAATCCAAGATGCTGAACGAAACCATTGTACCTATGACATCAACAAATTTATATTCTGCTTCCAAACTGGGTATATGGAAACATGTGTGTGAAGTTTCGTGTTAATCGGTAAAGGTGCGGTTTCTATCAAGATGGCCCAAACCATGTGACTTCTGACGTCATAATTTTTACCACGCGTGCAACGCGATGGGTGGATGATAATTGCAAATTTCGATTCGTTAGTGTTAAGCGGTTCCAGAGAAAACTTATTTAATATTTTTTCTTTAAAATCCAACATGGCGGCCAAACATGTCCGACCTATCAATTCAAATAACAAACTCTATATCGCTACCTGTCCCGACTATACTTGTGAAATCTCCCTTCATCGGACAGCGCTTCTGGATGAAGAAGATGTTTGAAGGTTTTTAGGGTTTTTTCAAGATGCCGCCAAACCATTGTGGACCGATCAAGAAGGAAATTTAACAAACTTGAGAAAGGGACCTCATGGGGAATATATGTGTAAGTTTCGTCTCATCGTCTTTCCGTCTCTGGAGAAGGAGATTTTTAAAATTTATTCATTTTTCAATCCAAGATGGTGCGCCGAACAGTGACCCTATACATCAAAAAATTTAATTCTGCTTTCTATCGCTTGACCTAACAAGTGTGTGGGAATTTTCGTTCTGTAAAATCGGTTAAGGTCGATTTTTTATCCAAGATGGCGCCAAACCATGTGACTTTCTGAGGTAAAATATTTTTGTGCCCTGTAGGCAGACTTCAGTGAGAGGGCAGTTTGCAAATTTTCGCTTCGATGGCTTAAGGAATTCCACGAGAAACATTATTTAATATTTTTCTTAAAACCAACAGGCGGCCAAACCATGTGACCTATCCATTCGAAATTAACAAAACTTACATCGCATACATGTCTCGAATACAGTTGTGAAATCCACGCCTCAGTCGGACCAGCGCTTCTGGGAGAAGAAGGATGTTTGAAGGTTTTAGGTTTTTCAAGGATGGCCCGCCCAAACCAATGTGACCAATCAAGAAGAATTAACAAACTTGAAAGAGGACCTCTGGGGAATGGTACCTGTAATTTTGGCCTTCAATCCGTTCAGCCCATTTCTGGAGAAGAGGATTTTTTAAAAAAAACACTAAAAAAACAAGATGGCGGCCGAATTTACGTCTCGATGACGTCAAGGAAAACATTTTTGACGATGAATTTAGGCGTAGAGCGCTCAGAATTTTTTCAGATTTTCTCCTTGTGGCGTTCTACTTTGACGAATTTTCACCGGGATACCTCTTCACGATGACCGTCCACGAACAATACACGTGTTCCCCATGGGAGCTTAATAAAATGTATCAAACGAAAAATTTTTTTCCATTGCACGGTTTCCGAGATTACCAGATGTCCAAAGTTTATCGCTTTTTCAGATGGCGCCCGCACACGTGACAAATGGACGTTCATAATTATAACGTGGTTTGCTATCAAAAAAGTACATACTACGGTTGGAAAATTTCGGTCCGATCGACTTAGGTCCAGAGAAAATGCATTTTTAAAGCGAAAAAAGGCCGCAAAATGCCTCGGAATAATAATAATAATAAACTAGAACTGCCACTTATTAACTGCTGGCAGTGATGACCGGTTACCCAGTCCGTCCGCCTTTTGATACAACATGGACTTTCTGGAGATGGACAGTCGCAAAGTTTTCGCTCGATAGGATAAGCGATTCCAGAGAAAACATAATTTAAGAGCGATTACAAAATGCAGCCCGCTTCGAGACGGCACGGGGACTGACGATTCGACCGGGCAGCACAAAAGCGTTCAATTTTTTTGATTACGTATGCAGTTAGCCCTTTTTCTGGCGGACATGCTGGTTAAATTGAATTCTGTTCCTGTTCCCTCAAACGCATTCAGGTTTGCAAGCCAAGTGAGTCTTCTGTGGAAAAAACAAAAAATCTAAAAGTTCTCCGATTCAAAATTTTAAATAATTTCTTGCTGCTCAACAGAATGTGACGATCAGGTTGAAATTTTAAACTTTATGTTTCACATGTCGACTAAATTAAAAATTCTAAGTTTCGCATATTAGAAGCAGCGGTTCCAGAGAAACATTAATTAATATTTATCCTTAAATCCAAGATGGCGCCAAACATGGCTTCGACGTCTTTAATATTACCACGTGTGATGCACGATGGATATGATAATTGCAAATTTTCGCTTCGACAGGTTAAGCGTTCCAGAGAAAACATATTTAATATTTATCCTTCAATCCAAGATGGCGGCCCAAATCATGGACTTGTGACGTCATAATTTACCCATGTCTGCAACTCTATTGGAGGATGACAGTTGAAATTGGGCTTCGATAGGTGTAAGCAGTTCCAGAGAAAAATTATTTAATATTTTTCTAAAATCAACATGGCTGCCAAACCAGTTGTGACTATCAATTAGAAATTAACAAACTTGTATTCCCTACTCATGAGCAATAGGTGGGTTGAAGTTTCCCCTTGAATCAGGTCAGCTGTTCTGGAGAAGAAGATGTTATGAAGTTTTTTAGGTATATTCAGATTGGCGCCAAAACCATGTGACCGATCAAGAAGGAAATAAATCAAACTTTTGAGGAGAAAGGAGCCTCATGGGAATATATGTGTAAGTTTCGTCTTATCTGTCCAGCCCTTCTGGGAAGAAGATTTTAAAATTTATTCATTTTTTCAATCCCAAGATGGCTGCCGAACCATGTGACCTTATGACATCAAAAATTTAAAATTCTGCTTTCTATCGTCGACCTTAACAAGTGTGTGAAGTTTTCATGTAAATTCTGGATAAGGTCGATTTTCTATCCAAGATGGCCGCCAACCATGTGACTCTGAGGTAAATATTTTTGCCGGTCTATGCAGGACTTGATTGTGAGAAGGCGTTGCAAATTTTCGGCTCGATGGCTTAAGGAATTCAGAGAAAACATTATTTAATATTTTTCTTAAAACCAACCATGGCGGCCAAACCATGTGACCAATCAAATTCGAAAATTAACAAACTTAAACATCCATACATGTCGTCGAATATAGTTGTGAAATCTCGCCTTATTGGACACAGCGCTTCTGGAGAAGAAGATGTTTGAAGGTTTTAGGGTTTTTTCAGATGGCCCGCCAAACCATGTGACCAATCAAGAAGAAATTAACAAACTTTGAAAGAGGACCCTGGGGAATGTTACCGTAAAGTTCGCCTCAATCTTCCAGGCCCTTCTGGAGAAGAAGATTTTTTTTAAAAAAAAACTTAAAAAAACAAGATGGCGGCAATTACGTCATCGATGACGTCAAGAAAAACATTTTTGTCGGTGACTTGGGCGTAGATTGATGCTCAGAATTTTTCAAGATTTTCCTATATGGCTTCTACTGACGAATTCTTTCACCGGTATATCGCTTCACCTATACGTCCGAAAAATCACACGTGTTCCCCATAGGGAGCTTTAGTAATTATCAGCGGAAAAAATTTTCCATTGCAACGGTTTCTGAGATACAGGGTCCAAAGTTTATCGTTTTTTAAAGATTGGCGGCCCGCACCACGTGACCAATGACGTCATAATTATAACGTGAATGTGCTATCAAAAAAGGATACATACTGCGGTTGAAAAATTTCGTGTCGATCGGACTTAGTCTCCAGAGAAAATGATTTTAAAGCGAAAAAGGGTGCAAAAATGCCGGCGGAAAAAGAAATAAGAAAAATAACTAGAACTGCCACTTTATAACTGTGCATGCATGACCGGTAGGGTACCCAGATGTTGTCCGCCTTTTATACGACGTGAGACTTTCTGGAGAGAACGGTCGCAAAAGGTCGCTTCGATAGGATAAGAGGTGCAGACAAAAACATTAATTTAATGGTGATACAAACACAGGCCTGTCGGACGGCGCAAGAACAGAGGAGTTACGAACCGAGGCAGCACAAATCATTCAATTCGTTTATACTGGCTACCAGATTCAAATAATTAATAATTCTGGCTGCCAAACCGCGTGACCATAGTTGAAATTTTAAACTTTCTGTTTCACATGTCGGCTCTAAATTATTAAATGGTTGAAGTTTCGCCCATATATAGAAGCAGCGGTTCTAGAGTAAAACATGAATTAATATTTATCCTTCAATTCCAAGATGGCGGACCAAACCATTGACTTGTGATTCATAATTTTTACCACGTATGCACACACGAAGTAGATGATAATTCCAAAATTTTCGCTTCGACAGGTTAAGATTTCCTATGAGAAAACATTATTAATATTTTTTCTTTAATCCAACATGGCTCAACCATTGTGATCATATCAATTAGAAATTAACAAATTTGTATTCGCTGGCTCATGTGCAATAGGTGTGTGAAGTTTTCCCCTTGATCGAGATTCAGCCGTTCTGGAGAAGAAGATGTTTGAATGCGTTTTAGGGTAAATCCAAGATGGCGGCCAAACCATGAACTTGTGACGCATAATTTTTACCATGTATGAGGGACAATTTTTTCCCCCAATGGGAGGGGGATGACATTAGCAAATTTTGGCTTCGATAGGTTAAGGCAGTTCCAGAGAAAACATTATTTAATTATTTTTTTAAATTCAACATGGCTGCCAAACCATGTGAACCTATTCAATTTATAAATTTAACAAACTTGTATTCCCTACTTCATGTGCAATAGGTGTGTGAAGTTTCCCTTATTCAGATCAGGTGTTTGAGAAGAAGATGTTGAAGGTTTTTAGGTTTTTTCTTCAGATGCCGACCAAAATTGTACCGATCAAGAAGAAATTAACAAACTTTTGAGAAAGGATCTCATGGGAATATATGTGTAAAGTTTTCGTCTCAAATCTGTCTTCCGTTCTGGAAGAAGATTTTTTTAAATTTATTCATTTTCATCCAAGATGGCTGCCGAAACCATGTGATCTATGACATCAAGAATTTAAATTCTGCTTTCTATCGTCGACCTTAACAAGTGTGTGAAGTTTTCGTGTAATCGGATAAGGTCGGTTTTCTATCCAGATGGCGCCAAACCATGTGACTTTGAGTAAAATATTTTTGCCATCTATGCAGACTTGATGTGAGAGGCAGTTGCAAATTTCTTCGATGGGTAAGGAATTCCAGAGAAAACATTATTTAATATTTTTCTTAAAAACCAACATGGCCGGCCACCACGACCTATCAATTCGAAATAACAAAAACTTACATCGCATTACACGTCTCGAATATTAGTTGTGAATCACGCCTTCATTGGACCAGCGCTTCTGGAGAAGAAGATGTTTGAAGGTTTTAGGGTTTTTTCAAGATGCCGCCAATCCATGTGACAATCAAGAAGAAGATTAACAAAACTTTGAAAGAGGACCTTCTTGGGGAATGTACTGTTAAGTTTCGCTCAATTGTTTCAGCCCTTCTGGAGAAAGATTTTTTTAAAAAACACTAAAAAACAAGATGGCGCGATTACGTCTATCGATGACGTCAAAAAAAACATTTTTACGATGAATTTAGGCGTAGATTGACGCCTCAGAATTTTTCAGATTTTTCCCATATGGCGTTCTTACTTGACGGAATTTTCACCGGT
This sequence comes from Eptatretus atami, assembly GCA_035128595.1. Classification (NCBI taxonomy): domain Eukaryota; kingdom Metazoa; phylum Chordata; class Myxini; order Myxiniformes; family Myxinidae; genus Eptatretus; species Eptatretus atami. The sequence continues at coordinate 176,567,749 of CM068956.1, forward strand.
ATATCGCTTCACATGACGTCACGAAAAATTCACACGTGTTCCCCATAGGGAGTAGCTTAATAAAATGTACTCAAACGAAAAATTTCCATGCACGGTTTCCGAGATACAGAGGTCCAAAGTTTTTATCGTTTTTTTCAAGATGGCGCCCGCAACCACGTGACCAATGACGTCATAATTATACGTAATTGTTGCTATCAAAAAAGATACATACTACGGTGAAATTTCTTGTCTGATCGGACTTAGTTTGTCCAGAGAAAATGATGTTAAAGCGAAAAAAAAGGCGAAAAATGCCGCGCGATAATAAATATAATAATATATATATAATAAAATAATAAAAATAAACATTTAAGAAAAAACAATAGGGTCCCTGTACTTCACAGGGTACCCTAACTAGAAACTAGCCACTTTATAACTGCTGGCAAGTGATGACCGGTACCCAGACCTTTCAATCCGGAACATGGCGCCAAACATGTGACGTGTGTTGTCATTAATTTTTACCACACCTGCATTACACGATGCTTAGAAGATAATTGCAAAAATTTTTGCTTTGATAGCGTGATGTGATTCCAGAGGAAAACATTATAAATATTTTTTCTTGAATCAAACATGGCTCCCAAACCATGTGAAACCTATCAATTACAAATTAGAAACTTGTATTCACTGCGCCATGCGCAATAGGTGTGTGAAGTTTCCCCCTTGATCAGATTAGCCTGTTTCGGAGAGAAGCTGTTTGAAGGTTTAGGCGCAAATCAAGATGGCGGCCACCAAGTGTGACTTGTGACGTCATAATTTTACCATGTATGGCAGACATCATGGAGATGAGCAGTTCAAATTTTTCTTCGTCGATAGGTTAAGCAGTTCCAGAGAAAACATTATTTAATATTTTTTCTAAAATGCCAACAGGCTGCCAAACCATGTGACGTAATCAATTAGAAATTAACAAACGGTTGGTATTCCCTACTCATGTGCAATAGGTTGTGTGAAGAAATTTCCCCTTGATCAGTTCAGCTTGTTCTGGAGAAAGAAGATTGTTTGAAGGTTTTAGGTAAATTCAAGATGGCCGCCCAAACCATGTGACCGGATCAGAAGAAAATAACAAACTTGAGAAAGGGACCTTCATGGCGAATATATTGTTGTTAAAGTTTCATCTCAATCTCTCTTTTCCGATCTGGGAAGGAAGAGATTTTTTAAAATTTATTCATTTTCAATCCAATATGGCTGCCGACCATGTGACCTTTGACATTCATAAATTTAAATTCTGCTTCTATCGTCCGCCCCAACAAGTGTGTGAAGTTTCGTGTAAATCGGGATAGGTCGGTTTTCTATCCAAGATGGCCGGCCAAACCATGTGACTTCTGAGGTAAATATTTTGCCATGTATGCAGACTTCATGTGAGAAGGCAGTGGCAAATTTGCGCTTCGATGGCTCAAAGGATTCCAGAGAAAACATTATTTAATATTGTTTACTTTAAAACCAACATGGCGGCCAAACCATTGTGACCTATCAATTCCGAATTAACAAACTTATATCGCATACATGTCTCGATATAGTTGTGAAATCACGCCTTCATTGGACCAGCGCTTCTGGAAGAAGATGTTTGAAGGTTTAGGGTTTTTTCAAGATGGCCGCCAACCATGTGACCAATCAAGAAGAAATTCACAAACTTGAAGAGGACCGCTTGGGGGAACATATGTGTAAAGTTTCGTTCAATCTGTCTCGTCTGGAGAAGAAGACTTTTTAAATTTATTCATTTTTTCAATTCCAAGTTGGCTGCCGAACCATGTGACCTATGACATCATAAATTTAAATTCTGCTTGTCTATCGTCGCCCCTAACAAGTGTGTGAAGTTTCGTGGAAATCGGAATTAAGGTCGGTTTTTCTCTCCAAGGAATGGGGGGGGGGGGGCCCCAAAAACCATGTGACTTCTGAGGGTAAAATATTTGCCCTGTATGCAGGACTTGATGTGAGAAGGCAGTTGCAAATTTTCGCTTCGATGGCTTAAGGAATTCCAGAGAAAACATTATTAATATTTTCTTTAAATCCAACATTGGCGGCCAACATGTGACCTATCACTTCGAATTAACAAACTTTACACGCATACATGTCCCGAATATAGTATGTTGAAATCACGCCTTCATGGACAGCGCTTCTGGAGAAGAAGATGTTTGAAGGTTTTAGGGTTTTTCAAGGATTGGCCGCCAAACATGTGGACCAATCAAGAGAAATTAACCAAACTGAAAGAGGAACCCCTTCTGGGATGTACCTGTAAAGTTTCGCCTCAATTCTGTTTCAGCCCTTCTGGAGAAGAAGATTTTTTTAAAAAAACACTAAAAAACAAGATGTCGGCCGAATTCGTCATCGATGACGTCAAAAATAATTTTTGACGATGAATTTGGCTGGTGTGGAAGCGTCAGAATTTTTCAGTTTTCCTTTACGGGCGTTCTACTTGACGAATTTCACCGGTTATATCGCTTCACTATGACGTCACGAAAAAATCACACGTGTTCCCATAGGAGCTTAATAAAATGTATCAAGCGAAAAAAATTTTCCATTTGCACGGTTTCCGAATACAGGATGTCCGAGTTTATCGCTTTTTTCAAGATGGCGAGCCGCCACATGTGATCAATGCGCGTCATAATTATAACCTGATTGGCTGTCAAAAAAGAATACATACTTATGGTTGCAAATTTTGTGTCGATCGCGACTTAGTTTCCCAGAGAAATGATTTTTTAAAGCCGAAAAGGTTGCAAAATGCGGCAAGAAATAATAATAATAACTAGAAACTGCCACTTTATAACGCTGGCAGTGTATGGACCGGGTACCCAGTCCGTCCGCCTTTGATACAACAATGAGACTTAAATCATGCGCAAAGTTTCGCATTGAAAGGATAAGCGGGCAAGGAGAAAACATATTAATAGTGCACAAAACAACAGCCTGCTTTGTTGAGACGGTGCGGAACAGACGAGTTTTTACGCTGAACTGAGGCAGCACAAAGCTTTCAATTCGTTATTTACTTGGCTTACCAGGATTGAAATAATTAAAATTCTGGCTCCAAAAATCGCGTGACGATCAGGTTTGAAATTTTAAACTTTTGTTATCACATGTCGGCTAAATTTAGAAATTTGAAGTTTCGTATATAGGAAGCGGCGGTTCCAGAGTTAAACATTATTAATATTTATCTTCAATCCAGAATGGCGGGCAAACCATGTGACTTCTGATTGTCATAATTTGCACCACTGTGTGCAACACTCGGTAGATGATAAGTGCAAATTTTCGCTTCGTCAGGGTTAAGCAGTTCGAGAGAAAACATTATTTAATATTTTCCTTTACAATCCATATGGCTGCCAAACGTTGCGTCGCACCTCAAAAGGGGTGAGAACTTTTTTCGTCATGGAGAGGCGGTCATAGTGGTGGAGTTTCGCCTGGATCTGTTTCCAGCCGTTCAGAGAAAAAGACGTTTAAAGTTATTATTTCAATCCAAGATGGCTGACGTTACCATGTGACCTATTTGGACATCACAAATTTATATTCTGCTTCCACTGGGTATGGAAACATGTGTGTGAAGTTTCGTGTTAATCGTAAAGGTGACGTTTTCTATCCAAGATGGCCGCAACCATGTGGACTTTGACAACGTCAAATTTTAACCACGCGTGCACACGGGTGGTAGATGATAATGTGCAAATTTTCGATTCGTTAGTTAAGCGGTTCCAGAGAAACATTATTTAATATTTTTCTTAAATCCAACATGGCGGGCCCAAACCATGACTTATCAATTCGAAATTAACCAAACTTTATCGCTAACATCTCCCGAATATAAATTGTGAAATCTCCCTTATCGGACCAGTGCTTCTGGAGAAGAAGATGTTTTTTGAAGGTTTAGGGTTTTTTCAGATGGCGCCAAAGCATGACCAATCAAGAAGAAATTAACAAAACTTGAGAAAGGACCTCATGGCGATACACCTGTAAAGTTTCGTCTCGATCTGTCTTGCCCTTTCTGGAGAAGAAGATTTTTTAAAATTTATTCATGTTTCAATCCAAGATGGCTGCGAACCATGTGACCTATGACATCATAAATTGTTAAATTCTGCTTTCTATCGTCGCCCCCTAACAAGTGTGGAATTTCGTGTAAATCGGATAGTCGGTTTTTCTATCCAAGATGGCCGCCCAAAACCATGTGACTTCTGAGGTAAAATATTTATTTTACCATGTATGCAGAACTAATGTGAGAAGGCAGTTGCAAATTTTTCGCTTCATGGCTTAAGGAATTCCAGAGAAACTTATATATTTTTCTTAAAACCACATGGCGCCAAACATTGTACCCTATCATTTGGAATTAACAAACTTACATCGCATACATGTTCGAAATATATGTGAATACGCCTTCATTGGAACCAGCGCTTCTGAGAGAAGAAGATTTTGAAGGTTTTAGGGTTTTTTCAAGATGGCGCCCAAACCGATCGTGACCGATCAAGAAGAAATTAACAAACTTGAAGAAGGACCTCATGGGAATATATTGTAAAGTTGGGCGTCTCATCTGTCTTTCTGTTCTGGAGGAAGAGATTTTTAAAATTTATTTCATTTCATTCCAAGATGGCTGCCGAACCTGTGACCTATGACATCAAAAATTTAAATTCTGCTTCTTTCTCGAAAACTTAACAAGTGTGGAAGTTTCGTGTAAATCGGATAAGTCGATTTTTCTATCCAAGATGGCCGCAACCATGTACTCTGAGGTAAAATATTTTTGGCCTCGATGCAGACATGATGTGAGAAGGCAGTGGTGCAAATTTCGCTTTCGATGGCTTAAGAATTCCGAGAAAAACTATTATTTAATATTTTTCTTAAAACCAACATGGCGGCCAAACCATGTGACCTATCAATTCGAAATTAACAAACTTGACATCGCATACATGGTCTCGAATATAGTTTGTGAAATCACGCCTTCATTGGACCAGCGCTTCGGAGAAGAAGATGTTTTGAAGGTTTTAGGCGTGTTTTCAAGATGGCCGCCAAACCATGTGACCAATCAAGAAGAAATTTAACAAACTTGAAAGAGGACCTCTTGGAATGTCTACCTGTAAAGTTTCGCCCTCAATCTCAGCCCTTTCTGGAGAGAAGATTTTTTTTTAAAAAACACTAAAAAAAAACAAGATGGCGGCCGATTACGTCGATCGATGACGTCAAAAAAAACATTTTTGACCGGATGAATTTTGGCCGTAGATGATGCTGCAGAATTTTTCAGATTTTCCTATACGGCGTTCTACTTGACGATTTCACCGGTAAATATCGCTTCACCTATGACGTCACGAAAAATCCACACGTTTCCATAGGGAGCTTAATAAATGTATCAAACGAAAAAATTTTTCATTGCACGGTTTCGAGATACAGATGTCCAAAGTTATCGCTTTTTCAAGATGGCGACCGCACCACGTGACCAAGGCGCATATTATAATGTGATTGTACTATCAAAACACAGATACATACTATGGTGCAAATTTTGTGTGTCGATCGGGACTAGTCTCCCAGAGATAATGATTTTTAAAGCGAAAAAAAGGGTGCAAAATGCCAGGCGGAGAATTAATAATTAATAACTAGAACTGCCTTTATAAACTGCTGGGCAGTGATGACCGGGTACCCAGACCTTCAAATCCACATGGGGCCAAACCATGTGATGTCTGATGTCATAATGTTGTTTACCATGCCTGGCATACACGTGTTATATGATAATGCCAAATTTTTGGCTTTCGATGGTGATGTGGATTCCAGAGAAAAAATTATTTAATATTTTTCTTGAATCAAACATGGCTGCCAAAACCATGTGACCTATCAATTACAAATTTAACAAACTTGTATTCACTGCTTCATGTGCAATAGGTCTGTGAAAGTTCCCCTTGATCAAGATCAGCCGTTCTGAGAAGAGATGTTTGAAGGTTTTAGGGGTAAATCCAAGACTGGCGGCCAAACCATGTAACATGTGACGTCATAATTTTTACCATGTATGCAGCATGTGGGGATGACATTTGCAAATTTTGCTTCGATAGGTTAAGCAGTTCCAGAGAAAAATTATTTTATTTTCTAATCCAACATGGCTGCCAAAACATGTGACCTATTCAATTAGAAATAACAAACTTTATTCCCGACTCATGTTGCAATAGGTGTGTGAAGTTTCCCCTTGAATCAGTGTCAGCTGGTTTCTGGAGAGAAGATGTTTTGAAGTTTTTAGGTTAATTTCAAAAGAGTGGCCGCCAAACCATGTGGACCGATCAAGAAGGAATTAACAAAAACTGAGAAAGGACCTCATGCTGAATATATGTGTAAAGTTTCGTCTCAATCTGTCTTTCCGTCTGAGAAGAAGATTTTTAAATTATTCATTTTCAATCAGATGGCTTGACCGAACCATGTGACCTATGACATCAAAAAATTTAAATTCTGCTTTCTATCGTCGACCTTAACGTTGTTGAAGTTTTCGTCGTTAATCGGATAAGGTCGATTTTTCATATCAAATTGGCCGCCCAAACCATGTGACTCTGATGGTAAAATATTTTTGCCATCTATAGACTTGATGTGAGAAGGCAGTTGCAAAATTGTCGCTTCGATGGCTTAGGAATTCCAGAGAAGACATATTTAATATTTTTTCTTAAAACCAACATGGCGGCCAACCATGGTGACCTATCAATTCGAAATTTAACAAACTTACATCGCATACCATGTCTCGAATATAGTATGTGAAATCCGGCCTTCATGGACCAGCCGCTTCTGGAAAGAAGTGTTTGAAGGTTTTAGGGTTTTTTTCAAGATTGCCCCCAAACCATTGTGACCAATCAATGAAGGAAATTAACAAACTTGAAAGAGGACCTCTTGGGGAATGTACCTGTAAAGTTTTCGCCCTCAATCCGTTCAGCCCTTCTGGAGAAGAAGATTTTTTAAAAAAAAACACTAAAAAAAACAAGATGGCGAGGCCGAATTACGTCATCGATGACGTCAAAAAAAACATTTTTGACGATGAATTTTGGCGTAGGATGTGCTCAGAATTTTTCAGATTTTTCCTATACTGCGGTTTCTAACTTGACGAATTTTCACCGTATATCGCTTCACCTATGACGTCACGGAAAAAATCAACGTTGCGTTCCCCATAGGAGCTTAATAAAATGTATCAAACGAAAATATTTTTTCCATTGCACGGTTTCCGAGATACAGATTTCCAAATTTATCGCTTTTTTCCCAAGATGGCGACCGCCACCACGTGACCAATGACGTCATAATTATAACGTGATTGTACTATCAAAAAAGATACATACTATGGTGCAAATTTTGTGTCGATCGGACTTAGCTCTCCAGAGAAAATTGATTTTAAAGCGAAAGGTTTGTTTTATTCAAATTGCCGGCCGGAAGATAATAATAATAATGCGTTGAATAAGTAAACAGAAAGAAAAAACATAGGGTACCTGCTACTCACAGGGTACCCTAATAATAATAATGCTAATAATATAAACAGAAAGAAACAATAGGGTACCCTGTACTCACAGGGTACCCTGAATAATAATAATAATAATGCGTAATAATAAACGAAGAAAACAATAGGGTACCCAGTCTATTTGCTGGGTACCCTATAATAATAATGCGTAATAATAAACAAGAAGAAAAACAATTTAGGGATACCCTGTAACTCATCAGTGTGGTACCCTAATAATAAACAGAAAGAAAAACAATAGGTTATCCAGTCCATTTGACTGGATACCTAATAATAAATAAACATTAAGAAAAACAATAGGTTATCCAGTACCATTGACTGGATACCCTATACTAGCAAAGTACCCGCCCATGGGCGGGTACAGTTATCTGTTGAATGCGTTGTCGCCGTCTCGATCGGTAGAATTGAGAAATTGAGTTATCGCGGTGACCTTGACCCCTTGACCCGCGCGTGACCTTTGACCTTGAACTTGCCACCCCCCCCCGCCCCGCCCCCCCCCCCCATGTCCGTTCTCATGTGGCAAGGATCACTCATAGCCAGTTTCATCTCATTGCCATCCAACGGTTCGGCCGCTATAAAGGACGAGCAAACAAACAAACACACAAACAAACACACATACAAACATATTCTATTTTTTAGTTTAGTGGAAGATAATATTATTCCTCTTCTTATTATTCTTCATAACTCTTCTTCTTCTCTCTTCTTCTTCATCATATTCATCCTCCTCCTCCTCCTCCTCCTCCTCCTCCTCACTTCTTCTTCTTTCTTAACTCTTCTTCTCCTCTTCGTCTTCTTCTTCTTTATATCTCTTCCTCCTCACTCCTCGCGCCTCCTTTCTTCTTCTTCATATCTCTTCTTCTTCTTATTCCAAGTATACTACTGAAATTGGTTGTAAGTTCAGTACTGGATTCAACACGAATCGACTGCATTTAACAGTGAGAAGGTACACTACTCAAAACTTTCAAATTGAACGGATTCCAAAAAGTTGGCATAGCTGTCGCCTATTACATTATGCACAGGATAACGAAGGGCCAAGAGAGGGTTGGTCGGACAGCGCCTGTCAATCAGCCTGGTAGTGGAGTGCCTCAGTGACACGATTGACCGAGGGCTAATCAACACCTATATGGGTGTGACTTATAGGTTTTTGTGTATGTCTATTTTCTGTCTGTCATATTCCACTGTTCGAGAAAAAAATTTCAAAACCTGTTTACATTAAAGTCTAGGGCGTTGACTTAATGAGTTAAAAACGCGTGTGATCCGCTAATCGTGTGATGATCACCCGTTCAAAGTTAGTAGGTCTAAAGTTAGTCACCAATCACCGAAGAATGATTATTGAATTCGGATCAAAACTTAATCACAAGCGTGTTAAATATACTTGCATGTTTAAGAGTGTTTAAGGGCCATTGAGCAACGTGCATAATTAATTGGTAGGCTTACATTGGGATGTTTGCTTGGAGTTATTCAAGAGGAGGCAGAAGAAGGTAGGAATAGGGCAGTTTGCCAACGTTGCATTGAGAATCCCTCGAGAATAGATGCACAATCCTCAGCAGGAAGTAGACGATGTTCATATTTGTACGGATGTGGCAGACTCTCGAAGGAATCGTTTCGTTGGTTGGCTGAATCGAGTGCAAGATGACCTGGATCAACTCTATGATGAGGACCATTGTGCCGAATCCCCCTCCAACAATTGTCCATGGTGCTGCGATCTATGCAAAAAGTGGCATAATTTCAATTGGATGTTGGAGATGCGTGCGGTGTTTTCACAGGCTTATTGTATTTATTTTGTATGCAGCCTGTGGCTGCTTGGGCTGCATTCATCTTTTGGAGAGTGCAAGGCTGTACTGCTGATGGCAGTGCCCCTGTTACCAGGAGGCGGGTTACTCATTTGGCCAACCCTGAAAGATGGCAGTCAAACCCCACGCTAGTGTTAAATTCAACGGTAAATTTAAAAAGGAGGCTTGAACTTGAGACCTAAGATTTAAAGCCAGCCATCCTAAATCGTTATGCAAGACCAGGCTTCATGATGGGTGACCATCCAGGAGTCCTGGATTTAACCCTGTGAAATTTTCTTTTGAGGGGATTGTCAAGAAGTGTAGCAACGAACCCCCTCATTTGGGCAAATAGAATAATGTTTTTGCTGATTGCTGGAGGAGTATTTTTTGACGTTTAAAATGAAAGATGTTGTCGAAGTTCGTGTTATCTAAAAAAATGTTCTGAAGTGAGACCTCGTGTTGAATGAAAATGTGATATTCACATATTAAAACGCAATGGAAATAGCCCTAAAAATATTTTAGTGTTTAATGTACATAACAATGTTGGTATTTCTATATTCAAAACTAGGGAATTAATTATGGACTGATAGGATAGAGTGTAGAGGGAGCGAGTTGCTTAAACAAAAGGAGGGTGGACGGAGTTGTGGCAACATGAAGAAAAGCAGGTGACTGGCAGGATGACCTAGATCGAGGGTATGCACACTCGCTCTGACGTCTAGGCTATGGTTTAATCTTGCCCAGCAAAAATGCCACCTACTGGTGTCTAGGCAGGCCCAGGCGAGGCATCACACGTGTGTTGCGTCCTCAGATGGACGTTAAAACTGGGTGTCATGTCTGGCTTTGCAATTAGGTGGTGATGTTAAAGATCCCATGTTTGTCCTTCGCTGGTGGTGTGTTGGCATCAGTTGCCCAGCCGCACCTCCCCCCCCACCCCCTCCCCGCAAAGCCAATGATGTAACTCGCAGCCGTGTGCTGAATATGAAAGAATAAGTAGAAGGCAGGTGGGGACAACATCAGATGTGATGCTCTCATTTTCAACAGGTGGCTATGAGTGCATCAGGTAAGCTGTAAGGGAAAGCAGGTTGATGGGCAGATGCAGTGCCACATGTATGTTAGAAGCAGGGATTTTGGTAATATTATTCAGGATGCCAAGTGAGAACTGAATCTCCTTCATCATGGATAGACATCACGGGGTGTTCGCATCCATGAACTAAACTATTTGGGTCACTTATCATCTGCGTATTTAGCTTTGGTGTTCGGTTTCATATTGAACCTACTCGAGATTATCCAAATCCAACGCAGGTGTGTCACTACGCAGGTGTGTTCGCGTGCACTACCACTACCCGACCGCTTGAGAGTGTGGCGCTTGGACTGAGCATGATCTTTGCCCAAAGACGACGTGACGTGAGTGTCGCTGAAGGCCTCCATTATATCTTGTTTTTTTTTACATCATTTCATTGGACAATGCCCCTCCACTTGTGAAAGAATGCATTCATCATTTTTCAGGGAAATTGTCTGAGGGAGTTGGAAATGTAGAAAGGAACAAATGAAATGGACTCGCTCTTTCAGTATATGTTATAATGAACACCCACGTTCCTTTCAATTGGACCTTGTGTCGCCGGAGTTGAACACTCTCGCAGGTGGCGTGAATGAAGAGAGTTTCATTTAAGATTATCAAAAAGAGCCAAATGGTGGCTCAGGGAAATGTGTAATCCTCAATTTTGGTTTGCCACACGTGTGTGGGAGAAACCAGCTCATGTGTGCCCGCTGGCAATTTACTTGCACATGGATAAGCAAATCTGTTGATCCACAACTACAAAGGAGTAACTAGAAGGGCAACTCGTAGAGCGCACACCTCCGCCACGTATGCCCTGATCCACGGAACATATTCGGGCCAATAACATTTTTGAATCATCATGCTATACAGTGCATTATAGTTTTTGGCCAGATCATAGTGAAGAATCACTTTTAAATTACAATAATTCTCATATCCAGATGCAGAGTCGGACTTCACGCAAAATCGAATCAATATTTTTCGCTTGTCAGCACAACCAATCCTGTCCACCAACGTTTATCCGAATCTGTACACAACCTTTTTGAGATTTTGTGCCTATATATATCAGTTTCGCCCGATCTCTCAATGGTGAAGAATCACTTTAAAAAAATTCCTCGTAGTTGGATGCTGGATCTTCACCAAAATCTAATCAGTTCGTCCTTGTCACACGCCAAAATGCCCACCAAATTTCATCCGGATCCGGTGCCACAACTTTTGAGATATCCGTGTACACAAACAAACAGACAAGGTGAAAAAATAATCTCCATCTGTCCACTTCGGTGGGAGAGGTAGATCTATAGAGTTCATACAACACGATATACCCTGCGCAATGTTCATGTACTGTTATACTTCAAAAATAAATAATGGTTTTTATGATAACAGCCGGACGGCGCGATGGTTCGCGGGCATTATTGAGGAGCCCTCGTAAAACCTTCTCTATACGATTCAAAATTGCCAAATCAAATCGGTCTTCTTTATGATGTACTTATAGGACTTATCACAAGACTTCTGGATGAAATTGCGAGAGAGAAAAATGAGAAAAAATTAAATAAATAAAAAGATCAAGTGGGCTGGCTCCGCCACAAGGGGCATGGGACACCCCTCATATCCAAAAGACACACTAGACCATGATATCTGATGCTAGGTCCAAGTTTCATCAAGATCGATCAAACGTCACGAGCTATGCTCTGGAGAGTCACAACAGACAGACAGACACACCAGACACATACGAAAAATAGCGGTGCCACCTGGGCCCGGTGCCGCAACGAATAGTGGTCACTGCTGGCCGGTTGAACTTGTTGCGCTGGTGTGGTCTTTCCGGAACCAATACCATTCCTTTCGTGCCGGTGAAGGTTCATTCGGGTTGCGAGGCAGTTTCATTGTACAAAAACAGTCTTACACCACCAACCTATTTAACATGTTCAAGTATTGCTAAATGGAAGGTTTGAAGTGACAGAACGGCTAGTTTGTGTTCTCTCAGTGTTCCAAGTATATAATTAAATTTAAATAGGAATAAGATTAAAAGTCAATTGTAAATTAATTCTGCTATTTACTGCCATTGAAGCAGTGTCTATTACAATCACCGAATCTACATGGTAATTAGTTATCCGTGGCCTGTTTTTGTGTCCATATATGCACGTTTTAAAAACAGTAAGTTTCTTGTTTTGGAATCATTTTCCAATTTTGTTGACTGCCAGCAGGCAGACACAATAAAAAAATTATCTTCCATCCTCTTTGTGCACGTTACGATCAGGACAATTCAGTATTCGAAGTACATTTCTAACACAGTTGGTTTTCTATTCTTGTTCAAAGTATAATAGTGGGGCGAACTTAGCTAAATAATAGATAACGAATTGGGCATTTTGGTGAGGAAAAGCACCAAATTTGGCACACTAGGTTAGCTATCTATATGACAGATTTGGATATTGGGTCCATCTCAAATTCAGCCGCTGATGGCTGTGGCAGCATTTTCAAAAATGGGCCAGTGGTTACTGTTATGACACATATCTGCTACTGGAGAGGAATGCAGGTTGATAGTGAAGTTTATTCACTAATAAACGTCCAATTAATGGTCAAGAAAGTAACAATTTGATTTGGTTGAGAAAAAAGTTAAAGTGGACTAATTAGTCTTATTAAGACACAGATGCTGAATTGAAAACCAATGATAAACATTCATAGCACTATTGGCTTGGCACATGGTAGTAGAGTGGTGTGCGGTGCATTGACCCGGAATCGCGCACGGTTGAGTTGCCAGCTTACACTTGTTGACTCGATTCATTGTTATTTTGTTCTGTGCCCATAGAGTTCTCTATGCCTATCCCATTGTTAACCGTAGCTCATCAAGTTGAGTTTGGTTGGCGGTGCAGTTTGGTCAAGGATTATCTCAGTCACGGATTACCGGTCGAGGTTCTGCATGTATTTCCGTTCTGCCTTCACGGCCCAGTTCGCAGTTGCTACTGAGTGAGGAAGTTCTCTCTTCGTACACGCGGCTGTGTTTGAGCGAGATAATCTTTCCATATAACTAGTTTTTCGGGTTATCTTCGTGTCGAATTTGACGGCCAATTGCCAAACCTTTGTAGAGTAGTTTTCCATTCCTAGTTTCCATTTCATTCTAGCTAATTTGTTTTGGTACGTTTGTTGAGTACCTTCCGTTTTCCTGAAACTGGCGTTTTTCCCCGCCGCGTGGTCGGAAGGGGATAGTTGTTGTTATGACTTCTTTACAGTCAATCCGCACACATCTCAGCACGTCGGCTCGAAGTAACCGAATATGTATGAATCGGTCGTATTGGGAAATGGAAAGCCATGTAACTCAGATGATGGGTGGATATGTCTATTGTCCCTTGTCAGCCGTCATAGAAGAGCTTGCAACCCTTTGAGGAAGAGAGCATGGATCTGGTTGTCCTTGATACCAAAGGAAATTGCAGGTCCATGCTGCAGTTGAGAGTCAGAGTGAAGAAGATTGGCCAAGAGCAGTTCCAGGCTTTCACCAGAGAATGCCTGGTGGAAAGGACCAAGCAATTATGAGGCAATTGGTCGGAGCAAGCTGAAGGTGTTTAGCACTTCCACCCGAGAAGTGTGAGCAAAGGGAAAACAGCAGCTGGCCTCTCTCTAGCAACGACTGGCACTTTTCTCACGGCTCTACATCGGTTGCCAGATGAGGGATGGAAACCTTGAAGAGTTCTTTCGTCATGAGAAATCAAGCGTGTCCTCCAGCTCTCTCCGATGGAGAAAGTCTCCGTCTTGGTACGAAGTGATCTCCTCAAATGCTTTGAAGATTCTCCAATGCCCAATCAGAGGTCCTGGTACCACCCAGCCTAGTTCTTGATGGGCGTCATTGTCGC
>CM068956.1:176612232-176626771 GCA_035128595.1 Eptatretus atami
GGCACATTGGTAACAATGCCGGTCTCCAAACGATCACAGACAAGTTGGAAAATTGGTAACAATGCCTGTCTACAAATGATCACACACAAGTTGGAAAATTGGTAACAATGCCTGTCTACAAATGATCACAGACAAGTTGGAAAATTGGTAACAATGCCTGTCTCCAAATGATCACAGACAAGTTGGCACATTGGTAACAACGCCAGTCTCCAAATGATCACAGACAAGTTGGAAAATTGGTAACAATGCCGGTCTCCAAATGATCACACACAAGTTGGCACATTGGTAACAATGCCGGTCTCCAAACGATCACAGACAAGTTGGCACATTGGTAGCAATGCTGGTCTCCAAATGATCACAGACAAGTTGGCATATTGGTAACAATGCCTGTCTACAAATGATCACACACAAGTTTGCACATTGGTAACAATGCCGGTCTCCAAATGATCACACACAAGTTGGCAAATTGGTAACAATGCCGGTCTCCAAATGATCACACACAAGTTGGCACATTGGTAACAATGCCGGTCTCCAAACGATCACAGACAAGTCTGAAAATTGGTAGCATGCCGGTCTCCAAATGATCACAGACAAGTTGGCATATTGGTGACAATGCCTGTCTACAAATGATCACACACAAAGTTTGCACATTGGTAACAATGCCGGTCTCCAAATTATTACAGACAAGTCGGCAATTGGTAACAATGCGCGGTCTACAAATGATCACATACAAGTTGGCACACTGGTAACAATGCCGGTCTCCTAATGATCACAGACAAGTTGGCACATTGGTAACAATGCTGGTCTCCAAATTATTCAGACAAGTCGCAATTGGTAACAATGCCGGTCTACAAATGATCACATACAAGTTGGCCCACTGGTACAATGCGTCTCCTAATGATCACAGACAAGTTGGCACATTGGTAACAATGCCTGTCTACAAATGATCACACACAAGTTGGCACATTGGTGGTAACAATGCCGGTCTCCAAATGATCACAGACAAGTTGGCATATTGGTAACAATGCCGGTCTCCAAATGATCGCAGACAAGTTTGCAAATTGGTAACAACGCCGGTCTCCAAATGATCACAGACAAGTTGATGTTGACATAAATGACTTGAAAACGTATGTGACCTCTGCTGACCCCAACACAAGCTTGTACTATTCTTACCATTGACCAAGTCAGACGATCCAGCTATTGCTGTGGGATGTTGGGCCGTTCTTCGACCTGCACGGCCAATTGAAGTTTATCAAGAGATTGTCGGCTGATTTGATGACCACAAATGTTTCCACAAGGATGTTCCAAGTATTTTTCATTGGATTTAAGTCTGGAGATCATGCAGGCCAGTCGATACGAGCGATGCTGTGGTCCAAAAGTGCAGAGCGGACATCATATTAAAGATGTGGATGGGTGTTGTCATCTATAAAGATGAAGTTGGGACATTGATGTTGGGCTAGCAGGTCGACTCCAGCTGGAAAGATCTCATCCCTGTATCTGCTGGGTATTAAATGATGTCGATAACCATTCATAAATTGACTTGTACTACATGGCTGCCCAATTTATAATAGGTATCAAGAATCGTATGCAGACATGTACACACATTCTGGGGGAGATATGCAATTTCTCCATGGATATCTCAGATCACTTGGTTCCGCTGAGGATAATTGTGACATTACAAGGTGCACGTCCGATTACTTTCCGAAGGTGGAATAACATACAATGGCAGCTGCCTTAAGATTGTGCTCGTCAATCGTGGACGGTGTCCAATTGAGTGCACAACCATCTGTTCGCACGGTGACGTTGTTCTTCCTTTTGCCGTCACCTGCAAATAACAGCGTCTGCACCCCCTGACCCCATGCCTTCCCTCAGCCTTACCCTCCCACTTTTACCCTCCCCCCTCTCTCTCAGGTCCCACCCCTTCACCTAAACTGCTATGTTGAAGAATGCAAATGGAGAAAACAACCATAACGAAGAAAGGTCTTCAGTCCTTGCCAGACTGTGGTGGAGGGGCGGACCATGCAGGGGGAGTTTGCCATTCAGTGAAGTTCCCTCAATGGAGCCATTTTTGATCCAACTGATTGGATCGCACGGCACTGGCTTGAGCAAACACAGGTCAGTGGGTGTTTCCAATTATTTCTTCACTCACTTCTCCCTCCTCCTCCTCCCCCCCCTCTTTAAGCATCGTCTGACTATTCAGTTGTTTTTTAAAAACAAACAAACATTGGAGGTCTGGACTTACGAAGGGTTCGTTTTAGTCTGGTGTAAATTTTAACTCCTTTAATACATTGTATAAGAGGTTAAATCGATAGAATGTCACAGATGTGAACAAGTCGACTAAAAAAGACAGAAAACACTAACTCTTCTCTTCCAACTCTTCGACTGAGGACATCTTCACAAAGTGAAAATATACAAATCTGGTGCCAGCTATTATTTATGTGGGAGCTGGACGTACCAGACAGACTTACCTGGAGGAAACACCACATCTGGTTTCGGTGCTTCTTAACGCCACTGGTAAGCAGTGTGACCACTCCTTGGCTTTTTTCACAAGATCTTGGCTATTCGTTGTTCACCTTGGCGTCTTGGTTTTCTATAGGTTTTCTATTATCATCGCTTTTCCGAAACCTTGTGAATTCTTGGCTTTTTTCATTGGCTCACCTTCGTATTTATGAAAATGAGGAGTGGTCACACTGCTGGTAAGATCACGTATGGGGCTTGTGAATGTCCAGGAAAGTTTAAAATCAACTTTTAAAATAATGATATTTACTATTAATTATATTGGAAAGGGGGAGGGTTGGGGGGTGGAGTGGGAGCTATGATAAATATGTTGTTCGTTTTGGTTGCGGAGCCGAGCCACAAGATGATTTGTACTAGATTTTTGCATCTATTGCTAAAAGGAAAAGTATGTCATTGGTTGTTATCTCCGTATATGGGTTTCAGGATGTGGAATGGAGCCTCCCCAGGTCTCAAAGTATTCACCTTCATGTGTGCGTGTATAAATATGTATGAGTGTGTGTGCATACTCGCGTGTGTGTGTATGTGTGTGCACGTGCAAGTTGCTGTTATTGGGTGCAATCTCCACACAGCTGGTATTTAGAGGAAATTATAGGAACACTCGACATCTCTCAAGTCTCATCCATGGATATTTCTTGTACTTCTTCTGTTCATACACCCGCTCCGTAAGGGAGCGGCAAGAAGGGTCGTGCATTATTATCCTCTCTGGGGTATATATTAGAATACAGTAGATCTAGGTGGCTTGGATCCGTTATTCTGTGTGGGACACAATAAGTATAGAATGTCTCAAGAACGTTGGGTTTCCTCCCTTTCAGTTTTGTGTTAACCAGCAGTCACGACTGTTTGAAAAGGAAATCGTACATGATTGTTGTTTATATTTTTTTAGATCCTCGTGGAGGATCTCTAAGTCTTACTCACATTGTTTTCTTCATCTTCTCTTTGGACTTTTTGTTTCACAGCCTACAGTTTTCATCGAAACTTCCTGAAACTTGGCATGTATATGTAAAAATACCCTGCGCAGACAGTAACCATCTCCGATTTTAAAAATTCTCCGAGAAAAAAGTTATGACGTCAAAATATCTCGCTAATGGAAATCGCCTAAAAAATATCTCCGAAACTAGGCAAGCTTTTTGAATTCTGTTTGCGGGAATCGAACAGGGCACTAGCAGAGATGAATTGCCGCACATATGATGCATCACTATGAGTCATATCAATTTTTATGACGTCATTCCTATTTTTTGACATTTTTTGTTCAAACAGAGTTTTCATCGGACTTCGTGAAACTTGCCACGTATATGCAGAAAGCCCACGCGCAGGCAGTAACCATCTCCGATTTTGGAATTCTTCCTAGAAAAAAAGTTGACGTCATAATATCGCCGCTAATGGAAATCGCCTATACCATTATCTCCGAAACTAGGCAAGCTGTTTGAATTTTGTTTGCGGGAATCAAGCCGGGCATTAGCACAGATAAAAATTTATTGCAAACCTGATACATCACAATGACGTCATATTCGTTTTTATGACGTCATCATTAAGAGGACGAGGATCTTAGCTCATTCGAGCTTGTTTACATCCAGTCGGGTGCCAGAAATGCCCGATAAACTATTCAATACACATTAACACGGCGTTTGTCCAACGAGGAAAAACCCCTTGGGGAGGTGGTTATTATTAGTATTAATAATGTCTTGTAATAACATTAATATCACTTATCATTGGTGGTGTTATGACTTTTGTTATTAGAAGTGGCTTTGGTAAAATCCCACTTTAAGCTAGCTTATACACCTTAACATGGATTTTCCCCAAGATGGAAAACCCCCCTTGGGAGGGAAGAGGGATGAAGTCGCTACAACCTCCATCGTGTGATCCTTAGTCCTGCCGTCAGGTTTGGTTGAGATTGGATAAGTAACGACAGAATGTATCGTGGTCAGACAGACAGACAGACAGACAGACAGACGTACATCAAATTGTGTATTTTAGTTTGATTTCCACATGGGGGTGGGGGATATATTCATTACATATCCACCGAGGGAGGAGGGAAGGGGTTCTAAAATTGAGAAAATGAAAAGATCTCCACCACACATTACTATGGACCACAACCAAAGGGAGTCGTCTGGAATAGTAACGGCTGACAGGTAGTCACGGGTGTGCTTTAACACCATTTCCGAACAGCTGTTTCGGCTTCATCAGTAGAATCAACGACAGTTACGATCATTGATTGATTATGAAGGCTGATGACCCCTGGTTCTCCTCCACATTCCTCCTCCCTGGCTCCTTCCCTTCCCCAGGGGTCACGAATAAACTATAACAGATTGGATAAATGGTGTGCTGATGTACGTAGAACAGGCATGATGGGCCAAATGTCCTTCTCTGGTTTGTTTTTTTCAGCATGAATCTTCTGAAAAAGGCTTTTGTGGATTAGACTAAAGGGACAGAAAGGATGGTAGGTTGTAGGAGAGAGAAGAGTATGTGATGAGAGACTGGGGAGTAAGGGGAAGAAAGGGAAGAAGCATATGAACGGAAAATACCTGTGATGGGGAAGAGGAAGCATGAAATTCCACCACAATTTGCGTACGTAATAAATGTATGACTTTCACAAGGTCCAACTCGACCTTTTGCCAACGGGCACTAATTTGGATCAAAAATGGCCCCGTGAGAGTACGTTCCGTCAAAGGGAGATGGACGAGTGGATTGGATTCTCCCTCCTGGGAGCTTTTGCATGTGGGGGTCTCTCCATCATCCGGGACTGCGGGTGTTTCCCAGAGCTTCTGGTACATCGCTCATGAGCAACACACATCCCAAACCCACGCCATACGTGTTGGTGTTTGCTAGGCCCTGGAGCACGGTCCTTTTACACGGACACTGCGTCCAAGAAGTGCACGAATTCAACTTTGGCGCCATTTTCACGCATTCTTTCCCATTGGTTATGCACCAAATTTCATTGCTATGTACCTTTCCAAACCTTATCTCCGGTGGGGAGAGCGACGCTTCACCAAACGTTGCTATACACTGTGGGAGGAATGGGTGCGAGGAAGGGTGTGTGTGTGTGTGAGTGTGTGTGAGTGTGTGAGAGATGGGAGGAGAGTGCTGCATTTTGTTGGATGGGGCACCGATGACACAGAGAGGGGGGTTAGCAAAGAGAATGATATGTTATGCTTCATGACCGAACACACACACACTCAAAATGAGGTTTCAGTACCCAGCAATTTTGGCCTAAACAATGCAGAAATCAAAAAAAAATCACCAAATACCAAGATTCCAATAGGAAGTCAATTGACCCTGGAAGTTGAAGAGATCCGAAATTGTGTCCGTCCGTGATCATTGAAGCAAAGGGAATAATGAAGAAGAACTTTACAGAGAACTTTAAAACCATCCCTGGGAATATAACTACAAACTAACTCTAGTTAGAAGCTGTCTGGGGCTCAGTGACGATCCTCAAAAGAACCCTTGGAATAAAACTTTGAGAACAAAACTTCACACCTTGGTCCATGATTCGTGACTGCCCTTACCCTTCTGAAACCCGCACATAGAGATACGATAACACACACACACACACACACACAACACACACACACACACACCACCACACAACACACACGGATACTTTAGAGACCTGGCGGGAGCATTTAAAACCCACACTATCTACCTGGCAAATGTCTGCCTGATGCATGGATGCTTGTACATGGAGCGACCGTTGCACCCCTCCGATGGGCTCACTCCGAGTCTGATTTGTACATGCTACAGTCACCTCAACAGAGGGGAGAGAGACAGAGAGAGAGAGAGAGAGAGAGGTCGGAGAGAGGGGTGGGATGGCGGGAAAGAAATTCTGGCAGATGAGACGGCCAGTTTAACGTCCATCCGAGGGGCGGCACACACATTGATGATCACCCTGCCTGTGAAACACCGGGATGACAGTTTATAGCTGGGTCGGGATTCGAACCCAGGCTAGACAGCTTTCAGTGAGCATGCATACCTCTTGACTTTCCTGCCGTGATATAGCGATTCATCACTTCATACCAACTAAAAACAGTTTTTTCTTCATTGTGATCATATAATTTTTTCTGCCACGGGAGGTGAAGGAGGTTATGTTTCACCCCTTTCTGTTTGTTTGTAAGTTGCAAAATCGAAGATTTTCAAGTATATTGGTTTGTCGATTTTGTTAGTCTGTCTGTCTGTCCTTCTGTTGTCTGTTCTGTCTGTCTGTCTGTCTGTCCTTCTCTGCTGTTTGTTGCCTACAGTCACAATTATTTTAAACCGATCTTCACAGAACTTCACCAAATGGGAGAGTTTGTCATAAGGAAGAAGCCTATTGTTTTTGAGGTCAAAAGGTCTAAAGGTCAACATAGGCCAAAGGTCAACAACTGAGGTGGGATTTCTAAATTCCTCAATTTTCATCCGATTGACTTGAAATTTGAAGAGAATTTATATTTCATGTCAACGAATTCAACCAGCCAATTATTTTTGAGGTCAACATCGACAAAAAGGTCAACATAGGCCCAAGGTCAACAACTAAGGTGGTCTTTGTAAAACCCTTAATTTTCATCCGATTGACTTGAAATTTGAAGAGAAGTTATATTTCAGGTCAATGAATTAAACCTGCCAATTATTTTTGAGGTCAACATGGATCAAAAGGTCAACATAGGCCGAATTTCTAAAATTGTTAATTTTCATCCGATTCACTTGAAATTTGAAGAGGAGTTACATGTTTGGTCATTCAATTCAACCACCAATTATTTTTGAGGTCAAATTTGTTTTATGGATTTTGCAAGTATTGTGCTCTGCACAACGTCGTCTTCTTTGTTTGTTTGTGTGCAGGATATCTCAAAAAGTTGTGGACGTATCCGGATGAAATTTTGTTGACAAGTTTGGTGTGTGACAAGGCCGAACTGATTAGATTTTTGTGAAGATCTGGATCCGGATCCGACCACTAGAATTTTTAAAGTGAGTCTTCACCATTGAGAGATGGGGCTCAAAACGATTTATAGTACGATATCTCAAAAAATTGTGCATGGATTTGAACGAAACTTGGTGGATATGTTGGGTGTGCGGAAAGGATGAATAGTTTCGATTTTGGTGAAAAACCGCATCTGGATACGAGAATTAAATTATTTAATTACCTCCACCACCGAAGCTGAAACACAAAAGGTGGACAAGGAGGTGGACGTGTGCTGAGAGTGGACAAGGAGGCCTATGTGCGAGGAATCTGTGAGGTGGTAGAGCATCATCTGTGGTCAAGTGATTCTCGTCCTGTTTCCATGGGAATTCGCACATTGCCCGTCCCTCGGTGTACTGTAGTTTTAGCGGAGGGTGGTGGGCTCTTGATAGGAGTCTGAAGTGAAGGCCTGCTGGGCCAGTTACTTTGAGCTGCTGTACCAGGCTGATCCACCAACTGTTGAGTTGGATGTCAAGGGTGTTACTATCGTTATTGCTGACCCTCCAATCAACTGTGGTCCACCTTCGTTTGTGGAAACACAGGCTGCTGCGAACCGGTTGAAATGGGGTAAAGCTCCAGGGATCTGTGGCATCCATGCTGAACTTTTCAAGGCTGGTGGAAATACCGTACTCTTGTCACTGCATGCAGTTCTGTGCTCTGCCTAGAACACAGGCATCATCCCAACTGACTGGAAGAGAGGTCTTGTTGGCCCTCTCTGGAAAGGGAAGGGTGATCGCCAAGACTGCACCAACTCCCGAGGGGTGACACTGCTCACAGTGCCGGGCAAGGTCTTTGCTCGGATAATTGTCGATAGGGTACGCCACCATCTGCTTGAGCACCAGCATCCA
The DNA here is from genome assembly GCA_035128595.1 of Eptatretus atami. NCBI lineage: Eukaryota > Metazoa > Chordata > Myxini > Myxiniformes > Myxinidae > Eptatretus > Eptatretus atami. Next base: position 176,620,525 of record CM068956.1, read on the forward strand.
GAACAGTCAGGTTTTCCACCAAAGAGGTCAATGAGTGAACATAATCATGCTCTTCGGGTCCTCACCAAATGCAGACGAGAGTCTCGCCAGGGGCTGCTTGCAGCCTATGTTGATCTCTGTAAAGCATTCGATTCAGTGAATCGGGATGCCCTCTGGAGGATTCTTGGTCTTCGTGGAGTGTCACCAAAACTGATCAATCTGATGTCTGAACTATACTCAGGTACTGAGAGTGCTGTGAGATGTGGTGGTACCATCTCCGAGTTATTGCCAGTTTCTGAAGTTCATGATGGGTGTGTACTGGCCCCCACACTTTTCAGCGCTTGTATGGATTGGATTCTGGGGAGTATGTCGGAGAGGTCAAGCTGTGGTGCATCGCTTGGGAATGTCAAGATTTCTGATGTTGATTTCGCAGATAATGCATTCATCTTTGCAGAGACTTTGGATATCCTTTTGGGGGCCCTCGAGGTGCTGAATGAGTAGTTGGAGCTGCTGGGATTACGTGTTTCCTGGGTTAAAACTGAGATCCAGGCATTCAATGACATCTTAGATGCTGCTATCCTGTCTGTACCTGTTTGTGGTGAGGATGTTGAGGTAATGGAGAGATTCACTTACCTTGGCAGTGATATTCATGTCTCTGCTAGCTGTGAGCCAGAGGTGAATAGGATGATGATGTAAATTAAATAATTGAGTTTGACGTGAATGTTTTATTTTTAATTTTCAATTTACATTTTATAAAACTGTTGTATATCAAAGAAAAATATGCAGGGTGGTAATGTTTGTTGATTTCCAAGCAGATGGCAGATGACCTTGAGCAAATGAGAGGGTGAATAGAACAGAGAGAGGGTGAGCAGCGCAGAGGAGCAGGTTTTAGGACACGTGGGCTGAGCAGTCTGGACCGGTTGCAGAATCTGAGTCGAGGTTGACAGCAAGCTCTCCACCTTTGTCAGGAGAAAAGGACACAGAGTCCAGGGACAGTTGGGTGCGACTGGGTAAGGTGGGTACAGAAGCGATGGGTTTCGAACACAAGATTTAGATGCAAACACTGAGTTTAGGCATTCAGCCTTTTCACGTGCGGTATCAGCAATTGTAAATTTTGGAATTGATTGTAAAAAAAAACAAAACAATTAGATACAATCGTAATAAGTGAAAACAATTAATCGGTAATAAGAACAAGTAAGATGAATGGAAATGAGTAAATAAAAAAAAAAGTAAGATCAATTAAATACTTTTAATTCGATGATAATATAAATAAGTTAACTGAAACAAAATGTTGATCATACAATGCTGATTATTAAATATTAATCAATCACAGTTACGTCAGCTGACTGTGGGATGATGATGTAAATAAATAATTGAGTTTGATGTGAATGTTTATTTTTAATTTCAATTTACATTTTATAAAACTGTTGTATATCAAAGAAAAATATGCAGGGTGGTAATGTTTGTTGATTTCCAAGCAGATGGCAGATGACCTTGAGCAAATGAGAGGGTGAATAGAACAGAGAGAGGGTGAGCAAGAGGCAGAGGCGCAGATTTTTAGGACACGTGGGCTGATGCCGTCTGGACCGGTTGCAGAATCTGAGTCGAGGTTTGACAGCAAACTCTCCACCTTGTCAGGGGAAAGGACACGAAACCAGGGACAGTTGGGGTGCGACTGGGTAAGGTCGGTACAGAAAGCGATGGGTTTCGAACAAAGATTTAGATGCAAACACCGAGTTTAGGCATTCAGCCTTTTTCACGTGCGGTATCAGCAATTGTAAAATTTTGGAATTGATTGTAAAAAAAAACAAAACAATTAGATACAAAGGTAATAAGTGAAAACATAATCGGTAAAATAAGAACAGTAAGATGAATGGAATGAGTAATAAAAAAGTAAGATCAATATAAATAACTTTTAATTCGATGATAATATAAATAAGTTAACCGAATCAAAATGTCGATCATACAATGCTGATTATTAAATATTAATCATCACAGTTACATCAGCTGACTGTGGGATGATGATGTAAATTAAATGATAAGTTTTATGTGAATTTTTTTTTAATTTTCATTTACATTTTATAAAACTGTTTATATCAAAGTGTGAAATGATATTGTATAACTACATCTCGCTGTGGTTAATTACTGCATGTGCACATGCTAGCTTAAATCGGGGGAGGGGTGGGGAGAATTTAGGGTTGTCCCCAAACCACTCACACCCCCCCCCCTCCCCCGAATCCCCTTCCTAGGGGGGAAGGTGTAGTGTAGGGTAACCGCAGGCTGTGTGTAAAATGAGAATGAACTTTATAACATGTCACACATGCAGAGGCACTTGGGGAGAGCTTTCTCGGGATGGGGCGTGGGGGTGGGGGTGGGTGCGGTTGAAATGTTTGACTGGATGGAGGGTGAACCGACAGGTAACGGGTGTGGTGAGGGTGCAGTGCTCGGAACAGCAGTTGGCTCGCTGGTTGACGTTTACCGCCTTGAAGCTCTCCTGCGCGACCTTTAAGTGAAGGAGGGAATCGGAGGGAAATGAGAGGAGGGGGGGGTAGAACTCTCGAAGTGACTCCCCTTGCCCCCATCATTCTGTTTGGCCCTTGAACGGATGAGGGGGGGGGAAGGTTGTACGAGAGGGGAGCTCAGGCAAGCAAAGCACCGGACCTTCCACATCTCCATCATACCGCACTAAAGGCACATGCGCAGCACTTTCCCTCCACCCAGGGATCTCCGACATCTCTCGACCCTCATCTCTTCTTCGTATTTGCGCCATGGTCTGCCGCCGCTGGCTGCGGCGTCCTGTGCGCGGCCTGGCGCCTGTGCGTGGTCCGGGTGGCCCGAACCGGCCGCCGGCGTCAGAGGACCCGGCGGCGCTGAGTCGGGAGCTGACGCCCGCGGGACGACGTATGCGCGGGTGAGTATCCATGGAGATGATGGAAAAGCGGTGTCCGTGAGCGTTCATTAGAACTATAACGAGTGGTGAGAGGGTTTTGGTGGTTAGTGTTAAAATTACAATTTAAAAGTTCTGGTAATTAAGGGATCGGGGAGCCGAGTGATCGGGGGACGAGTGGCCGAGTGGTCGGGGACCGAGTGGTCGGAGCCGAGTGGTCGGGGAGCCGAGTGGCCGAGTGATCGGGGGGCCGAGTGTCGGGGGCCGAGTGATCGGGAGCGATGTCGGGAGCAGAGTGATCGGGGAGCACGAGTGATCGGGGAGCGAGTGGCCGAGTCGATCGGGGAGCCGAGTGGTCGGGGAGGCGAGTGATCGGGGAGCGAGTGATCGGGAGCGAGTGGCGAGTGATCGGGAGCGAGTGGTCGGGGAGCGAGTGATGCGGGAGGCCGAGTGATCGGGCAGCGAGTGACGCGGGGAGCGAGTGACCGGGAGGAAGCTGACCGGGGGAGCGAGTGATCGGGAGCGAGTGGCCGAGTGATTCGGGAGCCGAGTGATCGGGAGCGAAGTGACGGGGAGCGAGTGATCGGGAGTCGAGTTGAACGGGAGCGAGTGATCGGTGAGCGAGTGACGGGGGAGCGAGTGACCGGGGAGCGAGTGAGCCGGGGGCGAGTGATCGGTGGAGGCGAGTGGCCGAGTGATCGGGGAGCCGAGTGATGCTGGGGCCGAGTGATCTGAGCCGATGATCGGGAGCGAGTGGCCGAGTGATCTGGGAGCCGAGTGTCGGGGAGCGAGTGATCGCGGGGAGCCGAGTGATCGGGAGCGCCGAGTGTGGGGAGCCGAGTGATCGGGGAGCCGAAGTGATGGGAGGCCGACGTGATGCGTGAGGGAGCGAGTGGCCGCAGTGATCGGGGAGCGAGTGACCGGGGATGCGAGTGATCGGGGAGCCGAGTGATCTGGGAGCCGGAGTGATCGGGGAGCGAGTGGCCGAGTGATCTGGGAGCCGAGTGATCGGGGAGCCGAGTGATCGGGGAGCCGAGTGATTGGGGGAGCCGAGTGATCGGGAGCGAGTGGCGAGTGATCGGGGAGCCGAGTGATCGGGAGCGAGTGGCCGAGTGATCGTGGAGCCGAGTGATCGGGAGCCGAGTGATTGGGAGCCGAGTGATCGGGGAGCGAGTGGCCAAGTGATCGGGGAGCCGAGTGATCGGGGAGCCGAGTGATCTGGGAGGCCGAGTGGATCTGGGAGCCGAGTGATCTGGGAGCCGAGTGATCGGGGGAGACCGAGTGATCGGGAGCCGAGTGATTGGGGAGCCGAGTGATCGGGGAGCGAGTGGCAGTGATCGGGAGCCGAGTGAATCGGGGAGCCGATCTGATCTGGGAGCCGAGTGATCTGGGGCCGAGTGATCGGGGAGCCGAGTGATCGGGGAGCGAGTGCGCGGGTCGAGTGATCGGGGAGCCGAGTGATCGGGGAGCCGAAGTGATCAGGGAGCCGAGTGATCGGGGCCAGAGTGATCGGGGAGCGAGTGATCGGAGCCCGTGTGATCGGGAGCGAGTGATCGGGAGCCGAGTGATCGGGGAGCCGAGTGATCTGGAGCGTGTGATCTGGGAGCGCCTGAGTGATCGGGGAGCCGAGTGATCGGGAGCCGTGTGCATCGGGGAGCCGAGTGATCGGGGAGCCGAGTGATCTGGGAGCCGAGTGATCGGGGAGCCGAGTGATCGGGGAGCCGAGTGATCGGGGGGCCGTGTATCTGGAGCCGAGTATGGGGCCGAGTGATCTGGGAGCCGAGTGATCTGGGAGCCGAGTGATCGGGGAGCCGAGTGATCGGGGAGCCGAGTGATCGGGGGCCGTGTGATCTGGGGCCGAGTGATCGGGGAGCCGAGTGATCTGGGAGCCGAGTGATCTGGGAGCGAGTGATCGGGGAACGCGCGAAAATGCGCTCAAGTTTTTTTGGCGCGAGTCGTGTGGGGGGAGTCACCGGCGCACAGCGGACTTGAAGGCGAAAAAGTGATCGAACCTCACATTTCCTTGCTCCGATCGTGCTGTTGTCCGTACGGCGTACTCTCACTCTCCCCTTTTTTCTGCGCCGGGAGCTCAATTGTGCCGTGGCGGTTGATGCGCACAATCACAGCAGCGTTTTCGTGTCGCACGGTTCGCGGCACGGCACACCTGCCTGTGGAAACGCTTCGTAACCGGGTGCGTGTGCCTGCAAGACACATGTGTGCGGCTCTCGGTTCCACTCGTACTGCTGTCCAGGCTGAAGAACACTGCCCAGGGGAACCAATGCATTGTCCGGTGAGTTCGCCATTTCCTGGGGGGGGGGGGGGGGGGGGGGTGGGGGGAGACCGACCTGGAATATATATTTCAATTATTTATATTAATTTTCTGAATTATCAGGAGATAAAACAAATATATAATTGGTAGCAGGGCTCTGTTTGGTGATATCGGTAACACTGAGACCACCGGGTGTTTAAGCCTTGCACTGATCCCTCATAGACCCTTAACATGCCGCAATCCTTGGTCACCCTCCCCCACCACCCCCACCACCCCGACCCCTCAGCAATCTGCAGAAACAGCTGTGGTGATGGATTTTGCTCCCGCCCAAACATGTGTACGTGCTCCAGCGGGCGAACCTCGCCATCCTGCAGTGGAAGCCTGCGTACGTGAACCATCAAGATCATAATTTGCCTCCTTTAATTAATATCCATCCTTTTCTTCTCCTTCTTTTTTTAATATCCTTCATCATCTTCTTTTTTTCACCATCCTCTTCTTCTTCTCCTTTTAGTTCTTCATCTCTTTTGGTTTCTCACCATCTTTACTCGTCTTCTTGCTCTTCTTCTTATTATTCTTCCCTTATTCCTAGCTCTTCTTCTTCTTCTTCCCTTATTTCTTGCTCTTCTTCTTCCTCTTCTTCTTCCTTTCTATCTTCTCCACCTTCCCTCGTCCATGTCTTGCTTCTTCAATTTCTCTATCCTCATCTTTTCTCATGATTCCATCTTCTAAAGGTGTCATATTATTGTCTCTTTACTTCATCTTTGACTTTTCTCTTGCACCTCTTTGAATCTTCATCTTCCTCTTCAACACCTTTTATTTTTTCTTCTTTCTTTTTCATGCGTTGCCATCTGAGATAATGATGAGTTCAAAGACTGTATCTAGGGATCTTCTTCATCTTCATATTCTGGTTTTGCTCATATATTCCACTTGTCTCACAACCACCCTCAGCTCACCACTGCAATCTGCGCTGTATGAACGGCGGTTCATGCCATGAAGACAACTGTCGCTGTCAGAAAGGTTACACTGGAACCCATTGTGGTCAACGTAAGTAATCACACTCATTGCTTGGTACAGCCATACTACACTGTGGGTACAGCCATACTACACTGTGG
>CM068956.1:176626885-176637057 GCA_035128595.1 Eptatretus atami
AGCCATACCGCTCTGTGGGTACAGCCATACCGCTTTGTGGGTACAGCCATACCGCTCTGTGGGTACAGTCTTCCCGCTCTGTGGGCACAGTCTTCCCGCACTGTGGGCACAGCCTTCCCGCTCTGTGGGTACAGCCTTCCCGCTCTGTGGGTACAGCCATACCGCTCTGTGGGTACAGCCATACCGCTCTGTTGGTACAGCCATACCGCTCTGTGGGCACAGCCTTCCCGCTCTGTGGGCACAGCCTTCCCGCTCTGTGGGTACAGCCTTCCCGCTCTGTGGGCACAGCCTTCCCGCTCTGTGGGCACAGCCTTCCCGCTCTGTGGGTACAGCCTTCCCGCACTGTGGGTACAGCCTTCCCGCACTGTGGGTACAGCCTTCCCGCTCTGTGGGTACAGCCTTCCTGCTCTGTGGGTACAGCCTTTCTGCATTTTCCCACAATGCGCTGTTTTAAACTGCACTGCTCTCTTGCGAATCACACATGAGTGAATTGAATAATTCCTCGGAAAACCTGAACTCACTTTTGAAACGTATTATGAATACTATAAGCACCCTCTCCTTGAGGGAGCACCCAGTGGGGTTATGTCATTATCCTTATTCAAACGTGTGATTCAAAATACCTCTTGCTGTGTAATTTAAAACACCTCACTGCACTGGAAAATGTGTGTCCAGGAATGCTGTCCATACTGTAAATGGTGGAGACTTGTAATACCCTCCTGCACCTGGAGGCGGCGCGACACGATACACATTTACATAGAGAATTTGCGTCCCCCTCTTTATCGCAGATGTCGTCAGTGAGAAATAGTGTTATGTAAAAAATAAATAATTAAATGTATATTATTTTCTTACTACTGTACTTACCTTACATCTGCTTATACTGCACAGCATATTGAAAAGTAAAACGTTGGTGTGTCTTGGACTATTGTGAGAACTGTATCTCGCTCATAGAACTTGTTGGACACCCCAAATATCAGTCTCACACGCATTATCTCAACATATGTGAAAGTACTTCTGATGTTGGGTCCAGCAGTGTTATGATTCGTCATATCGACTCTTTTAAAACTAACTTTCAGCATACTATCGTTGGGTTCATTGGAGTTGATCCCAACAAGGGTCCGACCCCACTGAAAACTACCATTCTGTGCTGTAACAGCAAGGAGTGCTGCATCTCGGAACCCGATGTATCTTGCGATGGAACATAAAGCTGGCTGTCCCATCTGCACTCACACTGTGGATGTTAAATCTTTTGAAAAGAGCAGGTCGACGTGCGCCAACACCCTGCCCAAATATAGACTTGTTTATGGCCATATATGTCAGGAACATTCTTAAACAGAATCTTTAGATAGAGGCCTGTTCTTGTTTGTGGGGGTTAGTTTTATCTCGAACAACCCGAGAGCAGTTTTACTTTACTGATGTAGCGTAACCAATGATATTCTAAACATTATGTGGCAATGCCATTGAAGAATGCCATGGATTATTGCCATTTAAAAACATTAATTTCACTTGATAATTCCAGGTGGATTAATCATATTATTATTCATGCAATGGCCTGATGATTGTTTAACGGTTAAGGTTGCTGGCTTAAGATGTAAGGGTCTTGCGTTTGAGTCCCTGTCGTGTCGTTAAATAATACCAGGTGGGTTGACTCAGCCCGTCATCCTTCCGAGGTCGGTGAAATGAGTACTAGCTTACTGGAAATGGGGCACTGCATCAGCGGCACAGCCGCACTCCCAGCAATGATGCGTCCAGCAGCCACAGGCTGCTTACAAACCAACAAAAATCATACAATATGCAAATAGGGAATTGAAAATATTCTTTTCATTACTTTTACGATTGACACTGACAAATCCAATCCATCCATCCATCCATTGGGACCATACTCTGTGAAGAGCGTTGATGCTGCTTAAGCAGTCTCCTCCTCTCTTTTATCCCCTCCTCTCTTTTACCCCCTCCTCTCTTTTACCCCCTCCTCTCTTTTTACCCACTCCTCTCTTTTACCCCACTCCTCTCTTTTACTCCTCTTTTTTCCCCTCCTCTCCTTTGTCTACTCCCCCCTCTTGGAGTGCATAGTGACGTGTGGTGAGGCATGCTCTCCTCACCTTACTCTCTTCCTCCTTTCTCCTCTCTCCCTTCTCGCCTCTCTCCCTTTCCTCGCTCCTCCTTTCCTCGCTCTGCTCCCTTTTCTCGACTCTCCCCTTTTCTCCCTCCTCCTTTTCCTCGCTCTCCCCTTTTCTCGCTCTCTCTTTTCCTCGCTCTCCCTTTTCCTCGCTCTCCCCTTTTCCTCGCTCTCCCCTTTTCTCGCCTCCCCTTTCCTCGCTCTCCCCTTTTCCTCGCTCTCTCTTTTCCTCTCTCCCCTTTTCCTCGCTCTCCCCCCCTCCTTCCTTTTCTCGCTCTCCCCTTTTCTCGCTCTCCCTCCTTTTCCTCGCTCTCCCCTCTTCCTCGCTTCTCCCCTTTTCCTCGCTTCCCCTTTCCTCGCTCCCCCTTTTCCCGCTCTCCCCTTTTCCTCGCTCTCCCCCTTTTCCTCGCTCTCCCCTTTCCTCGCTCTTCCCCTTTCGCTCTCCCCTTTTCCCGCCTCTCCCCCTTTTCCTCGCTCTCCCCCTTTCTCGCTCTCCCCTTTTTCCTCGCTCTCCCCTTTTCTCGCTCTCCCCCTTTTCCTCGCTCTCCCCTTTTCCTCGCTCTCTCCCTTTTCCTCGCTCTCCCCTTTTCCTGCTCTCCCCTTTTCCTCGCTCTCCCCTTTCTTCCTCTCTCCACTTCCTCGCTCCTCCCCTCTCGCTCTCCCCACTTCTCCTCCTCCACCCTTCCTCACCTCCTTCTCCTCCTCACTCTCCCACCCCTGTCTTCACTCCCCACCTCTCTTGCTCCCTCCCTCCTCTTCACTCTCCCTCAACCCCTACCTCCCTTCCCTCCTCTCTCTCTCTTCTCTCTCTCTCTCTCTCTCTCTCTCTCTTCTCTTCTCTTCTCTCTCTCTCTCTCCTCTCTCTTCTCCTCCCCACCTCTCTCTCCACCCTGTCTTCTCTTTCCTCTCTTAGTATTCCCAGTCAGTGAAGCAATGGTGATGTTTGTCTAAATATGTTCTTAATTGTAGGAGTCAATAGATGTATGTTAGATTGGTTGCCTTCCTCACTCTCACACCCCATTACCACCCAACACTCCAATTCACAGAAAATATACCCAACCTTCCCAACTTATAACTTCTGACAATAACAAAAAAAAAAAAAAATAAAACTATTGATATCAGATCTAAGACACAGAGTAACACCAAAACGAATAATCATATCAGTAAGGGAGGAGGGAGCGGAGAAAGAAGAAAAATAGAAAAATAGAAGATCGTAGGCGAGGGGTGAAGGAGCAGGAAAAGGGGGGTAGGATTCAATGGAGGAGATAAAACAGCTTGGGCCAGAGATAAAGCATGTCAGAGATATAATTACCCAGCATGCGTAGCACAATGCAGGGTTAAGCAATTAGTTCACTCTGTCTGTCTGTCTGTTTACCTGACAGACATCAGTCTATGATTGAGGAACCACTTAATTTCAATTTAATTCTATGTTTCGATCCCTGCAGAGCACGAATCGGAGCATGAATTGTAACACGAACCTGCAGTTTAGTAGTACTTTGGCTCTGAATTTGGCAAATTGAACGGAATCTTGTCCCGATCATGCATGCGCAGATTGTGAGTAAGGTAATTTATTTAGTCAGTCTGTCTATCTGGCAGAAAAACAAAATTGAAAAATACATCCAACTGGCTGCTCCTGTTGGTCTGAGCGAACGCTCTTCACACACTGACTGCCGATGAACCTGTTGAAGTCACATTGGTGGATAAAATCCATCATAGTGTTTGACTTAGATGTAGCACTTGAAAAGTGATGTTGTGAAGAATGTTAATTTTCTGGAGCATAAGGAAAGGATCGACAGTCAAAGAATGCATGAGACCCAAAGTTTTTACTCACGCTACAAAATTTCATTTTAGCCTACTCAAACATTTTCTTTTTACAAACGCATGAATATATATGTATATATATATATATATATGAACTAGTCTTGCTCGTCAAGGGTCGTGTTGATCTTTGTCGAGGGACAGGTAGAACGATGGATGAAATCAACAGGACGTTGATCGAGGTATCCTAACTGCCATGGGAAGCAAGGTGAAACTGCCGTTTCAGTGATTAACCCTCTTTTGCTCAGGTCGAATGGTTAACGCCCAAAACATCAGCTTCTCCTTGTTTCCCACGACAGAAATCGATCAACATTTTGTTGATTTCATCCATCAATATACACAAACACTATTTGATATCATAAAAATTATATTCTGTACAGCTATATGGCTTCAACACCATTGTCATGTCGTTATTTTAGAATAATATAAAATAAATTGCTAAACTTTTAAGAGCTTACAGGATGGCTGTTGACTTACTGCACTTGAAACACTCGGCATATACAGTACAACTGCATATTAACATGAATGGCACGGCCAATCCTCCATCTTTACTCGGCACTTCCGGTGTGAATCATGGTGATCGCGATTGTCAAAAATGATCACCAAATCATGTAATAGTTGATAACCATGATCGACATTTCTTCTCCAAAGCAGACTTGCTTGGTTTTGGAACACAGGGGAGCACAATTGGGAGCATGGATTGTACCACGGACCTGCAGTTTAGCAGTACTTTGGCTCTGAATTTGGCAAATTGTACGCAATCTTGTTCCGATCGCGCATGAGCAGAGTCGTAAGGTAATTTTCTTCATCTCTGTTTGTCTGGCAGTCAAACAAAATTCAAAATCATTCCAAACAGGAAACGTTCTGTTTTTAGGGACATCATAAAGGACACAAACAACAGGCATGAATAACTAACGTAATGGTTGAAAGAGGGTGCATCAATGGCGGTAAACTTTGGACTTAATGTTGTTGTTTTTTTTCCTATAACCTTTAAATGATAGCTATGTTTGTCAAAAAATAATTAATTTGAGTAAAAATCATTTTCTTTCTGAAAGTGCTACACAGGGTGTGACATAGGCAAGATGGGTCAAGTGGCCTTTTGCCTTGGCTGAGTTAACTCATCGATTTGTTATAAGACCCCTCTTTTCTGTGCCTTCTTTCCTGCCCTTACCCCCCTCACCCCCTAGCCGTGTGTGAAAAAGCTTGCCAAAATGGTGGACGCTGCATTGGACCAAACCGCTGTGCCTGTGTCTACGGCTTCACTGGGGTACAGTGTGAGCGTGGTGAGTTCTTTTCTGTCTCAGTCTCTATTTGCTTAGGCCTCTCGCCCTGCTCTGGCTTCCTCCATTCATAAATCCGTTTGTCACGTGCCCCGCGTTCCATACATGGCAAAAATACATGTGCTTCAAAATTCTCCATGCGTCACGAAGCAGGTTGAGGATATCAAGTCTGATGTAACATGCCAGGGGTTAACGGAGTGGTGGGTGAGCGCATGCAAAGAAGGTTGGGGGGCATGGGTTCCAGCAAAGATCCCGCTAATAAATCTACTCTTTGTACACCGGCTGCTTTTGCCACATTCCGAGTGGACGTTGTCGTGTTCTGCAGTGCAGCACGCTTACACAGCTGCAGCCCTTGGAGGTGGTGGGTGGGGAGTTGTAGTAATTGCACCCACTGTAAGCAGTAGAAACGAGACTGCAAATGCAATGGGACAGTTGTGGTGCTTTTGGCTGTCTGGGCTTGTGATGAATGCAAGGACAATCTAAGGAAGTCATTGATGTTTGAGGGCATGAAGGATGGGGGGAGAATACGAGAGAATATAGCAGGCCATAATTAAATTTGATTGGGTTGCAGTGTGATGGAAGCCTGGTGTTGGCGTAACGGTTACGGTGCTGCCTTAAGATTTTAGGGCCTTGAGTTTGAGCTCATGTCGTGCCGTTAAATAACGCCAGGTGGGTTGACTCGGTCTGTCATCTTTCCGACATCGGCAAAATCACTACCAGCTTACTGGAAACAGGGGGCACTGCAACATTGGCACAGCCACGCTCCCAGCAATGATGCAATCAGCAGCCACAGGCTGCATACAAAATAGTAATGATAAAAGTGCGAGGGAAAGCAGGATTTTGTGTTTTCCTCAGATTACAGAACTTGTAAACAGTTGTATACAATCATGGGTCTCCATTGGATATATAAATAAATTACAAAGGGTGTGTATGTATATGTACATATATATATATATAGTATACTATATATAGATATAACATACAACCACCTGTACATACACACATACACACACACATATATTGAATGCTTGTTGGCTTAATGATTAGGGTGTGGGCTTGGATCCTCAGATCCTGAGTTCAAATCCACTCAGCTGTTGAATACCAGGTGGAGTTAACTCGGCCTGTCATCCTTCTGAGTTCTGCAAAAATGAGTGCAAGCATGCTGGTATTTGTGTCGGAGTGGACCCGTCCAGGATTGTATTCAATAGCCAAGGAGACTGCTTCGGCAGCACCAATGCTCTGCACAACAGAGTATGGTCTGATGATGGATTATAGTATTATATACATATAATTATATGGACAGCCAACCAATGAATAAAACAATCCACCTTCCAATTTTGAAACAAATGGGAAGAGCAGTGTCAGCCTCAGGCAACGTTTCACTTGCGATCCACAAGCTTTATCAAGCCAATGGGAGCCAAGCTGGCACACGCGGCCATTTCATTGTTGAGTTTTTATAGACCACTCAACCTACTTCCGATCATGCATGGAAGCATGGAGCTCTTTTTTTGTTGTTAAAACAAGAGAAAGCCACATCATCATCACTGGGTTACTTCTCATTCCTATGTTGCAAATGTCATGATCTGGTATTATATTGATGCATATGAGTGGTGAGGACTGTCCTCTCTTCTTCCCCCCCCCCCCCCCCCCCCCCCCCCCCGCTGACGTGCTTCCAGTTGAGCACCTGCCAGACCTGCTGGGTGTTGGCTTGTCAAGCATCTTAGTTTTACACCATCCCCTTCTTGATGTCTTTATCCATGTATTATATTGCATTGGGAGATCAATCTTTTCACTTTCACTGATTGCAATTTCATTTTGCAATCCTGACATATTTAAATTATCCCCTGTTCTGCAGTTGTATAATTTGTGCATTCCACTGTCATTATTGATCTCGATATAATGTCCAAGCTTTTTATCTTGGGCTGTAGCCAGTGTATCTCCTTGATTATTATCAAAGCATTTCGTTTATGGAATAGAGCCATCAAAATGCACTTCTGGAAATCTCTTGTGATTTCCTTGGAGATCTGATAGATATCTGAAAAAAATTTCATCATCTCGTGAGAATTTTCTCTGAAAGATGTATTTGTTTTCTACACCAGAAGTGAAGCATTTAAAACTAGAACAGCACTTGGTGGAGCGCATACCTCCACCAGGGTGAACTATTTACATTTTGTATCCCATTGATCGGCTGGATCTGAATCCCTACCTGAACCAAAATCTAGTAGACTTGTTCTTGTCACCTTCCAAACCTGTCCACCAAGTTTTGGCCGAATCTGTCCGTAAAGTTTGGAGATATCCTGCTCACAGAGATACAGACAGGGGTGAAAACATAACCTCTGTCCACCTTCGTTGGGAGAGGTAAGTAGAACGACATTCGGTAGAGTGCATACCTCTGCCAGGCTAAACACTTTAAGTATTGTATCCCATTGATAGGCCGGATCTGCATCCGGACTTTAACCAAAATCGAATCAGCTTGTTCTTATCACCTTCCAACTCATCCACGAAGTTATGTCACAATTTATCCATAACTTGCAGATATTTCATAACTTGTCATTGGTTGCAGATATTTGGACCCAACCTGTTCACCAAATGTCCTCCGAATCTGTCCATAACTTTTTGAGATATCATGTTCACAGATAGACAGAAAAACAAACAGACAAACAGCCAGACAGACAGACATGAGTGAAAACATAACATCCACCGCAAGTGGCGGAGGTAAAAATGGAAGCTATGAGGTTTTCTCTGATTTATTCAGACTGATGGAGATAACTCACCTACTCTTCATGAAAGTCACCCTTTGACTGCCAGTACTGTCAAATGGGACACCCAGGTTACCGTCCATCTGTCGGACCGCACATATGCTGGTGGCTCCCTGCCTGCGGAACACCAGGATGGCAGTTCATTCCTGTGTCGAGATTTTCTCCTTCTGGACGGCTCAGCATGCAGTGTGCATACCTCCAGGGTCTAGGCTATCCTACCAGCCCCAAAATGATTGTATCAAACGGATCATGATTTTTTTTGGTAGCTCTTCTCCATTATGAACACTTTTCCTCTCTGTCAATGTTTCCACGAAGATTAATGCTACTAACCTTTTACTGCAGCCATTTGTCTTTCCAATAAATGCATTCTATGTTGTCGTAGTAGCGAACAAAATGAAGGGAATAATGATATTGGGTAGTTTAAAAAGGGAAACATTGCTCGATGGTTTGAAGGAGAGCAGAAAGCTGTATTTTACCCAGCTTCTGTATTTTTATATTCGGCTTTTCGCAGCAAGACGTGATACAACACAGGAACTCATTCCAGCAGAGCCAGCAACATGCCTTGACGACATGCCGACTTTAATTTGTGGATATTTGGACTCCATTTCTAGTGTGCAAAGGATTCCGATAAAGGCAAGCAAGCCTCACTGCCAAGACTGCTTTGATACACTGCCAATCTGCAGAACAGGTGTCCCTTCATTATGGGCTGCCCTTTTGGATTCAATGGGAAATTATGGCTCTAAATATCCAAGCACCTTCTCTTCTGCCACACCTGTTCTAATTATTTGGTGTTACCTGTTGAAAAAGAACCAGTACAGGAACCCTTTTGGAGTTTCATCTCCACACACGTGTCATGAATAATGTCTTTTATATCCTCGTGGACTCCAAGCCGTCATCGTTTGCCTGATTCATCACCTTGTCCAGATGGGGGATCATCAGCATTCCTTTTCTTTTTTTTCTCTTTTTCTCTTTTTCTCTTATCTTACTGAATTTTGACAGATGTAAAGCATTATCTCATGCACGAATACTCTCACCCACAGTTTTATAACTGATGGTGCTTCACCTCGATCTTCACCTTGGTCGTGCTTTCTGCACCAAGTGTGCGGGAGTTTTACTTGTGTGTGTTTCATCATCTTCATTTCAACCTGTATTATCGTACAAAACTATTTTTACCATAATACTGTTCTCATGACTTAATAGGTTTTCCTTGAGGTTAGAATTACTCCCTTGTCATTATAAAGTACATAATTTGTTATTGAAGGCATGATCCTTGTGCAGCCATTGTATTCCATATCCCCTGACTTCAAAGAATTCACACTTCCTTAGAAAAGATGTTTTGGGGCCTCGGGCCGGTAGGATGACCTCGAGGTACGTGCACTCCCCTCTGAGCTGTTTCGCCTGGTTTTGAATCCCGACCCAGCTATAAACCGCCTTCCTGGTGTTTCACAAGCAGGGTGATTCATCAATGTGTGTGCCGTCCCTCGGACATTAAGCTGGGCATCCTGTCTGCCGGCATTAGTTGATGGATGTGAAAGATCCTTCCGTGAAGAGTAGGCGAGTTATCGCTGAGGCATATTTTTATGACCTGTGATAGTACAGGAGATGACAGAATTATAACTAGTGTAATTCATGCAGTTCAAATCAGCTCATCTTACTGAAGTCACCCATCCAGAAATGAGAAAATAGATATTCATCACAAGCAAACAGCAGCAGAAGAAGAAGTAATCAGACTCGGCGGGGGTCGGGTGGGGGGTGTGTAATGGTTAGTGTCAACTAGAGAGGTTCTGTAGTTCGAACCCTGCCAGATCATACCAAAGACTTTTAAATGTTGCATGCTGCTGCTTTGCTTGATGCTCAGTATTTTTTTTTTAAATGATCGAGCACAGAGAAGCAACCATAGGTTGGCA
The DNA here is from genome assembly GCA_035128595.1 of Eptatretus atami. NCBI lineage: Eukaryota > Metazoa > Chordata > Myxini > Myxiniformes > Myxinidae > Eptatretus > Eptatretus atami. Next base: position 176,636,766 of record CM068956.1, read on the forward strand.
ACCATTGTGCAGCCTGAATGGCCTCCTTCTCCTTCATGGAAATTCCATATAAGGGAACTCATTATGTTAAGTAGACAAAGATTACCATCTATCAAGATCCATCACTGCCAAACCTTTATTCCTAAATTCCCATGTATTTTTCTGTTATCTTTCAATTGACAACTAACTTGACCACGTCAATCCTTTTGGTAGTCAAGTGAAAGTTATGTCATACTTCGGGTGAAAACTTTTTTCTTTTTTAACAGTCATCTCAGACTCTTAAGGACATTGGGAGACATCAGTGTACTTTTAT
>CM068956.1:176639515-176654404 GCA_035128595.1 Eptatretus atami
AGAAGAAGAAGCCACCACTCGCAGCTCGAGCCGAGTAACCAGCTCAACTCTCTTCCAAACAAGGCAGCTTCAAGCAAAAAGCTTTCAAAAGCCTCCAACCCTAACCAGAGTCAAGCAGTGGCCGAAGCTCTACTGAACAACCAGCCAAGCAGAAACCGAAGCTCTACTGAACAACCCCCGAACACGAACCAACTAGAGGATCTCTTCCTTATCCTCTTAGCAGCTAGCTCGAGCTGAAGCTCTACTGAACCACCCGAACGAACCCGAACAAAGAAAAAGGATCTCCTCTTTATCCTTCTCTGCCCCCTCCCCGCGCCCGGCGTGACTCATGCCTCCGTGATCCATCCCCGCTCAACCACGGGTGGGAGGGAGTTGTTGACGTCATGAACACGGGACGGAAGGGCTCTTCTTCTCTTCGCAGAAGAGGGGGAAGGACGTCTCCATTGTTTCGTGATCGCTAACTATTAAATCGATCCACAGCGCATCTAATCGATTTCTAAACATTTAAACAATGGAAGGTGAGCTATCTAGGGAACAAGCACTTATCGACATAGCTGACTAAAGGAACCTGTATGTTGTGTGCAACGAATTCCCAAATTCGTAACAATATATATACACTGGCAGGATAGCCTAAAGGTACACATGCTCACCTGTGCACTGTCTATCCTGGTTTGAATCTTGACCCAGTTAAAAACTGTCATCCTGGTCTCTCACATGCAGGGCAAGGAGGCATCAATGTGTGTGCCGTCCCTCATATGGATGTTAAACTGTGTGGACATCTGACAGCATTAGTTGATGGACTTAAAGATCCTGCAGTGTCCTTCTGAAGAGTAGGCGAGTTTTCTCGGCACCCGAACAAGTTGTAAATTCCTGCCCAAATTACCTTCAGTCGAACGTCAGGCCTGGCCAGCTGGTTCGTTAAAGACTTGGCCAACAAAACGTTCGTCTGCTGACCACACAACAAGAAGGGAATAATTGGTGCCATTACTGAAGTACTGTAGTAGCAGTAGTTACACATTGAAATAATTAAATCAGTTAGCATGTATTAGACTATCTTGAGTATGGTCTTCCAATAACTTTTTGTACATCCCTCACGACAATAAAAAGATTGGACAGTTTTAGTGGCATGCATGTACAGCTTCCTGGACCACTGTCAACACAAACAATTCAAAACAAACCTAGAAAGCATCTGAAAATGCAAAGCCCATCCGCTTTGTATTCATAATTCTTCTTCTAATATGCTAAACTGTAACTTTGACCTTTAGACCAAATTATTAATTTATCTCCATATTATCATTATAAAACTTTGTTGAAATTTCATGACAAAAGCTCAAATGATAATTAAAAATACAGGTCAATTGGATGAAAATTGAGGATTTTATGTGATGATGACCTTTGACCTTTTGACCAAATTATTAAATTATCTTGTCCATATTCTCATAATGAAGCTTTGTTGAAAATGTGATGGCAAAAGCTTGCGTTGCGGCACACACACACACACACACACACACACACAACACACACACACACACAACACACGTGATTGCAAAACCCCGTCTTCCGCTGCGCGGGGGGATGGGCTAAGTTAAATCGGCATAACATTAAATTTCATGTATGACAAGCTTGTCATCAACATCACCAAAGGAAAATACAGGAGGACCCGTTTCAGTAAACCAATGAAATACGGACATTCAGCAATCATTTCAAAGTGCATGATTTTTCGTACAATGTGGGTTGGGGGGGGGGGTAGGGTTTGGGGTGCAGGCCATGTGGGTGGTAGGATTTGGAGTGGAAGGAAGGGGGAGGGTGGGCCAGAAGACTGGAAGGATAAAAATGTTCAGAAAGTTTCTCCATCCTTGGATTAAATTACCCCTGAATCGCATTAACCTTGTAAAAAAAACAGTTCATTAAATTGAATACGTTTGATGCAACTCTCCATAAGCCTCACCATCAATTGCTCGGTGAAAGAATGTGCTTTTAAAAGCAATTTTACATTTGAAGCCACTTGGGATGTGTCAAGCCATATGGTTGTTCTGATGTTGGCCACCAGTATTCTGACCTCCGGCCCAGGCTAGGATTGAGTGTGGGCCCAGTTCCCATTTGTTTGTCCATCCTAATGGTGTGTGCAGCAGTTAGGCAATTAGCCCCCACCGCAGCAACATTCCTTAACTGGCTCTGCAGAGAGGAACAGAATGGAAAACATGTCCCTCTGAGCACCAGGGCAGGAAGGGGTCACGCATTCCACTATTTAAATATATAACGAAAACCTGTCCCAATGTGGCTTCTTCATTTAAGGATTACAAAATAGAGGAATTGATGAAGAAGAAAAGGAAGAAGCAAAGGGATTGTTTTATTGCAGATATGTTAATTCTGGTTAATGTGATTGTTATTGTTTTATAAGATTCCCTTATCGTAGCACACACGTGTCAAGCCAATTCACACTGGCTATATCATTACTGAATATTTACAACTTTACTTATCATTTGCATTGGTAAAGTATCACCAAATCGTGATATAACAGATGGTATTCATAGAACACTTACCCCGCACAGTCTTGAGAAAGATTGGTGCGAGCCAACTCTTCTGGTGGAAAATTTGTAATTAAAAAATAAATAAATAAAATCAAATGGAAGACCAAATAAATAGGTACAGTCCTGCATTGGAGTCATCAGAAGGAACCTGAACAAGCAAAAAGCAAATATGAAGTCTATCAGGAGGAACCTGGATAGGACTCGGGTTTCTACTGCTGCTCCTCTACCCTCAAACCGATCAAGGCGCAGCCAAGTGAGCCTTATTCAAAAAAACAAAATCAAAAAGAATGTAGATTCAAAAATTTAAATAATTCCGTCTGCCAGCCCATGTGTCCGATGAGGTTGAAATAATATATTATCATATATTCCCCATCACTACTAGATCCTAATTTTGAAATTTCATGTCAATTGATGTGGCAGTTCAAGAGAGAGAATTAAAAATAAAATAGAAATTCTTCATATCCATATGGCTGCTAAACCATGTAACCTATGATGGCATAGGTGGGGAACTTTTTGTTCCTCATGGATAGGCAGTCATACTGTAAAGTTTCTGCTTGATCTGTTAAGCCTTTTCAGAGATTTTTGAAGGTTAAAAAAAAAAAGGCTGCGAACCACGTGACTGATGACGTCATAAAAAAATATTCTGTTGACCTATTTATCCCTACATGACCCTCAAAAATTTTCATCCTGATTGGATGTAGCATTCTATGTATGCAATTGTGACGTTAAAACGAAGGCACCTATGACATCATTTATAAAACACACTTATTCCCATGGGGAGTACTTCAAAGGTGCCAAGTTTAATTTTTTTCCATGGGTGGTTTTGGAGATACAGAGGTGCAACATTTCACCTTCTTTCCAGCATGGCTGTCACATCACGTAACCTATGACGTCGAAATTATCATTTAAACATTCCACATGGCTCGTCGCACCTATGGTGAAAATTTCGTGTCAATCCGACAAGTGGTTCCAGAGAATAGGGAATAACAAATGCAGACACACATTGTACGTATGGGACCTATCGCTTAACCCCGCTTTTCGCTTCGCGAGCATGGGCTAATGATGTCCAGAAACATTGTAAAAGGCAAACGAACTGCCGGTTACATCATTTTGAATGCAAATGTTGCAGACAATAAAGCTAGTACTGTGTATTTTGTAATCCCTCTGCCATCGTGTACATGACTTCAATGGTAATTATCCTGGTGTTGAGAAATATTCAACGAGAGTGAATTGGTTTGAGACATGCATGGGATATTTATATCGATGTTCAATGTTCTATCTTTCTTTTTATGTTAATCTGTTATGTAGTGTAATATGTATAATATATAGCCTTTCTTTCTTTCTTTATTTCTCTATTTCCGCGACTGCCCAAAGGACACCGTGAGATCTTTAACGTCGATCGACTAATACCGGCAGACGGACGCCCAGTTTAACGTCCAACCCTGGGATAGCCTCCCCCTGCCTACGAAACGCCAGGATCGTAGGTAGCTTATATCTGGGTCAAGATTCGAACACAGGCTGTACAAATCAGAGTTGAGTGCGCTCATTATAACGTTTGCCATCATCGCTGGACTTTCTGACCTCGTTTGTCTCAAGGAAAATCTGCAGTGTTTGAACCAAGAGTTGATGTATGAATCTCTTCGTGAATTGTTTGAATTATACATGGCTCATTAATTTTGCGGCAAGTTACAGTGCTTTCTCTTTACCATGACATTCTCCGTTTGTTGGAGGCGTTTTGAGTCTCACGCTTGTTGCTGGGTCACTTCCGATGGAAGAAAGGACTGTTGGGTTAGATGATTCTGCAAACAGGAAAGACATTCCTGGCTATAGAGTTCCAGCGAGGAAGTTAAGTTCAGAGAGATTATCCAGGACCGGTCAATGATGGCCGCTATATGGCTGGTTGACCGTTCGCTTATATGGAGTCCACTGCCACACTCTGATTGTTGATAAAATTGAGAAATGATTTTTCTACAGAAAGTTTTCTCAGGAAACAGCCATTATACCTTCACTCTTCATTATGGTTCAGGGTCCAGTCTCTTGTCGTACTTCAAAAATCTGGCATCCTAATTTTTTCTTTCTCCATCCTAAAGTTTCTTTTAAAATCTCCACATGTTCTGTCCTCTTCCTTTCATTCTTTCCATAACCATTATCATATATTACTATCGGATTTCTACACTCCCCACCCCGCCTCCCCTCTGGTTTCTCTGATGCTAACTCCTATCTCTCATGGGTTATGGAATGAAAACCTGCTCAGATGGGTTTGGCGTCCAGCACGGAGTGCATGTTCTTAAAAGCATGCATTCCATACGTTCTTATTAATCATACTTTTAATGTACAAACATTTGGATTGTTAAAGTGTAGATCACTGATCTGTTTGTGCACAGTATCACAACAAATAGTCATTAGATAAGGATGGCTGGCAGGATATCCTCGAGGTGTGCACACACACCTCCGAGCTGTCTAGCCTGTGTATGAGTCTTGGTCCAGCTATAAACTACAATCCTGGTGTTTCACAGGCAAAGCGAGGCATCAACGTGTGTGCCGTCCTTCAGACGGACGTTAAGCTGGGTTATCCGCCTGTCAGTATTAGTTGGTTGATGTCAAAGATCCTATTAATTCCTCTTGAAAAGGAAGCAAGTTATCACCGGCACTTTGAACAAATCACAAGTTCCTGCCCTGAGTACTACTGGGAAGGCAAAGGCAAGCCACCCAATGCTATATCCTTGCCGTGAGGCTGTTTTGGCAGCATTGAGTCTGCCTTTGGGCAGAGCACCAGAAACGAATATAATTAAATTTTGTGCGTTGAACCTCGTGGTTAAGCTTTACTGTAATTTCATTTATGATTCGTGATAGCAGGACCATGCATCACAGTCACAGAGCTCCAGAAATGGATCACATGGCTGGTCATGGCCTCTAGAGTCAAGCTGCGGACAAATCTCCAAACTCGAGGTTTGCGGTGCTCCGCAATGCACAGCTGTAATGAGATTTAACTTCTCCTTCAATGCAAGTTCTTCAAAGCCTCAAGGCAGCAAAGTTATTTCACCTACGTAATTCTTCACGTAGAAAAACGTTACATAAGTAAATAATGACAAACAGCCTGTCAGGCCAGCTGTGGAGACGCACGGCGCCTTACGGCACTGTGCCTTTGTAGCTTCGTTCCGAAGCCTCATCATGCGGATGGAGACGACGGCCGCCCCGGGCTGGGTGCAATTTGGTGCAGTGGGAGGCTGAATAAGGGGGGTACAAGGAAACCTTGGGAAAGAGACAGTTTCTGAGGAGGTACGTGGGGCCAGCGGCGGAATGCGAATGATCTTGGAACAGCTGCTTTTTCGTCAATAACGCGCTGTTTGTGTTCTCGGAGCTGTCTGTTGTGAAAATAGTTTTAGCTGTATAACTCTTGACACTTTCTTTCAGGCAAGAATCCACCGTTATGGCATCTGTTGTTGGCGTAACAGACCGTGCATTTGCACAAATCTCTTTCAGAGAAGTCTGTAATTGCTGTTTTTTATTTATTTAGGTGACAAATTATATCCTTATCCTAACCTGTTGGACTATGATGAATGAGAATGGCATTTTGTTGTCCATCAAAGCTTTCTCTAATCTCTTTCATTCTCAACCCGACACCTCCTCCTCTCTCAATGTATGCACAATGTGGTCAAAAATCTTCTTCTTTGTTTTTTTCCAACTTCAGGTTTTGAGAACTAGACACGGAACTAACTATACCTTGGTGGATGATGAAAATGACATGAGCAAAAACTGTTTTCCACGACATGTAAATAGAAAACTCATAATAAGGCTATTACCAACCAAGGCAAAGGAATACATAATATTATTAAAGAAGGAAAAACTGGACAGGAGAAAGGAGAAATTTGAATAGGATTGTAAAGTTTGCGAGTTGTGAAACATGGACATCTGAGGAGGACATTAGCAAAGTGATAGGCTATGATGAGAGAGACCGGAAGGAGAGTGCGAGCTCACCAAGTTACCAGTGAGTAAGCTACAGCCATAGATGCGGTATAATGTTCCAGAGCTGAAATATCAGACTCCAAAGTGCCAAGATGGTTCAGCAAAATGCCTGTTCAGTACTACTTTACAGCAGAGAGTGCTATCACCGCCACAGAAATGTTGTTGAAGCTGAAACACAGTAACCTCGCAGAGAGAACAAGATGGCTAATGACCAAGGATGGTATTATTGTGGAAGTGCCTCGGAGGGGTTAATAATGCTTCGTATAAAATTTATTTCTTAAATGAACACATAAAGTGAGCGTCAAGTTAATTAATCATGTTGTTTGTTTTTTTGTATCCAGTGTCGAGGCTAGTATGAGAGCTAACACGCAATGCACTGCAAGGGGGGCATGAGACAAGAGGGTGGGAGAGGGAAGGACAAAACAGTGGGGAACAGTGACATTAGGAGATCTGTGGAAGGGAGAGGGATGGGGTAGGGAACACAGGGTATACAAGATGGACATTACAGGGACTTTCAGGAAGAAATTACATTACATTACAGGGACTTTCTCATGTTATTAGACATGCGTCGCTTGTATGTGCAGTTGGATGATGTCCACCCACCCATTGTATGTATCTAAAATTACCAACCCTTTGACCCCATTTTTACTGTTTTAACCCTCTGGAATCTGGCCTTTATGTTCTTTTTAAGCATTCGCAAGTCAGCAGTGCAAGTTTTGGGGGGAAAAGTTGCCAGAACATCATGACCGGACCATGTCACCTCAGCTCAGAGTATTGGGATGAGGGTCACGGAGAGTCGCTCCGCCCACCAGCCCGAGCCAGCGGCCAATGGTGGGTGAGAATGGAGGGGCACAGCACATCGTCAGATATGCATGGGCTCGAGGCCATAAAGGTGGTGGCGATCGTGAAAGGAGGAGGAGACCACCCTGACTTGTGCAGAGAAGGCTGCACTAACAGATCGTCCCAAGCGCCCGAGTCATGCCCTGCTGAGGTTGGAGCACACCTTTCTCTCTCATCTATGATTATTGAGGATCCATTTTTGGAGTCGGGGCTGTGCAGGACTATTTCTGCCAGATTCTCAGGTTGTCCTGAAACTCTTCTGTTATGTCCCTCCTGCTTGTCTATCTCACGTGGTGTGTCTGACTGGGCCCTAAGGTTAGGTAATTAAGGAATCTCCGTTCATTTAATGGGTTATGGTGCATATCAGTTAGGGGTTGAGGGGTTGTTATTCATTTATTACCTCCACTTCCGAAGGTGGAAGGAGTTATATGTTTTCACTCTGTCTGTCTGTCTGTTTGTAATGTTTCTCTGTTTTTGAGATATCCTGTTCACAGACAAAGTTGTGGACGGATTCAGACAAATTTGGTCAACGGGTTAGTTGTGCATGAGAAGGACGACAATGATTGATTTTGGTGAAGATCTGGATCCGAATCCAGATCGGAGAATATTTTTTAGGTGATTCTTCACTCTTGGGTGACGGGCTCAAAACTGTTTTAATGTGGAGGTGATAGCACGATATCTCAAAACGTTGCGTATAGATTCGGTCGAAACCTGGTGGACAGGTTGGGTGTATGACATGGACATATTGATTTGATTTTGGTGAAGATCCAAATCTGGATTCGCATACAAGATTTTTTTTAATTTTTATAAGTGATTCTTCACCATTGAGAAATGGGGGCAAAAACATACATTATAGCACAATATATCTCAAACAGTTTTTTGGCAGGTAACGACAAAACTTGGTGGATGAGTTGGTTAGGTGTCAAGACCAAGCCAATTAGATTTTGGTTCATCGCAGCATATCAGCCTATCAGTGGATACAAAACATAAACTGTTCAGTCTGGCGGAGGTATGTGCTCTACCGAGTGCATTCTAGTTGCATACTGTCACTGCTTTCCCTTGCGTTCCCCTCCCGGTGACTATGACAATTTAACTGAATGGTCTCGGGGTGAATTCTGGTTGTCATGGTTTTCCTTGATGATTTAGAAAAACCTGTTTAGGGATTGATTGGCTGCGTTAAATAGCGCCGCACATCCAGACCGTACCGTGCTTTGCTTTGGCCTTAATTGGTGACTCGTCAGACAGTTGGCGGAGTGCTGTACCGATTCAGTTTCTCCCAATCTGCATGGCATCATAGCTTTTCGACACAGGATCCAGCAGGGAGGCCCCCAAAATGGTTGACCCCCTACGGTCACATTGAGGTGACTCGCCAGATTCAAAATGGGTAAACGGATGGACTGAGTAACTATAAACCATATCATGCCAACAGCTTGCAATCATGCCCACAGTTCAGACTTCTGGAATTGAAGTGATGATTTGGAAATATTCAGCTGCCAAGAGTTTAGAAATTTCAAGTCAATGGGCAAGACTTGATTATATTCAGGCATTGTGGCTGAGCGATAGTTTCATGCTTTCGTGTTGCTTGAGTTTCCAATCAAAAATGTTTTTCAGGATGATAATTCAATGATCTATTCATAGTTGCAGTGCTGGAGTAGTTGAAAGAACAGACATTAACTTCACCCATCAGTCATGACCACACACATTCCAGATGTTGTCAAATTGACATGTTTTGGATGTATTGGACTGTCAAATCAGAACCCATCAGCTCCCTCATCTTTGATGAAATTACCTTTGGCTCCCTTTGATAAATGGTACCCCACATTACCTTTTTCTCTCAAGCAGCGCTTTTACTGTGGAGGTGATGCAGTTTGCTATTATTTCCAACTATTTTCTCAATTGTGAGTTGAACAGGTGACTGTCAGATGGGTTTCTGGACATTGTGATAGAATGATAGGGCAGCAGAAAATGTTACATATTCCGCTGTTTTGTCCAACTTGTGATTTATTTTGGTTTTTAATGACAAACACATGGTGGATTTCAAAAACCAAAAATTACTAAATATGATCATTGTAAACATAATACTTTGCATCCTTGTATGAAAATAGAAACATTGGGAAAGTGTGCCATTTGGAAAGAAATGAGGATTGGTGAAGTTTCCTTAAATTTTTGTACAGGCATTGATGGCCACATCTTGTCCACTTGTGAAAAATTGGCTGTAAAAACACATGAGGACGTCAATTATGTGCATGTAGGTAAATGCTATAATTGGCTATGAAACAAAAATAAAGCACATAAAGCATCTTTTTTAAAAATTGGACAATAAACAGCAATTCTCAGTTCTTTTAAATTCTCCATTTTTGTTTTATTATAACAGCTGATGTAGCTTGCACAGCATACATGGTTAAAACTGATTAGTCCTTCCAAACTAGCTATTAGTACTACTAGTGCACTTGCAAAAATATTTTGAGTTTCGATTTGTATATACAACTTAAAAAATATATACAATTAATTAAAGAATTATTATTTTGAAAAAAACAAACATGAAAAATAATATGTCTTAAGGCAAAACATAATCTGTTTCAGCTTTCTTCTATTGGCAACAAAAGTTTTCCAAACTCTCAATGTTTATTAAACCTCCAGAACTTGTAAATGTCAATCTTTCAGACAAGTTACCCGAAACTGTGATTCATCCTTGATGCCTCAAACCTGTTTAATTAACACCATTCTCATGAGAAATTTCCGGAGACATTTTTTGGGGATATGTGGGAGGTGAAGGGGGAGATTAACTTTGTTGTCTATGCTTAGATTTCCTTTTCTAGTGAATCCCATTTTTCACAGATTTACTTTTCTGAGCCACAGTTGTATCTAAATTAATGACTTCGTGTTTTACTGTATTGTAATACCTTTCTTCATGGTATAATGCTTTTAGAAATAGGGTTTTTGTGTGTTTATTTATCCATTTGTATTTCAAGATTGTCAAGGTATTTATTGCATAGGGCTTAGCATACAAGGCAGCACTCCACCATTTGAGAAAATCCAGAAGTTTCCCATAAAGATAACCATGATATCATCATCAGTGTTCGAACAGCAATGAGTTGTGTCCTGCCCAGCACAGCTGCTGTCTGTCCGCCGTTACACATGAGACACGCAGACAGGAATGCATGCATGCTCGCTATCGTAACGGAGATAATGGCGCCATTGCTGAGATAGCAGACTCCGTCGGTGTTTCATTTTAAACCAAAGCCTGTTTAAATAAATAAATATAAATGTGAATCCCTTCAAGGAAATTCAATGCAGGAGGGGCCATTAGGTCCATCAAAGCTTGTGAATGGTTGCAAACAAGTTGTTTGTCCATGCTTTCTTAAGTTTTTAAATGCAAACAACCATTTTTCAAATGTACAACGAGTCGTATAGCCACAAAACGTGTGCCCCAAACCTGAATAACATGAAATACTTTGTTCAAATGCCGCCTTTATACTCCCCTTAAATTGCTAAAATGATATAAATTTCTTGTTTTTTTTATCCTGAAATATTTTGTTGTTGCAATATATGTAAACAAAATAATCAATACAAGTATCTAAAAACAGACCATAAAACTGCAAATACTTAAAACAAATCAAAACTGTATCTACAACATAAAAATATAAAACTACATGCTTTAATATATGAAGCAATTAACTGTATAGATTAGAAACGATAGCATCTCACAGCAAATATTGAACGATGCTAAAACAATATAAATATCCACAATTATGTAAAACCATCCACTGAAGAAAACAAACATGGAAATACAATACGTAAAGCAAATTAAATACTCAAACTACAAAACGAAATATGTTTGAAAAAATAGCAACCAATAACTACTTAATTCGATTTGAACAAACAATGAAGAGCTAAGTATATGAAAAATAAACAGCAATTAAAATGTAACTAACACCTACACCAATGTTTGAAAACAATCTTGATACAAATATATGTGCAGGTATCAAAAAGGAAAATAAACAAGCTCGAATGAGCTAAGATCCTCGTCCTCTTAAATGATGACAGTCAATCACGAATATGACGTCATTGTGATGTTATCAGGTTTGCGATAAATATCTGTGGCTAATGCCCGGCTGATTCCCGCAAACAAATTCAAACAGCTTGCCTAGTTTTCGGAAGATAATGGTAATAGGCGATTTCCATCAGCGCGATATTATGACGTCAAAGAATTTCCAAAATCGGAGATGGTTACTGCTGCGCGTGGCTTTTTTCTGCATATACATGCAAGTTTCACGAAAGATCTGATGAAAACTCTTGGGTTGTGAAACAAATTGTCAAAAAATAGGATGACGTCAAAAAATTGAGATGACGTCATCGTGATGTATCATATGGTGCGGTAATTAAATCTCTGCTAATGCCCCTGTTCGATTCCCGCAAACAGAATTCAAAAAGGCTGCCTAGTTTAGAGATAATTTTTTAGGCGATTTCCATTAGCAGAGATATTTTGACGTCATAACTTTTTTTCTAAGGGAGAATTTTCAAAAATCGGAGAATGGTTCTGTCTGCGCAGGGATTTTTACAATTAATATGCAAAGTTTTCAGGAAGTTTCGATGAAAACTGTAGGCTGTGAAAACAAAACTAGTTATCGGAGATAATGGTATAGGCGATTTCATTAGTGCGTATTAGACGTTACTTTTTTCTCGGAAGAATTTCCAAAAACGGAGATGGTTTTACTGTCTGCGTAGGGTATTTTTTTAATAATATGCCAAGTTTCAAGGAACGTTTCGGATGAAAACTGTAGGCTGTGAAACAAAAAAAAAAAAATGTCAAAAAATAGGAATGACGTCATAAGAATTGATTGACGTCCATCAGTGAATGTATCATATGTGTGGTAATTCCATCTCTGCTAATGCCCTGTCGATTCCGCAAACCAGAATTCAAAAGCTTGCCTAGTTTCGGAGATAATTTTTTAGGCGATTTCCAGTAGCCGGAGATATTTTGACGTCCAATAACTTTTTTTCTCGGAGGAATTTTCAAAATCGAGATTGTTACTGTCTGCGCGGGGTATTTTAACATATACTGTATACGCCACAGTTTCAGGAAGTTTTCGATGAAAATGTAGGATGTGAAACAAAAAGTCCACAAGAAAAACAACGTGAGTAAGACTTAGAGATCCTCCAGAGGATCGAACATATATAAATCCCATTCGATAAAGATTTGTGAAACACAAATAAATATATCTACAGATGTTGGAATAAAAAAGCAAATGATACATTTCATAAACATCTAAGCTAATAACTCCTGGCAGTGGAAACTGACTGTGTTGCGTACCAATCCTCGTCTCTCCACCCATATTGAAGGAATAACCAATCAGCCTCCCCACCTACTCAATTAACCCCAGTGGCTCGGATTTTTCAATAAATTAACTCTCCCGTGCTCTTCCAGCTGAAGAAACTGCAATAAAGTAACCAAGAAAAGCTACAATCACATATTGCCATTTCACAACTCTAAACCGAGTTCCTCGACAGTTATCTTACCAAGGTTACCCCATTTAATTCTCACTTTATAGTCCTCTTTCGGGTGGACTGGTCTATAAAATTAAGAATTAAAAATTCTCTTCCTGGTAATTGGCTGCAGTACAATCTTGCAGAGATGTGGGGGCTGTTAGCCGACTCAGCTATGCCTAATAGGGGAAATATTGCAACTTTTTGCCAGAAAAGCCTTATTCATATAACCGGTGTGTATATACCAAAGTAAAAAACTAGATCTAACTCGGCTAATATGAGCATTAAGCAAGAGCAGACGCCGGTCTCAGGTGACGTTTCACCGGCTTCACAGCCGCCTTCCTCAAGCCAATAGTCTATTAGCCTATATGTGTATATATATATATATATTATAATATATATATATATATATATATATATATATATAATATTTGGTATAAGATTGGGGCGGTTTGGGATTACATATTTTTAAGAAAGAAGGCGCTTACAACTAAAAGCAAAATAAAACAGATCAAGTCCGCTATTTGAGCAAAAATGCGAGAGCAGACCTAGTCTCAAGGGCAACGTTTCGCCGGCTTCACAGCCAAAAAAAAACAAATAATTCCTTGACTAATATTGAAAAACAATAATTACAGACAGCCAAAAAAAACAATAAAAAACAATAGACCTGTTGTGCCTGAATGAGCCCTTATGCATAATATATATATTATATAATATATAATATATATATATATATAATATACATATATTGTATATGAGCCTGGTGTGGCTTAGTGGTTAAGTGTGGCTTGGGACCCTCAGGGTCCTGAGTTTGAGCCCGCTGGCCACTGAGTTAGCATCAGGGGGGTTGACTCAGCCTGCCATCCTTTCGAAGGTCGGCGAAATGAACACCAGGGACACTGGGTAATTATCCTGCAGGGTCAAGGTGACTACAGGGTTTGTGTCAGGAAGGGCATCCGGCCATAAAAAAACATGCCACACAAGAAAGGGTACCATAGATGGGAGCCCGCAAAAAGCTGATCCCTGCTCAGGGAAAAGGCTTCAAAATGGTGGTGAGATATACATATATATATATATAAATATATATAATTATAATATATATATATATATAATATATATATATATATATATCAAAGTGTGCCTGTCTATTGTGCCTGATTGAAGCCGGCGAAACGTTGGCCGAGATCCAGGTCTGCCTCCGCATTTTGCTCAAATTAAGCAGAGTTGATCTAGTTTTTTATTTGCTTTTAGTTAGAAGCCGCCTTCTTCTTCTTTAAAAAAAAAAAGAAGAAAAAGTATATATATTATATAACACATTAAGGGGGCATGTTTGCCATACTGCAAGCAATGACTCCGGTGAATCCTAACATGCAGCATAATAATTATAAGCTTTATATTGTTACGGCTGTGGGAAATTCGCATTACAACCATTCAGGTCCCCGTAGTGAGATTTTTTTTTAAAGTAGCATGTTGTAGTTAGCCAAACCCATTTGTTTAGAGGGAATTAATGTGATTCATTCGCGGCTGCGATACTTTGAGTTAGGCGTTTTTCTGTTCTTGCTTTATTTTCCGAACCAACCACCCACAACCGGCCAACTACGCCACCACTACAAACCAACGCCAACCCCGCCACCACACCAACGAAGCATCCCCGCGGCCACGTACGACGGTTTCCGCGTTGGAGCCGTCGAACGCGAGAAGGGAAGGAGGAAATCCCACAGCGAGGGCGCGCGGTTTTCCCGCCTGTTTTCTTTCCCGGCCCCGGCGCCAAGCACGGATCTCCTCGCCCCCCGGATGGCGCGGGGAGGGGGAGCGAGAGGGAACGCCCCCACTCTCGAAGCGCCTCGAAGGAGGTGGAGCCAGACGGGGCCGGGGCGCCGGGGGTATAAGAGCCGGAGGCGCAGGAGTTCTTTGGTTTCTCCTTGTTCGTGCTCCTCTTGGTTCGGCGTTCGCTCGCTATCTTGTTCGTGCCCTCCTGGGTTTCGGCGCTCTCTTTGGTCCCTCTCTCTGTTCGTTGGTGCTCGGTCCGTGGCCGTCGAGGGGCCCAGCACGGGCAGGAAAAACA
>CM068956.1:176654429-176677518 GCA_035128595.1 Eptatretus atami
CTCAGCAACCTTATTGGGATAACCGAGCGTGTAGTTATCGCGCAGTCCCGTTGGACCCGATCACTTTAACCGCTATTTAAAACCAACTTTATTCGAGAGCAAGATGGCAGCTCAATTAAGGGAAGAGACGCAATGAACAGGTTTACATCACACAAGGACATTTATTATAATAAAGCACGTATGCAGGCATGCACGTATGCAATAAACAAGGCAAAACACAGTATGATAGGGAACTACAACCATTCTACACAATCACTTAACAGTTTCCTACTTATTAGACGGGCCCACGGACACACGTACGCACACACACAACCCAAGAAATGGTGGCAGAGGCCTTTAATAACGAGCTCCAGCTCGGAGGACAGGTGACGAAACCAGAACACTATCTCGAACCTCTCCACCTCGTGTGGTCTTCAGTTGTTCGACCCGGCACCAGCGAGAGCGAGCTGGATCCAATCGCCGTGAGCCGCGATCCTTCCCGAGCTCCCGT
The DNA here is from genome assembly GCA_035128595.1 of Eptatretus atami. Taxonomy (NCBI): domain Eukaryota; kingdom Metazoa; phylum Chordata; class Myxini; order Myxiniformes; family Myxinidae; genus Eptatretus; species Eptatretus atami. The sequence goes on from CM068956.1 coordinate 176,654,920, forward strand.
GAATCCCCTGCGCTTCTCAACACGTGCTGGTGAGACGAGGCGCCGATCCTTCCCGTCGATGCGTCGCTCCCCGAGGAACCACCTCCAAGAAAGGCCGATGGATCGCACCAAGCCGGGAACCAAAATGGAGAACAAAGAGCTCCACGAACCAAGAAGAAGAAGCCACCACTCGCAGCTCGAGCCGAGTAACCAGCTCAACTCTCTTCCAAACAAGGCAGCTCAAGCAAAAAGCTTTCAAAGCCTCCAACCCTAACCAAGAGTCAAGCAGTGGCCGAAGCTCTACTGAACAACCAGCCAAGCAGAAACCGAAGCTCTACTGAACAACCCCCGAACACGAACCAACTAGAGGATCTCTTCCTTATCCTCTTAGCAGCTAGCTCGAGCTGAAGCTCTACTGAACCACCCGAACGAACCGAACAAAGAAAAAGGATCTCCTCTTTATCCTTCTCTGCCCCCTCCCCCGCGCCCGGCGTGACTCATGCCCTCGTGATCCATCCCCCGCTCAACCACGGGTGGGAGGGAGTTGTTGACGTCAGATAACCACGGGACGGAAGGGCTCTTCTTCCTCTTCGCAGAAGAGGGGAAGGACGTCTCCATTGTTTCGTGATCGCTAACTATTAAATCGATCCACAGCGCATCTAATCGATTTCTAAACATTTAAACAATGGAAGGTGAGCTATCTAGGGACAAGCACTTATCGACATAGCTGACTAAAGGAACCTGTATGTTGTGTGCAACCGAATTCCCAAATTCGTAACAATATATATACACTGGCAGGATAGCCTAAAGGTACACATGCTCACCTGTGCACTGTCTATCCTGGGTTTGAATCTTGACCCAGTTAAAAACTGTCATCCTGGTCTCTCACATGCAGGGCAAGGAGGCATCAATGTGTGTGCCGTCCCTCATATGGATGTTAAACTGTGTGGACCATCTGACAGCATTAGTTGATGGACATTAAAGATCCTGCAGTGTCCTTCATGAAGAGTAGGCGAGTTTTCTCCGGCACCCTGAACAAGTTGTAAATTCCTGCCCAAATTACCTTCAGTCGAACGTCAGGCCTGGCCAGCTGGTTCGTTAAAGACTTGGCCAACAAAACGTTCGTCTGCTGACCACACAACAAGAAGGGAATAATTGGTGCCATTACTGAAGTACTGTAGTAGCAGTAGTTACACATCGTTACACATTGAAAAATAATTAAATCAGTTAGCATGTATTAGACTATCTTGAGTATGGTCTTCCAATAACTTTTTGTACATCCCTCACGACAATAAAAAGATTGTGACAGTTTTAGTGGCATGCATGTACAGCTTCCTGGACCACTGTCAACACAAACAATTCAAAACAAACCTAGAAAGCATCTGAAAATGCAAAGCCCATCCGCTTTGTATTCATAATTCTTCTTCTTCAATATGCTAAACTGTAACTTTGACCTTTAGACCAAATTATTAATTTATCTCCATATTATCATTATAAAACTTTGTTGAAAATTTCATGACAAAAGCTCAAATGATAATTAAAATATCAGGTCAATTGGATGAAAATTGAGGATTTTTGTGATGCTGACCTTTGACCTTTTGACCAAATTATTAAATTATCTTGTCCATATTCTCATAATGAATTTGTTGAAAATGTGATGGCAAAAGCTTGCGTTGCGGCACACACACACACACACACACACACACACACACACACACACACACACACACACACACACGTGATTGCAAAACCCCGTCTTCCGCTGCGCGGGGGATGGGCTAAGTTAAATCGGCATAACATTAAATTTCATGTATGACAAGCTTGTCATCAACATCACCAAAGGAAAATACAGCGAGGACCCGTTTCAGTAAACCAATGAAATACGGACATTCAGCAATCATTTCAAAGTGCATGATTTTTCGTACAATGTGGGTTGGGGGGGGGGGTAGGGTTTGGGGTGCAGGCCATGTGGGTGGTAGGATTTGGAGTGGAAGGAAGGGGAGGGTGGGCCAGAAGACTGAAGGATAAAATGTTCAGAAAGTTTCTCCATCCTTGGATTAAATTACCCCTGAATCGCATTAACCTTGTAAAAAAAAACAGTTCATTAAATTGAATACGTTTGATGCAACTCTCCATAAGCCTCACCATCAATTGCTCGGTGAAAGAATGTGCTTTTAAAAGCAATTTTACATTTGAAGCACTTGGGATGTGTCAAGCCATATGGTTGTTCTGATGTTGGCCACCAGTATTCTGACCTCCGGCCCAGGCCTAGGATTGAGTGTGGGCCCAGTTCCCATTTGTTTGTCCATCCTAATGGTGTGTGCAGCAGTTAGGCAATTAGCCCCCACCGCAGCAACATTCCTTAACTGGCTCTGCAGAGAGGAACAGAATGGAAAACATGTCCCTCTGAGCACCAGGGCAGGAAGGGGTCACGCATTCCACTATTTAAATATATAACGAAAACCTGTCCCAATGTGGCTTCTTCATTTAAGGATTACAAAATAGAGGAATTGATGAAGAAGAAAAGGAAGAAGCAAAGGGATTGTTTTATTGCAGATATGTTAATTCTGGTTAATGTGATTGTTATTGTTTTATAAGATTCCCTTATCGTAGCACACACGTGTCAAGCCAATTCACCACTGGCTATATCATTACTGAATATTTACAACTTTACTTATCATTTGCATTGGTAAAGTATCACAACAATTGTGATATAACTGGATGGTATTCATAGAACACTTACCCCGCACAGTCTTGAGAAAGAATTGGTGCGAGCCAACTCTTCTGGTGGAAAATTTGTAATTAAAAAATAAATAAATAAATAACATCAAATGGAAGACCAAATAAAATAGGTACAGTCCTGCATTGGAGTCATCAGAAGGAACCTGAACAAGCAAAAAGCAAATATGAAGTCTATCAGGAGGAACCTGGATAGGACTCGGGTTTCTACTGCTGCTCCTCTACCCTCAAACCGATCAAGGCGCAGCCAAGTGAGCCTTATTCAAAAAAACAAAATCAAAAAGAATGTAGATTCAAAAATTTTAATAATTCCGTCTGCCAGGCCATGTGTCCGATGAGGTTGAAATAATATATAATCATATATTCCCCATCACTACTAGATCCTAATTTTGAAATTTCATGTCAATTGATGTGGCAGTTCAAGAGAGAGAATTAAAAATAAAATAGAAATTCCTTCAATCCAATATGGCTGCTAAACCATGTAACCTATGATGGCATAGGTGGGGAACTTTTTGTTCCTCATGGATAGGCAGTCATACCTGTAAAGTTTCTGCTTGATCTGTTAAGCCTTTTCAGAGATTTTTGAAGGTTAAAAAAAAAAAGGCTGCCGAACCACGTGACTGATGACGTCATAAAAAAAATATTCTGTTGACCTATTTATCCCTACATGACCCTCAAAAATTTTCATCCTGATTGGATGTAGCATTCTATGTATGCAATTGTGACGTTAAAACGAAGGCACCTATGACATCATTTATAAAATCACACTTATTCCCCATGGGGAGTACTTCAAAGGTGCCAAGTTTAAATTTTTTCCATGGGGTGGTTTTGGAGATACAGAGGTGCAACATTTCACCTTCTTTCCAGCATGGCTGTCACATCACGTAACCTATGACGTCGAAATTATCATTTAAACATTCCACATGGCTCGTCGCACCTATGGTGAAAATTTCGTGTCAATCCGACAAGTGGTTCCAGAGAATAGGGAATAACAAAATGCAGACACACATGTACGTATGGGACCTATCGCTTAACCCCGCTTTTCGCTTCGCGAGCATGGGCTAATGATGTCCAGAAACATTGTAAAAGGCAAACGAACTGCCGGTTACATCATTTTGAATGCAAATGTTGCAGACAATAAAGCTAGTACTGTGTATTTTGTAATCCCTCTGCCATCGTGTACATGACTTCAATGGTAATTATCCTGGTGTTGAGAAATATTCAACGAGAGTGAATTGGTTTGAGACATGCATGGGATATTTATATCGATGTTCAATGTTCTATCTTTCCTTTTTATGTTAATCTGTTATGTAGTGTAATATGTAATAAATATATAGCCTTTCTTTCTTTCTTTATTTCTCTATTTCCGCGACTGCCCAAAGGACACCGTGAGATCTTTAACGTCGATCGACTAATACCGGCAGACGGACGCCCAGTTTAACGTCCAACCCTGGGATAGCCTCACCCTGCCTACGAAACGCCAGGATCGTAGGTAGCTTATATCTGGGTCAAGAATCGAACACAGGCTGTACAAATCAGAGTTGAGTGCGCTCATTATAACGTTTGCCATCATCGCTGGACTTTCTGACCTCGTTTGTCTCAAGGAAAATCTGCAGTGTTTGAACCAAGAGTTGATGTATGAATCTCTTCGTGAATTGTTTGAATTATACATGGCTCATTAATTTTGCGGCAAGTTACAGTGCTTTCTCTTTACCATGACATTCTCCGTTTGTTGGAGGCGTTTTGAGTCTCACGCTTGTTGCTGGGTCACTTCCGATGGAAGAAAGGACTGTTGGGTTAGATGATTCTGCAAACAGGAAAGACATTCCTGGCTATAGAGTTCCAGCGAGGAAGTTAAAGTTCAGAGAGATTATCCAGGACCGGTCAATGATGGCCGCTATATGGCTGGTTGACCGTTCGCTTATATGGAGTCCACTGCCACACTCTGATTGTTGATAAAATTGAGAAATGATTTTTCTACAGAAAGTTTTCTCAGGAAACAGCCATTAAACCTTCACTCTTCATTATGGTTCAGGGGTCCAGTCTCTTGTCGTACTTCTAAAAATCTGGCATCCTAATTTTTCTTTCTCCATCCTAAAGTTTCTTTTAAAATCTCCACATGTTCTGTCCTCTTCCTTTCATTCTTCCATAACCATTATCATATATTACTATCGGATTTCTACACTCCCCACCCCGCCTCCCTCTCGTTTCTCTGATGCTAACTCCTATCTCTCATGGGTTATGGAATGAAAACCTGCTCAGATGGGTTTGCGTCCAGCACGGAGTGCATGTTCTTAAAAGCATGCATTCCATACGTTCTTATTAATCATACTTTTTATGTACAAACATTTGGATTGTTAAAGTGTAGATCACTGATCTGTTTGTGCACAGTATCACAACAAATAGTCATTAGATAAGGATGGCTGGCAGGATATCCTCGAGGTGTGCACACACACCTCCGAGCTGTCTAGCCTGTGTATGAGTCTTGGTCCAGCTATAAACTACCATCCTGGTGTTTCACAGGCAAAGCGAGGCATCAACGTGTGTGCCGTCCTTCAGACGGACGTTAAGCTGGGTTATCCGCCTGTCAGTATTAGTTGGTTGATGTCAAAGATCCTATTAATTCCTCCTTGAAAAGGAAGCAAGTTATCACCGGCACTTTGAACAAATCACAAGTTCCTGCCCTGAGTACTACTGGGAAGGCAAAGGCAAGCCACCCAATGCTATATCCTTGCCGTGAGGCTGTTTTGGCAGCATTGAGTCTGCCTTTGGGCAGAGCACCAGAAACGAAATATAATTAAATTTGTGCGTTGAACCTCGTGGTTAAGCTTTACTGTAATTTCATTTATGATTCGTGATAGCAGGACCATGCATCACAGTCACAGAGCTCCAGAAATGGATCACATGGCTGGTCATGGCCTCTAGAGTCAAGCTGCGGACAAATCTCCAAACTCGAGGTTTGCGGTGCTCCGCAATGCACAGCTGTAATGAGATTTAACTTCTCCTTCAATGCAAGTTCTTCAAAGCCTCAAGGCAGCAAAGTTATTTCACCTACGTAATTCTTCACGTAGAAAAACGTTACATAAGTAAATAATGACAAACAGCCTGTCAGGCCAGCTGTGGAGACGCACGGCGCCTTACGGCACTGTGCCTTTGTAGCTCGTTCCGAAGCCTCATCATGCGGATGGAGACGACGGCCGCCCGCGGGCTGGGTGCAATTTGGTGCAGTGGGAGGCTGAATAAGGGGGGTACAAGGAAACCTTGGGAAAGAGACAGTTCTGAGGAGGTACGTGGGGCCCAGCGGCGGAATGCGAATGATCTTGGAACAGCTGCTTTTTCGTCAATAACGCGCTGTTTGTGTCTCGGAGCTGTCTGTTGTGAAAATAGTTTCAGCTGTATAACTCTTGACACTTTCTTTCAGGCAAGAATCCACTGTTATGGCATCTGTTGTTGGCGTAACAGACCGTGCATTTGCACAAATCTCTTTCAGAGAAGTCTGTAATTGCTGTTTTTTATTTATTTAGGTGACAAATTATATCCTTATCCTAACCTGTTGGACTATGATGAATGAGAATGCATATTTGTTGTCCATCAAAGCTTTCTCTAATCTCTTTCATTCTCACCCGACACCTCCTCCTCTCTCAATGTATGCACAATGTGGTCAAAAATCTTCTTCTTTGTTTTTTTCCAACTTCAGGTTTTGAGAAATAGACACGGAACTAACTATACCTTGGTGGATGATGAAAATGACATGAGCAAAAACTGTTTTCCACGACATGTAAATAAGAAAACTCATAATAAGGCTATTACCAACCAAGGCAAAGGAATACATAATAGTTATTAAAGAAGGAAAAACTGGACAGGAGAAAGGAGAAATTTGAATAGGATTGTAAAGTTTGCGAGTTGTGAAACATGGACATCTGAGGAGGACATTAGCAAAGTGATAGGCTATGATGAGAGAGACCGGAAGGAGAGTGCGAGCTCACCAAGTTACCAGTGAGTAAGCTACAGCCATAGATGCGGTATAATGATGTTCCAGAGCTGAAATATCAGACTCCAAAGTGCCCAAGATGGTTCAGCAAAATGCCTGTTCAGTACTACTTTACAGCAGAGAGTGCTATCACTGCCACAGAAATGTTGTTGAAGCTGAAACACAGTAACCTCGCAGAGAGAACAAGATGGCTAATGACCAATGGATGGTATTATTGTGGAAGTGCCTCGGAGGGGTTAATAATGCTTCGTATAAAATATTTATTTCCTTAAATGAACACATAAAGTGAGCGTCAAGTAATTAATCATGTTTGTTTGTTTTTTTGTATCCAGTGTCGAGGCTAGTATGAGAGCTAACACGCAATGCACTGCAAGGGGGGCATGAGACAAGAGGGGTGGGAGAGGGAAGGACAAAACAGTGGGGAACAGTGACATTAGGAGATCTGTGGAAGGGAGAGGGATGGGGTAGGGAACACAGGGTATACAAGATGGACATTACAGGGACTTTCAGGAAGAAATTACATTACATTACAGGGACTTTCTCATGTTATTAGACATGCGTCGCTTGTATGTGTAGTTGGATGATGTCCACCCACCCCATTGTATGTATCTAAAATTACCAACCCTTTGACCCCATTTTTACTGTTTTACCCTCTGGAATCTGGCCTTTATGTTCTTTTTAAGCATTCGCAAGGTCAGCAGTGCAAGTTTTGGGGGGAAAAGTTGCCAGAACATCATGACCGGACCATGTCACCTCAGCTCAGAGTATTGGGATGAGGGGTCACGGAGAGTCGCTCCGCCCACCAGCCCGAGCCAGCGGCCAATGGTGGGTGAGAATGGAGGGGCACAGCACATCGTCAGATATGCATGGGCTCGAGGCCATAAAGGTGGTGGCGATCGTGAAAGGAGGAGGAGACCACCCTGACTTGTGCAGAGAAGGCTGCACTAACAGATCGTCCCAAGCGCCCGAGTCATGCCCTGCTGAGGTTGGAGCCACACCTTTCTCTCTCATCTATGATTATTGAGGATCCATTTTTGGAGTCGGGGCTGTGCAGGACTATTTCTGCCAGATTCTCAGGTTTGTCCTGAAACTCTTCTGTTATGTCCCTCCTGCTTTGTCTATCTCACGTGGTGTGTCTGACTGGGCCCTAAGGTTAGGTAATTAAGGAATCTCCGTTCATTTAATGGTGTTATGGGTGCATATCAGTTAGGGGTTGAGGGGTTGTTATTCATTTATTACCTCCACTTCCGAAGGTGGAAGGAGGTTATGTTTTCACTCTGTCTGTCTGTCTGTTTGTATGTTTCTCTGTTTTTGAGATATCCTGTTCACAGACAAAGTTGTGGACGGATTCAGACCAAATTTGGTCAACGGGTAGTTTGTGCATGAGAAGGACGAAATGATTCGATTTTGGTGAAGATCTGGATCCGAATCCAGATCGGAGAATATTTTTTAGGTGATTCTTCACTCTTGGGTGACGGGCTCAAAACTGTTTTAATGTGGAGGTGATAGCACGATATCTCAAAACGTTGCGTATAGATTCGGTCGAAACCTGGTGGACAGGTTGGGTGTATGACAAGGACATATTGATTTGATTTTGGTGAAGATCCAAATCTGGATTCGCATACAAGGATTTTTTAATTTTTATAAGTGATTCTTCACCATTGAGAAATGGGGGCAAAAACATACATTATAGCACAATATATCTCAAACAGTTTTTGGCAGGTAACGACAAAACTTGGTGGATGAGTTGGTTAGGTGTCAAGACCAAGCCAATTAGATTTTGGTTCATCGCAGCATATCCAGCCTATCAGTGGGATACAAAACATAAACTGTTCAGTCTGGCGGAGGTATGTGCTCTACCGAGTGCATTCTAGTTGCATACTTGTCACTGCTTTCCCTTGTGTTCCCCTCCCGGTGACTATGACAATTTAACTGAACTGGTCTCGGGGTGAATTCTGGTTGTCATGGTTTTCCTTGATGATTTAGAAAAACCTGTTTAGGGATTGATTGGCTGCGTTAAATAGCGCCGCACATCCAGACCGAACCGTGCTTTGCTTGGCCTTAATTGGTGACTCGTCAGACAGTTGGCGGAGTGCTGTACCGATTCAGTTTCTCCAATCTGCATGGCATCATAGCATTTCGACACAGGATCCAGCAGGGAGGCCCCCAAAATGGTTGACCCCCTACGGTCACATTGAGGTGACTCGCCAGATTCAAAATGGGTAAACGGATGGACTGAGTAACTATAACCATATCATGCCAACAGCTTGCATCATGCCCACAGTTCAGACTTCTGGAATTGAAGTGATGATTTGGAAAATATTCAGCTGCCAAGGTTTAGAAATTTCTCAAGTCATGGCAAGACTTGATTATATTCAGGCATTGTGGCTGAGCGATAGTTTCATGCTTTCGTGTTGCTTGAGTTTCCAATCAAAAATGTTTTTCAGGATGATAATTCAATGATCTATTCATATGTTGCAGTGCTGGAGTAGTTGAAAGAACAGGACATTAACTTCACCCATCAGTCATGACCACCACACATTCCAGATGTCTGTCAAATTTGACATGTTTTGGATGTATTGGACTGTCAAATCAGAACCCATCAGCTCCCCTCATCTTTGATGAAATTACCTTTGGCTCCCTTTGATAAATGGTACCCCACATTACCTTTTCTCTCAAGCAGCGCTTTTACTGTGGAGGTGATGCAGGTTTGCTATTATTTCCAACTATTTTCTCAAATTGTGAGTTGAACAGGTGACTGTCAGATGGGTTTCTGAGACATTGGTGATAGAATGATAGGGCAGCAGAAAATGTTACATATTCCGCTGTTTTGTCCAACTTGTGATTTATTTTGGTTTTTAATGACAAACACATGGTGGATTTCAAAAACCAAAAATTACTAAATATGATCATTGTAAACATAATACTTTGCATCCTTGTATGAAAAATAGAAACATTGGGGAAAGTGTGCCATTTGGAAAGAAATGAGGACTTGGTGAAGTTTCCTTAAATTTTTGTACAGGCATTGATGGCCACATCTTGTCCACTGTGAAAAATTGGCTGTAAAAAACACATGAGGACGTCAATTATGTGCATGTAGGTAAATGCTATAATTGGCTATGAAACAAAAATAAAGCACATAAAGCATCTTTTTTAAAAATTGGACAATAAACAGCAATTCTCAGTTCTTTAAATTCTCCATTTATTGTTTTATTATAACAGCTGATGTAGCTTGCACAGCATACATGGTTAAAACTGATTAGTCTTCCAAACTAGCTCTTAGTACTACTAGTGCACTTGCAAAAATATTTTGAGTTTCGATTTGTATATACAACTTAAAAAATATATACAAGTAATTAAAGAATTATATATTTTGAAAAAAACAAACATGAAAAATAATTAATGTCTTAAGGCAAAACATAATCTGTTTCAGCTTTCTCTATTGGCAACAAAAAGTTTTCCCAAACTCTCAATGTTTATTAAACCTCCAAGAACTTGTAAATGTCAATCTTTCAGACAAGTTACCCGAAACTGTGATTCATCCTTGATGCCTCAAACCTGTTAATTAACACCATTCTCATGAGAAATTTCCGGAGACATTTTTGGGGATATGTGGGAGGTGAACGGGGAGATTAACTTTGTTGTCTATGCTTAGATTTCCTTTTCTAGTGAATCCCATTTTTCACAGATTTACTTTTCTGAGCCACAGTTGTATCTAAATTATATGACTTTCGTGTTTACTGTATTGTAATACCTTTCTTCATGGTATAATGCTTTTAGAAATAGGGTTTTTGTGTGTTTATTTATCCATTTGTATTTCAAGATTGTCAAGGTATTTATTGCATAGGGCCTTAGCATACAAGGCAGCACTCCACCATTTGAGAAAATCCAGAAGTTTCCCATAAAAGATAACCATGATATCATCATCAGTGTTCGGAACAGCAATGAGTTGTGTTCCTGCCCAGCACAGCTGCTGTCTGTCCGCCGTTACACATGAAGACACGCAGACAGGAATGCATGCATGCTCGCTATCGTAACGGAGATAATGGCGCCATTGCTGAGATAGCAGACTCCGTCGGTGTTTCATTTTAAACCAAAGCCTGTTTTAAATAAATAAATATAAATGTGAATTCCCTTCCAAGGAAATTCAATGCAGGAGGAGGCCATTAGGTCCATCAAGCCTGTGCAATGGTTGCAAACATAGTTGTTTGTCCATGCTTTCTTATTTTTAAATGCAAACAATCATTTTCAAATGTACAACGTAGTCGTATAGCCACAAAACGTGTGCCCCATAACCTGAATAACATGAATACTTTGTTCAAATGCCCCTTTTATACTCCCATTAATTGCTAAAATGATATAAATTTCTTGTTTTTTTTATCTGAAATATTTTGTTGTTGCAATATATGTAACAAATATCAATACAAGTATCTTAAAAACAGACATAAAACTGCAATACTTAAAAACAAATCAAACTGTATCTACCAACATAAAAATATAAAAACTACATGCTTAATATATGAAGCAATTACTGTATAAATTAGAACGATAGCATCTCAAAGCAAATATTGACACGATGCTTAAAACAATATAAATATCCAACAATATGTAAAAACCATCACTGAAGAACAAACATGAGAATACAATACGTAAAGCAAATTAAATACTCAAACAACAAAACCAAATATGTTTGAAAATATACAACCATAATACTTAATTCGATTTGAAACAAACATATGAAGAGCTAAGTAATATGAATATAATAAACAGCAAATTAAAATGTAACTAACACCTACACCATGTTTGAAAACAACTCTTTGATAACAAATATATGTGCAGGTATCAAAAAGGAAATAAACAAGCTCGAATGAGCTAAGATCCTCGTCCTCTTAATGATGACGTCATAAAAACGAATATGAACGTCATTGTGATGTATCAGGTTTGCGATAAATTTATGTGCTAATGCCGGCTTGATTCCCGCAAACAAAATTCAAACAGCTTGCCTAGTTTCGGAGATAATGGTATAGGCGATTTCCATCAGCGGCGATATTATGACGTCAAGAATTTCCAAAATCGGAGATGGTTACTGCCTGCGCGTGGGCTTTCTGCATATACATGGCAAGTTTCACGAAGATCGATGAAAACTCTGGGTTGTGAAACAAAAAATGTCAAAAAAATAGGAATGACGTCATAAAAATTGAGATGACGTCATCGTGATGTATCATATGTGCGTAATTATCTCTGCTAATGCCCTGTTCGATTCCCGCAAACAGAATTCAAAAAAGCTTGCCTAGTTTCGAGAGATAAATTTTTTAGGCGATTTCCATTAGCGAGAATATTTTGACGTCATAACTTTTTTTCTAGGAGGAATTTTCAAAATCGGAGATGGTTACTGTCTGCGCAGGGTAATTTTTAACATATATAATGCCAAGTTTCAGGAAGTTTCGATGAAAACTGTAGGCTGTGAAACAAATGAAACAAAATGTCAAAAAATAGAAATGACGTCATAAAAAATTGATATGACGTCATATGATGTATCATAATGTGTGGTAATTCATCTCTGCTAATGCCCTGTTCGATCCCGCAAACAGAATTCAAAAAGCTTGCCTAGTTTCGGAGATAATTTTTTAGGCGATTTCCAGTAGCGGAGATATTTTGACGTCATAACTTTTTTTCTAGGAGGAATTTTCAAAATCGGAGATGTTACTGTCTGCGCGGGGTATTTTTACATATACTGTATACGCCAAGTTTCAGGAAGTTTCGATGAAAACTGTAGATTGAAACAAAAAAGTCCACAAGAACAACAACGTGAGTAAGACTTAGAGATCCTCCACGAGGATCGAAATATATAAATCCATTCGATAACAGGATTTGTGAAACACAAATAAAATATATCTACAGATGTTGGAATAAAAAAGCAAATGATACATTTTCATAAACATCTAAGCTAATAACTCCTGGCCAGTGGAAACTGACTGTGTTGCGTACCAATCTCGTCTCTCACCCATAATTGAAGGGAATAGCCAATCAGCTCTCCACCTAATCAATTACCCCAGGTGGCTCGGATTTTCAAATAAATTAACTCCTCCCGTGCTCTTCCAGCTGAAGAAACCTGCATAAAGTAACCAAGAAAAGCTACACATTCACCATTTGCCATTTCAAACTCTACCCGAGTTCCTCGACAGTTATCTTACCAAGGGCTTACCCCATTTAATTCTCAACTTTTATAGTTCCCTCTTTCGGGGTGGACTGGTCTATAAAATTAAGAATTAAATTCTCTTCCTGGTATTGGCTGCAGTACAATCTTGCAGAGATGTAGGGGGCTGTAGCTCGACTCAGCTCATGCCTAATAGGTGGAACATATGCAACTTTTTAGCCAGAAAAGCCTTATTCATATAACGGTGTGTATATACCAAAAGTAAAACTAGATCTACTCGGCTAATATGAGCATTAAGCAAGAGCAGAACCCGGTCTCAGGTGACGTTTCACCGGCTTCACAGCCGCCTTCCTCAAGCCAATAGTCTATTAGCCTATATGTGTATATATATATATATATATAATTATATATAATATATATATATATATATATATATTTTGGTATAAGATTGGGGCGGTTGGGATTACATATTTTAAGAAGAAGGCGCTTACAACTAAAAGCAAATAAAACTAGATCAAGTCCGCTTATTTGAGCAAAAAATGCGAGAGCAGACCTAGTCTCAGGCAACGTTTCGCCGGCTTCACAGCCAAAAAAAACAATAATTTCTTTGACTAAATTTGAAAAACAATAATTTCACAGCCAGCCAAAAAAAACAAATAAAAAACAATAGACTGTTGTGCCTGATGAGCCTTATGCATATATATATATATATATATATATATATATATTATATATACATATTAATGTATATGAGCCTGTGTGGCTTAGTGGTTAAAGTGGTGGCTTGGGACCCTCAGGGTCCTGAGTTTGAGCCCGCTGGCCACTGAGTTAGCATCAGGGGGGTTGACTCAGCCTGCCATCCTTCCGAGGTCGGCGAAATGAACACCAGGACACTGGTAATTATCCCTGCAGGGTCGAAGGTGACTACAGGGTTTGTGTCAGGAAGGGCATCCGGCCATAAAAAACATTGCCACAAGAAAGGGTACCATGATGGGAGCCCGCAAAAAAGCTGATCCCTGCTCAGGGATAAAGGCTTCAAAATGGTGGTGATGATATACATATAATATATATATATATAATATATATATATATATATATAATATATATATATATATATATAATATATATATAAAAGTGTGCCTGTCTATTGTGCCTGATGAAGCCGGCGAAACGTTGGCCGAGATCAGGTCTGCTCTCGCATTTTTGCTCAAATTAGCAGAGTTGATCTAGTTTTATTTGCTTTTAGTTAGAAGCGCCTTCTTCTTCTTTAAAAAAAAAAGAAAGAAAAAGTATATATATGTATATTACACATTAGTGGGGCATGTTTGCATACTGCAAGCAATGACTCAGGTGAATCCTACATGCAGACATAATAATTATAAGCTTTATATTGTTACGGCTGTGGAAATTCGCATTACACCATTCAGGTCCCGTAGGTGAGATTTTTTTTTAAGTACATGTGTAGTTAGCCAAACCCATTGTTTAGAGGGAATTAATGTGATTCATTCGGGCTGCGATACTTTGAGTTAGGCTTTTTCTGTTCTTGCTTTATTTTCGAACCAACCACCAACAACGCCAACTACGCCACCACTACAACAACGCCAACCACGCCCACACACCAACGAACGCCATCCTCCGCGGTCCACGTACGACGGTTTCCGCGTTGAAGCCGTCGAACGCGAGAAGGGAAGGAGGAATCCCCACAGCGAGGGCGCGCGGTTTTCCCGCCTGTTTCTTCCCTGGCCCGGCGCCAAGACGGATTCTCCTCGCCCCCCGGATGGCGCGGGGAGGGGGGAGCGAGAGGGAACGCCCCCCTTCTCGAAGCGCTCGAAGGAGGGTGGAGCCAAGAACGGGGCGGGGCGCCGGGGGTATAAGAGCCGAGGCGCAGGAGTTCTTTGGTTCTCCTTGTTCGTGCTCTCTTGGTTCGGCGTTCGCTCGCTTCTTGTTCGTGCCTCTGGGTTCGGCGCTCTCTTGGTCTCTCTCTGTTCGTTGGTGCTCGGTCCGTGGCGTCGAGGGGCCAGCACGGGCAGGCACGAGGCACGCCGGAGGATCTCGCGTCGAGTGGAGCGGAGAGAGCTCGCAGACCGCGAGAAGAGGACGGTCGCCAAGGACTCTAACGCAGGGAAGTCGCGACTTCCATTTTCTTTTGGTTCTTGTGAACGTGTGTGTGTGGCGCCGGTCTTAGTAAGTAAAATTGTGTAAGTGTGCCGAGTGTTCGCGTTAGTCGGTTGTAGCTCTGCGTCGTCGTTGTCTATTTTCTATTTGATATATGTGCATTCTGGCTGTAAATATGTGATGTATGTGTGCTTTGTGTCCGTGTGTGTATAGATGCTTGCTGTTGAATTGTTTCCCCGTTTCGCTGCGTCTTCCTTCGTTGGGTCTCCATCTTGTTTTACGTAAAGGGTACGTAGTGGGCGCCCGATAATTAATCAGGAACCGTCGAGGCCGACGATAAGACCGCTCGGTTATCCCGATAGCACGGAACGGATCGCTTAAGCGGCTGTGTCCGAAGTCGACCTGCGGCGAGGTGCGGTCGCCCGGTTTACCATCGCGTGGGTACTTAGGTAGGTCGAGTTGGCGAACAACCCTATCCACGCGGGTGGCCGATTGGCACGATCGTGGTGAGGCCGAAAGGCCCACCCGTGACTGGATCCGGCGTTAGTCCGAGAGGGTCACGACAGAATTGTCCGTCCGGTGGCGAGGCGGTCGCGATTCGAGTCACTTGCCGATCGCACGCCGGCGGGCGCGAATTCGCAACAAATATATTGATGATGTGGATTATGAAAGAGCTTTATATATTTGACCAGACGACCCGTGAACCCGTTGGGTTCCCATTGTGACAGTGTTTGATTAAAAAAAAGAAAACAAAAAGATAGCTCCAGCGAACTATACCACCGAGGTTGTTTGCATTGATCAAATAATCCGAAGAGTACTTGACTGAATCGGCAATTGATTTTTTAATAATTTTTTTTTGTTGCCCGATTTGAACGAAACTTGATATTGTGTGTCAATGTGAAGAAAAAAAACAGAGAAAAGAAAGTCAAAGAAATTATTGTGCGTAATCTTCCAAACACAATTGTATTTATATATGAACACGGAAGTATTAGATCAAAATGGCGGTTTATTTTATGCTTAAAAATAAATCGTTCTTTGTCTAAACTAAATGTTTGAGATTTAAAAATAAATAATTTCAAGAAAAAAAAAGAAAAAAATGATAGCTCCAGCGAACTATACCGTTGAGGTTGTTTGCATTGATCAAATTCTCCCAAAGAGTACTTGACTGAATCGGGAATTGATTTTTTAAATAATTTTTTTCGTTGCCCGATTTGAACGAAACGTGAAATTGCACACCGCAGGAGAATGGTGAGTAAGGTGAGCCGAAAATGTTTGTGCTATCGTGTACCATTTTGGCTGTATTTCGGGAACATACATACATACATACATACATACATACATACATACATACATGTACATATATACAAGATGAGAGTTTTCGTAATATATAGATGATGTGGATTGTGAAAGAGCTTCATATATATTTGATGAAGTGGATTGTGCTTGCACTCTGTAAGCAGCAAAATAACTTAAGTAAATCAAGAATTTTTGATAAGAATGAGCTCTTTATTTAAAAGTTTACAGCGAGAGTAATTTTTAATGTAAATACGGCAAGGATTATAAAATAAGAGGTGGAAAAGGTGAGTATTAGCATTGCCTAGTAACCAGTTTGATTGTGAGCTCCATTGTCTACACCGGTCTACACAGAGGGTCACGTGACCCGCAGTGAGCAGTCCAAGATGACACCGGCCGCCAGATGTTTTCATTTACGGGAATTTTTTTGTGATTTTTTTTTTCCTGGGACATTGGCTTTGAATTGCAGCAGTATGCAAAATTTCAGCTTTCTACCTCACCTAGAAGGCACTAAACATTTATATCAGTCAGTGAGTGAGTGAGTGTGTGAGTGAGTCAGTAAGTGGTTAGAAAGAGCTTTATATGTTGGATAGTCTTATGTGGAAGGGGAAGAGGGAATCCATAGTTATAATGTGTTAAGAATAGCTTGGTCCATGTGCTTGAGTACTTCAGAGTTACACCTGTATTAGGGACACATCAAGAGTGAAGTCATTTGTAATATATGCACTGAGGGGGCATTGAATGTCCATCATAAAGCAGCATAGGGTAAGGATGTCCTCTAAATATCCTTAGGCAAGGCCAGGTGGAGGAGTTGTGGGCACAAGAGGCACCAGGAAAGTGCTACGTGCTTAAATGGGTGTTGTGATGGGCCAATTTGGCTAAGGACTGCAGGCTAGACTGGAGGAGTAAGCCGTGGAACCTTGGAGAAGGGCGGGATGGCCTGAAAGGTTGCACCACCCACTGGCAGCGAGCGGTCAATGAGAAGGCAGGAAGGCAGGCCCTAAGGCCAATAAAAGCTGTGCGTATGCGCAAGGAGATCAAGAGCTTTTACCAAAACGGATACCAGCACCCTCTCTCTGCTTAGTGGCTCCCTTGGTGCAGACCGTTGAGAGACCGTGGAGGCCATCTCCCTATCATCACTCTTCTCATCTTCAACCCTGTGCTGCACCAGCCTGCACATTGCCATTATGGTGGACCCAAGACCAGCTTGTGCCTACATAAGTCATCGCATGTTTTCCCCTTCACTGAGCGAGTCTGGTATTTTTGGTGCCATTAGTGGGGTTATAGTTACTTTTTATTATGTAATTTATCATAAAACGCCGCTTTTCACAACGGTGTTTCACAATAATGTCTCTAACCAATAGGGGAACACTTTTCTAACAATGTCATGACGTTTCCATATAACATCGTTGGTTACTGTCAATGTGCTTCTATTGTGAAGTGAATTTCCGCTCCACCTTAGTCTTTATTCAGCATCCACAGTGAAACTACGCTCTTTTTTTTTCATGAAGTGAATTTCCGCTAAACATCACGATATGGAGGCATTGGAGGAGGTAGATTCTGCTCCATTGTCCTCCTCACAATAGCCAATTTCCCCCACCCCCAACAATTTTACCTCACACTGCACCTCCACAAGCCCCATCCACGACCATCACCGGCGAGTACAGCACAGTACTGTACTGTACTTGCCTTGACATGTTACTTTTTTGTTATTTATATAATGCTTTTATTTATTTATTTTGTTTGTTCGGTATTTTATTTTATGATTAGGATGTTATTGAATGTAAATGTACAAACATGCTTTTTTTGGACTCGTTGAAGGTGTTTTTAGTGCAAAACATTTTTCGACTTTGGACACATTAAATGTTGTTTGCATTAATTTAGATGGGAAAATTTGTTTCCAACGTCATTTCTGACAAAGTGGTACTTTTTAGGAACAGATTAACGACGTTGAAGGAGAACTTACTGTGTAAGTATGTGTGCTCCCTTATTCATTCTCTTTTGAGTGTCAGATCTGTCTGTTTATTCTTTCTTAGCTCCTCGTCTTTCCTCCCATATTCTTCCTTTAATAAATCATTATTATTTGGAAGAAACGTCTTCCTGTCTTCTGCCTTCACACAGTGCTGGATTAACCATTAGGCAGACAAGGCATGTGCCTTAGGGCCAGCCAAAAATTCAGGCGAAAAATTCTTTTCACATTAAATATTTGTCTTTTTTTGAATTAAATATTTTGTTCTTGAATCAGTTCATCTTTTGTCTGGGGTCCATTTCCATGAGCCCGAGATCTAATCTAAAATTTTCAGGCCATTCTCTAAAATTTCAAAATGTGCCTTAGGGCCAGCCGTGGCTTAATCCGGCACTGCGTTCACACGTGCACCCGGACCAACCGCCAGTTTCGGAACGTATTTGACCAGCCCTTTGGGGAACATTAAATTATAACAGAATATTCCTGCTACTGGATCGTGGAAAGTTAGCCAAGTGTGCTGTCCGCTCACAGAGACTCTAATAAAGATCCTTTGGCCATCCGTAAGTGTCAAAGACCCTCGGTGTGACGATTGACGTTAGTCAACCAGTCAACGCGACAATATATATTACAAACAAGCACACACATACATATAGTTTATTACAAATCATATATAATTCGACATAAACATAAAAATGACTTTGGTGGATCTTGTGAGTATCTCGTTCATTGACCTTTGAGAATGACCCTTGTGTATTGTTAATGATATCAGCAGCATATCGACCATTTTGTCGTGATGCAACTAGCAGACCAAATCCATTTGATATAAGAATGCAGCCAGCAGACCAAACCAAAATTGAACCCCTGCTAAATGTACAAACATTTCCCCAGTAGAAAACTACAGTGATTGATTGATTGTTTTTTTTGTCCATAAACAATTGATTCTGACAAAGTGCTGACACAGATTCGTGTGTGTGTGTGTGTGTGTGTGTGTGTGTGTGTGTGTGTTTATATATATATAATGTCCGAAAAAAAATATATATATATGTCCGAATATATATATATATATATATTGTTGCGGTTCTGCAAAACCGCATGCCTCTAAGGCAATGGCACCCAACATACAGTGATCCCCAGGCAGTTAATTCGTTAGTCTTCGTGCAGTCAGACCTACCCTCATGTCTAATGGGTTAACGGAACGAAATGCATTGCATGGGTCTAAGAGCTAGGTCTAATAATTATATCTCTGTCTTGAATCCTGATTTCCATCCAACCCTTTCCTTTTATCCATGGTACAAATTGAAGCAAGCACACATACACGATAACAGACACCCGTGCAGCCCTATGAGAGAATTACCACATGAACAAGCGTGAGCATGGCATGCCCTTTCATTCAAATCTGCGTGCCAATTTACAATGGCGTCTCACCTTGCTCACCCTTCGCTCACCAAAAGCTCACTATCTCAACCACCAACATATCCTGCATATGGGAAAAAATCATCACACACCTCCGCATCAATATGGTTCACCACCAAGCAGAGGCGTGCTGCATGGCCCAGGCCGCGTGGCGTGGGGACGGGCCAGGCGCGTTAGCAGCGCCAGCCGCATCTCGCCGGGGATGTACCGAATGGGTGCGTGGGACCGACGCGGCCCTCATCCAGTCACCAGAACAGGGTAGGACGGGCGATGGGGGTCGCAGGGTGGTGCGAGGCTCTGGGCCATGTCGCGCCGGATGTGCAAATGAGACCGCTTCCAGCCCCAGGAGCCTGGCAGGGTGGGGCTGGGACCCAATGAGGTAGCGCGATTTGGGTGACGGCGCATCGCTTGAGGTCGTCACCCCACCCTTCGCCCAAGGCTTATAAAATGCGGACCGCGAAGCCGTCCGCCCTCTCTCTCTCTGCACTTCCTTGCCTGCTGCCTCACACACTTCTCCGCCTGCCTCGCCCACTTCTCCGCCTCTCTGCTCCGCCCTCTCTTCACTGCACCTCGTCTGCCTGTCGTTGCATCTACACTCGCGGCGCGGTTGGTGTGCGACAGATGTTCTTCTGGACCAGTGCCGAGCACACGCTTCCACGAGCCCCGGCAAAGTGATTAAGCAGGAGATAACGCGCCGACCTCTAGGGTGGGATCTCTCAAGCGGAGTGTCCCCCAAAGCGTACTGGGTTTCACTGTCAGCCGATCGGCCAGGTATTGAGGCCAATAGTCCTCATCTGCTGTCCTTCCTTCTAGCTATCTAATCTTCAGTGTGTGTGTGTGTGTGTGTGTGTGTGTGTGTGTGTGTGTGTGTGTGTGTGTGTGTGTGTGTGTGTGTGTGTGTGTGTGTGTGTGTGTGTGTGTGTGTGATGCTGCCTGTCGTAGCATAAGTTAAGATTGCAGAAGATATAACGGGATAAGTCTGCTTTGTGTCTGCTTTTGTAAATTGCTTGCCTTTTGTAATACCCCACAAATTCTTTGCTATCCCTGCTGCTCATCACAATAAACCCAATTCACTGTGCCACATACCTTTCTTCGCCTGATTGTAAATAAATGCTTTGTATAGAAATGTTACCAGCTCATTTTGTCTTTTCCTTCATTGGTCCAGCATGGTATGTATCCTAGCTTAAGGCCCAGTCACACCTTGACGTTTTAGCCAGCTTATGCCGATTTTTGAAAAATTTGTCTAAAACGCTGGCACACGTCGAATACACGTTATGGGTAGTTTTGGAAACATTAAGAGCATGCTGAAAAACACTGCCATACGTCGTAGTACGCTGGCTTTCATCGTTGTACTTTGCCGTTGTCCTCAATTTTAGCATGCTTGAAATTTTACGACGTATGCCAGCGTATGCCTCACACGTTCCGTTACGCTGGCTATAAGTTGTAGGCACGTTATGCGATCGTTGACACACATCAACGCACGTTACTTGTAAGTTACTCATAAGTCGAAACACGTCGAGGTAATGATTAGCGTACCCGAAACTTATTTATAACCTATGAGTAACGTGTTGTAGGCACGTTACACGATCGTTGCACACACGTCGAGGCACGTTATGCGATCGTTGACACACGTCGAGGCACGTTACTTGTAAGTTACTCATAAGTCGAAACACGTCGAGGTAATGCTTAGCGTACCCAAAACTTATTTCTAACCTCTGAGTAACGTGCTTTTAACCTATGTGTAACGTACCTCCAACGCATATTGACGTATGTAGACGTATTTGATTGACGTCTTCCGGACGACCACAGAACTTCTGAACGTGTTTCTAATTTACAGCTACCGTATAATGGCGTATTGGCAGCGTTAAAAAAACAAAAAAAAAAACAATAACTTCCGATATTTCGTCACGTGCCGTTACGTCACGTCCAATTGCCTCTTCAGTTTGCTCATGTCTTATTCTTAGTTCCTCCTCTGTGAATATTTTCTGTTTGAGGATATTGTCACGTCGACGTCGAAACTTAAAAGCAAATGTACGAATATATTTTAAAATTCGTGATAGACAAAAAAAAAAAAAAAAAAACAAACAACAACAACAACAACAACAACTTCAGATATTTCGTCACGTGCCTTCACGGAGCCAAGGAGAAAAAAAGAAAATGTGCCTTGACGGAGAAAATAAGTTTCGGGTATGCTAAACATTACTCGACGTGTTTCGACTTACGAGTAACTTACAAGGAACTTGTGTCGACGTGTGTCAACGATCGCATATCGTGCCTACAACTTATTCCCAGCGTAGCGGAACGTGTGAGCCATACGGCGAGTACGTCGTAAAATTTTCAGCATGCTTGAAATTTCACGACGTACGAGACGTACCACGAAATATGACAGCGTACTTCATCGTTTTTCAGCGTGCTCTTAACATATACATAACTTACCCATACCGTATTCGACGTGTGCCAGCGTTTTAGACACATATTTCATAGGTCGGCATACGCTGGCTAAATTGTCAAGGTGTGACTGCGATGTTGACACTTCCAATTCTCAGGCGGTTATGATTTAAATCGGCGTGCGCAGGTTTTTAAACAGGCTACGCCACGAGTTCGTCGGCGATACGTGCAGCGCGCTATGCCTAAGTTAAACCATCGTTGGGCATAGGTTGTGAACGCCGAAAACAGGCTAAGCATTCGTTGGTATAAGTTATCTATAAGACAACGAAACGTTCTGTGCCCGTTACTAATATGTTATGCATATGACCAACTCGTTATGAATACGTCCGAATCTTTAAAAAAAAACATCAAAAGTTCAGCGTAAGCCAGCGTTTTACATACATTTTCATACGTTGCCATTGCTGGCTAAAACGTCAAGGTGTGACTGGGCCTTTAGCTGGGACGTTATCCCCCAACAATTTGTTTTCCTAGCCGGTACGTCCTTGGCAGTTACGCTCG
>CM068956.1:176677528-176698050 GCA_035128595.1 Eptatretus atami
ATCCGGTAAGGTGATCCGGTTTGAACAAGGCATACTGGGGGCGTGTCCCCCGGTAATTAGATCACGTGACCATTTTAGGTCACCGGTTTCCATGAGACGGAGGACCCTAAGTCACGTGGTTGAGTTATTGGCGTTCACGGTCGATTCGCGACCCGCCGTGTCACGGAGTTATCCGTGTGCGACGGTTTGCGATTCCGGAGGGTCTGGTGGGAACCCGAGGTAGCTTCCCCTCCCACCCCCCTCGTGGTCTTCTCGCCCTGACTCCGGCCGTCCCAACATCTTATATATATATATATATATATATATATATATATATATATATATATTATATAAATATATTATTTATTTATAATTTGTGTGTGTATATATATATATATATATATATATATATATATATATATATATATGATGTGTAAATATATATATTACACATATGCGCCGCGAGGAGGAGTGATGTAAGGGACACATCGGCCATTTTGGAGTTAATGCCATATAGCACTATTTAACCCTTACCCTATCATCCGAGCCTATCATCATCATATCATTAAAAAATGTCACTTCCATCACTCCTCCTCGCGGGCCTCATATATATATATATAATATAGTATATAACTATATATATATATATATATATATATATATATATATATATATATATATATATATATATATTTCAGCTTTTGCTTGTGATTAGATCCTCGTCATCTGTCATTAAACATAAAAACAATGAAATTTATTTAGTTAAAGGGTTCTATTGCTAACAACAACATTACGCAGTCCTGACCATAAACAACACAATGATCGGAATGTAGATGGAAAACGGTCGTTCGGTTCGAAAGTGCTTGCAGGCCTTTATCAATGTTGTGAAACAAAAGTGCTTAGTTTTGAAGTGCTCGTTGTGGAGGGGGGGGAAGAGAGGGAAGGGTAAATAACTAATGGAAAAAGCTTGAGGGTGTTGACAGGAAGGTACCTCATTCATTGAAATTCCAGACAGAGGGAGAGGGGAGAATGGTGTGGCATCCTCATGAAGTGAAATGGTTGGTGTGGAAGGACGTAACGGGGGTGCACTTTGGGGAAGACCTTTATTAAATGAAAGCTAGCCACATGGCTTGCCCAGCAGGCCGAGCTAAGGCAGGCAGGGTCATGTCTGGGTTTGCACGCTCAGAATTTAAGGCTGATGCAGCTGGTTAAATTATTCCTAAGGAAACAAAACCATTTCATGTAGCGGAAGTGTGCATTCCGTGAGGTCACTGAATGGCAAGGCTTAATTATATCAACCTCATGTAGTGGTCCTGTATATTCCATGAGGGCACGAGATAGCAAGGCTTAATTCTATCAACCTCATGTAGCGGTAGTGTACATTCCATGAGGTCACTGAATAGCAAGGTTTAATTATATGAACGTCATGCAGCGGTAGTATATATGTTCCATGAGGTCATTGGATAGCAAAGCTTAATTATGTCAACCTCATGTAGCGGTGGTGTATATTCCATGAGGTCACTGGATGGCTAGGCCCAATGATATCAACCTCGTGTTGCAGTAGTGTGTCTTCCACTCGGTCACTGAATGCCTATTCTCTATTTTATCACCCTCGTGTTGCAGTAGTGTGTATTACACTCGGTCACTGGATGGCTAGGCCCAATGATATCAACCTCGTGTTGCAGAAGTGTGTATTCCATCAGTCACTGGATGGCTAGACTTAATTATATCAGTCTTATAGCAGTGGTGTGTATTCCATGAGGTCACTGGATGAGTCGGCCCAATTATATCAACCTCCCATAGCAGTAGTGTGCTTTTCACGAAGTTACTTAATGAATACGTTTATTGATATCAATGTCGTTTAGCGATAGTATGCTTTCCACTAAACCATTAGATGGCTCGTCTTATTTATTTCAACCACCTAGAGACCTAGACTGACCACATGAGGTCCTGTAATTCCAAAAGCTCATTCTCCTTCATCCTTTCATGTGATTGGTTAATCCACTCTGAAGTGCTAATGATACACATACGTTGATCTATTTACTTATTTCTGTTGTCTTTCATTATTTTATTGCTCATCTTCTCTCTTTTGTTTTGTGTTCACCTGCATTCTAACCCCCTCTTCTATTGTTTTTGCCTTTTGTTATCTCTACTTTTATAATACCTTTCACTGGGGTTATGTGTTTGATGTGTTTTTTTTTGGATACAAAATTGAGGCTCGTGGCAGATCGATTACACAGTACAGAACAGTGAAAGTGGTGATACACACCAATAGCAGGGTGGAGGGACAACAACATTGGAACACACAAAAGTGTGAATGGGTGAGGGGCAGAATGAGGGCAAGGGGGAGGAGAGGGAGACACGGGGGTAGGAGGGGGTGAACAAGCCATGTATACAAACTGAAACACAGCAACAAGGGGGCTGGGAGAAGAGAGGGGGATGGCAGGGGATGAAACAACAATAGAACTAAAAACGGAGAAGAGGGTGGAGGGAGAGGGGAGGGAAACACAACAACCTGGCAAGGAAGGGGTGTGCTTGGACAAGGTTCATGAGGGAAGAAAAGATGAGTGTGGATGAGGAATGACCTGAGGTTGTGGTGAACAGCCATCCTTAAGCCCTGCAGGGAAGAATGGAATTGAACAGACTGAGGAAGTTGGTTCCGCAGGTGAGAGAAAGGAGGAACAAATGAGTAGAGGTGAGTAGTGAGCCTGGATTACTGGAGTTTTTTTTCCAAACGTGCGTTGCTTGGCAGACTGCAACGTAACCTGCAGAAACCTGCAGGCAAAACATCACAGAGGGCAGAGAGTGCAGAAAGGAGGTGGTAGAAGCAGAAAAGCCACGTATGCATCTGCAATGAGAGTAACAGCCCCAGATATTCAGCTTCATGGTTTGCCCAGTGTTGTCTGTAAAAGTTGGCAGCTGGCGGCTTATGTGGCCCACCATACAGCGCACTGCCAGCTGGTTTTTGTTTTTGCCAATTAAAAAAAACAAAATTCCATTAAAACCTTCATTTCCATTCAAACCGATCTTTGGTATTCTGTGGATTAAAATGGGAGATTTCCCGCTTTGCTTCGGATTATGGTGCCGCTCCAAAGTGGGCACATCAAAAGTGTCTCTGATTGGCCAAATGTAGCTAAATCACGAGCGTCTTCATTGACAGATATGTGTGCTTTATAAAATTATCATCATTTTTATCATCATTATTCTTATTATAAATCAGATCGTGCAGTGCAACCTGGTTTTGTGCTTGTATAACTGCATTCAAATCCCTTGTTGTTTCCTGTTTGAGCATTCTTGCTGATACTTAAACAAGCCAGACAATGAATTTTAGCACAAGCTTTCTCACAAAATAAATGAAACCTTTGAGCAACAACATAAAGTCTGTATGTAGATGATGAAAATGAACTTGAGGGAAGGCCTACATTTATGTACCATTTATTACATATGGGCAAAGACCATTAGCCTTGCAACAAAGCATATGAGCAGTATATCGATAATAGGGATGACTTGTAAACCTCCATTTATAATCGATTCTTAGATTTTAAGCGACAAAAGTTACATTTAGTTATTTTTTTTATAATTTGATATCATGTTTTATTATGTACTTGGACATTGAATTATTATGTTGGACATTGAATAGCTATGGAGTTATTTGCCTCATGGTGGTTACCTTTTGCCTGCTGCCCGGTGGCAGTACTGCCTGACCCAACATCCCAATATACACTTGATGGCGGACTTTGGTTGCCTCAACGCGGCATCGAAGGCCAATGTGCGGTAGCTTGAAACCTTGGCCAGATTCTGAAACACCTGCGTCCAAAATTTGGGCCTCTCCAGTATGTGCTAGGGTTCGGCCGTGAAAGAATGACGTACGAATGCACAAACAAACACTTGAAATCATTTATAAGATTAATTTTACATTCCAACAAGGGTATGACTTGGGGTATGTGTAACAGCTTTGAATACTGCATCTACTTTCATTATTCCCATTTGATATGTGAGTATTTTATCATCCAGTAGCCAAGCATATCATCGTAAGCATGCTCCTTTGGTCTTTATTATGGGACAGCTTATTGTAAACTCGAGACAGTTGAATGACACAAGTATCTTACATGTAATATAATGATAATACGAGTTCCCTTACAAGACACTCACATCAGCTGTTTAACCTGAGTTTAAATCTCAGCCCACATTCAAATTGTTATCCTAGTGGTTATCCGCGTGCAGGGCAAGGCATCAATGTGTGTGTTGTCCCTCAGATGGACATTAACCTGGGCATCTCATCTGCCAGCAGAAGTTGGTGGACGTTAAAGATCTCACTATCTTCTTTGCGAAGAGTAGCCAAGTTATCATCAGTACCCTGAACAATCTATATATTAATACTGAAGGACCAATTTTGTGCTCCTCCTAGCGGTCGCATCACGTTTTTCTCGGTACTGTGACCTGGACTGAAGGAAACTTCGTACCTGTAAGAGTGCATCGCACATAGTGGTACTAGTCAACCTTCAACTCTGAAGCATCTATATATTAATACTGAAGGACCAATTTTGTGCTCCTCCTAGCGGTCGCGTCACGTTTACTGTGACCTGAGAAGTTTTGACACTGTGTATGTCAAAGTAGACACGTGCACAAATCAGGGGACTTCTTCACAAGGAGTAGTGTACACCAAAAATGTCGTGTACAAGGACGTTTTGTAGGCCTCATTCGGTAAGGCCATGGAGTACATCGACTGGGATGCGGCTCTTACGAGAGCCGCCACTGGTTGTCATATTGGGCTCATGGAACGGAATCCGTCTGTGAAGGGGTTTCGGCTAGTTATTATTATTACTGAACCTTCAATTGAATATCCTGCGTCAGAGGGGTGAACTGTCCACTATTGTAACCCCAGCCAAGAAAGTGCTTCAGCATAATGATCTGATGCTCTGTATCGAACATGGGACATGATGAGGAATATAAATAAATATGAGGTCCCTGACAAGGAATTCAACACAGGGAGAGGCCATTAGGACCATCAAGCCTGTGCAATAGTTGTCAACCTATGGTCTTTCATGTTCTATCCTTCATAAATGCTGAGCATTAAGCAAGTAAGCAGCACATACCATTTTTAAAGTCTTTGGTATGAATAGACAAGGGTCAGATTCGAATCGTTGACCTCCCAGATGCAGAACGGACAGTTCTGCGTCTGGGAACGGACAGGAGTCTTCATTGAAGAAGAACCATTACACCAATAAGTTTGTACTTCGGCTGATTCGGTGTACTCATTTATGTCAAGCTTTTATTTCTGAGTGGAATTAAAGAATTAATTCTTTTCTTTTTTCTTTTTTTCGTTTGATGCTTCCGAGCATTAAACCAATGTTTTCATGCTTCCGAGCATTAAAGTGGATTGTTCACTCGGTTCGCATTGGTCTTGCATCAATCCTTTACTTTCACTGAGTTGCGTTTTTCAAGACCCTGCATCACTTCTTTCAGTACGTGGTCTTGGTCTCCAAGGTGTCACTAGTGATAATTTATTCAATTATTGGTGATACGTACCAGCTTCACATAACCAAAATGGGGTGTACCCAAGAGGTCGAGGTATACCCACTCGCCGAAAGTTGTCTAGCCTTGGTTTAAAACTCAAGCCAGCAAAAACTGTCATCCTAGTTTTTCTCATGCCATCCTTCAGATGGACTTTAAACTGGGTGTACTGTCTCCCAGCAATAGTATGGAGACATTAGAGATCCCACGGTATCCTTCGTGAAGAGTAGGCAAGCTATCGCCGGCACCATGAATAAATTACAAATTTATTCCCTGGCCTCCACTGGGAAGGCTAAGGCAAACCATGCAGTATAATCCTTGCCGTGGTGATGTTTTGGGAAAACTGAGTCTGCTTTCAGGTAGAACACCACAGGCAGAGATCACATTCAATCGACGTTTGAGAAATATTTACCTTTGTTGAACAAAACATAACTGTGAATTTTATGTAAAACTCTGTGCCACTCCTGATCAGAACATTTTGGAGCAGGGGGATGTTTTTGGTTTTGCCCTTTCGTATACTTGTTATCCTAATAGGATGGCTTGCAGCAAGGCATCGCCTGTTACTCAGGAGGCTTCTTTGAAGATTTGACGATTATTTTTGGACTTACCTTATTTGTTTCTGCTCAGGTTCGTAAGGTGCTCTGACTTTGTAATTGCATGTTTCTCTCAAAGCTTGTACAAGCACCTTTTAGAGTACCATGGATTTATTTCCCCACGCACGCGAAGCGAAAAGCGGGGTTAAGCAATTGGCTCATGTTCGTCCGTCTGTCTGTCTGTCCATCTTATCGGTTTATGATCGTCAGTTTATGATGGAGGAACAACTTATGTGAATTGAATGTTATACTTTGAACACAAATCAGAACATGAATCGGAAGACAAACCTGCCGTTGAAACAGTACTTTGTCTCTGAGTCCGTCCCAATCGCACATGTGCAGAGAGGAGTGAGATTTAAAATTTTTTTAGCCACGTCTCACGAAGCGAACGCTGGCTCTAAGAGAGCTCCGCGTGTTGTTGTTGTTTGTTGTTGTTGTTGTTCTTCTTCTTCTCTTCTTCTTCTTCTGGTGAAGACAAAACCTTTAGGACGCGGCTCTTTTATATACAGTATCCGGATCTCCTTAATACTAAACACGTGTACACATCCTCGCATTGAGGGTGCCTTTTGAGAGCGTCTATCATGAACTTTTAAATATATTCGGACATTTGCTTTAAAGTTTCGAAAAGTTCACGTTACTATTTAAAGATTATTCCATTTAATGTGTTGTAATTTCGAAAATACACTATTTTCTCGTCATGAACGAGGAGCCTCCATGACGGGTCTCGTATTGGCTCCATCAAGGCACGTGACGAAATATCGGAAGTTGTTGTTGTTATTGTTATTGTGATCAAAATGCTGATGTTTCGACTTTCTGTAATGAATTTTTAGCCGCGTCGCGAACGCTGGCTCTAAGAGAGCTCCGCGTTGTTGTCTTTCTTTTTGTTGTTCTTCGTCTCTTCTTCTTCTGGTGAAGACAAAACCTTTAGGACGCGGCTCTTGGACACATTTGTCCTTGTTTTACTCTGTCTGCCTGTTTGGCAGTCAAACAAAATTGAAAAACATTCCAAAGAGGAAACTTCCTGTTTTTATGGACGTCAGGTAATGAATGCTTGACCTCCTAAACTGTGATTCAACGTCGTCTTATAACAGTGCATACGGGTGGTGTACAAGACTGCTTCAGTAGTGCTAAACTTCCAGAATTTTAAAAATGATCTTCAAAATCATTATTTTATTAAAATTGAAGCACGGTATATACTTGAACACTGTGCGAGGTATCGTGTTCTAGGAACTCGAGTTAATTATGTTCGGGGAGCTGAATTATTAAAATTCAAAATTGACAAAAGGAAGAGAAGAGAAGGGAAGGGAAGGTGAAAGAAGAGAGAAAGAAGGCTCAGGGTGCGGACAAACTCAAATATTCTGCCATGTTTGAGGACGTAATGAATAGATTCGCCACTAATTGTTGTGTTTGCTTGAGGAAGCATCTGTGGCATTGTTGATTGTCTCAAGGAGACGGCTCTGCAGGGCAGTCTCAGCATTTATTTGGGTGAACGAAAGGTCGACAAACGGGGGTCCTTTTTCCTGCAATTTGGAGGAATGCTTGGCTGTCTTCAGAATAAATATTCCAGGTCTTGGAAGTTGAATCATGTCTATTAAGTCAACTCCAGACAAGAATTTCTGGAAATGCCAGGTTTCTTGAGAATTAGGAAGTGCTGCTAAAGTCATTGGGATATCATTGAAGCATTTGTTCTTGGTGGTTTATAGATTGTTGGTTAGTTAAGACTCACCATTCGCAAGCTGCGGATGCTTTTGATGTCAATTAATTCAACATTTTCTGTGTGAATGTCCTTATGAGAAGGTATTTTGGAAATAACCTTCATGCAGGTGGTTTGGTAGATTGAAAACAAAAAATATTTTTTCTTCCAGGATGCTTTAGCTTGGACCCGGAAATGTCAATATTATGTGTTATAGTTGAACAATGATGGTGAATCATAAGGTGTAATTGGCAAAGTCCGATCTTCTTTTTGTAAAAAAAAACAAAAACATTTTATTCAATTCATACCCCCCCCCTCCTTTTTTTTCTTCTTTACAATATGGAGGCTCATGAAAGAGTGGGGTGATTGAGGGTATGAAGT
Organism: Eptatretus atami; assembly: GCA_035128595.1. NCBI lineage: Eukaryota > Metazoa > Chordata > Myxini > Myxiniformes > Myxinidae > Eptatretus > Eptatretus atami. Next base: position 176,685,689 of record CM068956.1, read on the forward strand.
GACAGTGGGGCAGTGTGAGTGACAGTTGCATACAATAGGCCAAAGATTGGATGAACAGGAAAAGAGGAGAAGCAAAAGGGGAATAATGTACGAGAGCTGGGCTAGGGAGGGTTTATGGGGTGTAATAAAGATCGTGCATCAGAGCGTGGGGTGACATGAGGTGTTGGTGCACTGCCTGCTTGAAGACCTGCAGGGAAGAATGGAAAAGAACGGCCTTTGGAAGGTGGTTTCACAGATGTGAGAAGCGAAGTATAAAGGAGTGTAGGTTTCCGGTCAGCCTGGGTTTTGGACGATTTTGGTCGAGGAGGGGGTTACTGGAAGAACATGTGCACCCTGGAGTTGCTGGGGAGGGACGGGGGATCGAGAATGCTTAAGGGACGGGGGAATGCTTAAGAAGAGGTGGTTAAAAAAACAGTCATCACCGACCTGCCTGCGATGCAAGAGAAACAGACCTTGTGCTTCGGCCTCATCACGGGAGATTCCAATGGAGTTGAGAGCTTTAGATTCCACAGAATCCAGGAGAGATGTGATGCTTGACCTCCATCCCTTCGGGAAATTTGTCTGTAATTTTCATTATGTTGGGTAAATTGGATGATTTGTGAGTTACATTATGGGTTTGCTTTGTTCATCATTTACTTTTGTTTTTTAGTCTTTATTTGTTTTTTTACATGTATTATATGCAAGTGATTTTAGCTGGTAGGATAGCCTAGAGTCATGTGCACACACCTCTGAGCTATCTATTCAGGGTTTGAATCTTGGCTCAGTTACAAACTGTCACCCTGGTGTCTATCAGGCAGGGTGAAGCATCGATGTGTGCACCGTCCATCGGATGGACAGACGTTAACGGACATCCCGTCTGCTCGCATTAGTTGGTAGACGTTAAAGATCCCACAGTGTCCTTTGCGAAGAGTAGGTGAGTTATTGTTGGCACCCTGAAACAAATTCCTGCTCTAACCTACTTTGTCGAACGTCAGACTGGGCCAGCCAATTTCCTTGGCTGACCCCACGAAGTGAGAATATGGACATTAAAGAAAAACAGGATATGCGAGTTAGTATTATTATTATTTTGCATGCAGCCTGTGGCTGCTGGTTGCATCATTGTTGGGAGTGCGGCTGTACCGCTGATGCAGTGCCCCTTGTTTCCAGTAAACTGGTACTCATTTTGCCGACCTCAGAAGGATGACAGGCTGTGTCAACCCACCAGTTGTTATTTAACAGCACAACAAGGGCTCAACCTCAAGACCGTAAGATCTTAAGCCAGCCATCTTAACCGTTAAGCCAATATCAGACTTGATATGCTTGTGATTTAAATGATTGCATTGCATCTTATATTTGCATCATCTTTAAAGTTTCTATCTCAATTTTTTTTTTTGAGGTGATTACTACTTCTGAATCGTGGCTGAAATACTCAGGTTTGGCCCCCATGTGTCACGTGTCACAAGGACTTTTAGAGATACTTATTTTCATGAGAAAAAGACAATTATGTGCAGGGAATTATTTTTTTCTGTTCACTGCATTATCATGCTTGGTGTTGGCTTCATGGTTAGGGTGGTGGGCTTGGGATCCTAGGATCCTGAGTTCAAATCCTGCTCAGCTGTTTAATTAATATCAGGTGGGGTTGACTCTTCCTGTCATCCTTCTGATGTTGGCAAAATGAGTACCAGCTTGCTGGCATCCTGTGTCAGAGTGGTGACCTGTCCAGGATTGTGCGCAATAGCCAAGGAGACTGCTTAGACAGCACCAATGCTCTGCACAGAGTATGGTCCCTATGGATGGATGTATTATTGGAAAATGTATCAAATCTCCATTTGCATCATATATTCATTTTTGGGTAATTCTGATTTTTTTCAGTTTTCCTTATTCTCCTTATGAGTAAGGTTGAAAACACAACTGGAGCAATATTATACATTGGAGAGACCTGTGTCGGTTTGCATCAGCTGGCAATTCAAACGATAGGTTTTATTTACTGAGTGCTGCCAAAGCATGTTCTAACTGCCATAGGAGGTGAAGGTGCACTGACGTTTCGGGTGTTGGCATCCTTCGTCAGAGCAAGAGGCTGTTTGACAGAATACATCAACAATTAGGGGGGGGATGATATATATTATATATATGTATGTATATATATGTTATATATATATTGTATGTATGTATGTATATATAGATATGTATGTATGTATGTATATATGATATATATGTATGTATGTATGTATGTATATATATGTATGTATGTATGTATATTTATATATGTATGTATAATAATATATGTATATATATGTGTATGTATATATAATGTGTATATATTGTATATATGTATAATGTAATATGTATATATTGTAATATATATCAATCATCATCAAATAGTTGTGATGTATTCTGTCAAACAGCCTCTTGCTCTGAGGAAGGATGCCAACACATATATATATATATATATATATCTAATATATATATATATATTATATATATGTGTATATTTTTGTGTATATACTGTATATGTATATATATAATAATAACTATATATATATATATACAGGGGGCTGCAAAAGTAGGTATACAGTAATGATATACTGGTATATTCCTTACTGTATACCTACTTCTGCATCCCCTGTATATACACACAATGTGTTTGTTTTTGTTTTTTATAGATTTCCAAACTGTTGGGTCAATTTCACCGGAATTTCGCATTCCTTTCACATGATGTAAAAATATGAAATAATGGCGCCTTCAGTGACTTTGCGGCATATGTCACATGAAGTATGTCCTCCTGCCATCTCACATTGGCTCGGGTGGTGGCACGTCACTGCCTCGGCGGGGAAAGGGGTGGGGTGTGGATGGAACATGCGTAATGGGCCAGTCTGGACTTCAAGTACTTAATGTGTGTGTGTGTGTGTGTGTGTGTGTGTGTGTGTGTGGTGTGTGTGTGTGTGTGTGTGTGTGTCGATATATATATTATATATATGTATATATATATATTATACATTGATGATATATTGCTTATTTATGACTTAATCTTAACTAACATCAATATTTTTTGCTACTTAACCCAATCTTTATCGGTTGACCCAACTTGTATTACAATAAGAGGTTTGTCTTTTATAATTTGCATTCATCTATATTTGGCTGTGAAATTAGGAAGAGAAAGCCAACATTGCTGCATGTGCTGGAGTGTTATTTTTGATGTGTCCATTGAATCTCAAAAATCCTACAGTCTTCAATTTCTTTGAATAGTCTCTTCCCATCAGGAATAAACTGGAGTATGAGGAATACAGCTGGAATAAGACAATGATGCTCCAAATAGCCTTTTCATGTGTTTGATTCATTAGATGAAATCATAACGATGGTGTAACATCTTTTCTTGTCCAGTGTGGGCACATTAAACATTGGCCATGCTAACATCACATGTGGGAATGATCATCCCTGATTGACTCTATTAGGGTTTCACAATTTACCATTTATTTCCATACATCATGAAACTTCCAGCAGCAAGCTTTTTGAGGAGTAGCTATAAGAACTTAGATGACCTTAACTGCTTTCTTCCACAGATTACCGAACAGGGCCATGTTTTACCCAGGTGAGTCAGCGTATGTGTCAAGGTCAGCTGAGTGGAGTTGTTTGCACCAAGACCCTTTGTTGTGCAACCATCGGACGAGCCTGGGGTCATCCATGTGAAACGTGTCCTGCCCAGCCGCACCCTTGCCGTCGTGGCTTCATTCCCAACATCCGCACGGGAGCCTGCCAAGGTGAGCCGAGTACGATGTGCAGCCGCTGAGGTCCACTTGATTTGAGACCGCTCTAGTGGGACAACCCAATCATTGTGTATCAGTTGTAGATAAAGCCCTTTATCTCTCACCATGTCATGAATATCCATTAGGTTTAGGTTTGAGTGTGTTGGAGATATTGTCGTAAGATGGACTTCTTCACATTTAATTCAATAACATTTTATTGAATCATATGTATTTTTTGAAAATCCTTTGATTCATGGAATAACAGCATGGAATCCATGATTCATTGCTTTTACCACCCACCCCCAGCCACAAAGCTACCCCCATCCTGCTTCCTCATAAAATACTCCATTTTAACCCAAATAATTCTCATTTTTCACTCAAACTGTTGCAAACTTAATTTAATGCAGAAGTTGTTTTGCATTTTTGTCTTGATTGTTTACTTTTTTTTATTTAATAAGAGGTAATATAGAAGGAAAATGCATCTCAGGAACATCATATCGTAGTTGCAGCATTCAAGATTGGAGTAATGCAACGGGGTGGGGGCTTTAATAAGCAATAAACAACTTTAATAAACAACGTTAATAACGTTGTTCAACATGCAATGTTTGTTTGTTGTTTATAAGAGTGTCTGCTCTGAGACTGGGAGGGTGGTAATTGAAACCCGACCCCAGCCTTGTCATACCAAAGACATTACAAAGGGTACATGCTTGACGCTCAGCATTTTCAGTCGTGATCGAGCACAGATGAGCAACCATTGTGCAGGCTTCGATGGGCATAATGGCCTCATCTGGCATTGAAGTTCCTTGCAAGGGAACTCATATTATTATTAATACAGAAAATTGCGGTGTTCCTCAACATTTTCAGTTGTGTTATTTCCTTCCACTTGTCGAATAACACCAGTATGGGTGATTTTACGGATTTAATTTTTAACCAAACGAAATTGTAAAATGTTGACCAATTAAGATCAATTTATTCATCCCCTACTGGTTTTACCAGAGGGGACTATAGGTTTGCTGTCCGTCTGTCCATCCGTCCCACCTGTGGTTTTTCTGACTCTTCCCCCCCCCCCACACCCTTTAATATTTTCAACTGAAACTTGATAGGTGGTTTAATTTTGATAAGTTACAGAACAAGTTCGATTTTCAGGGTGTTTCGTCATTTTTTCACAGACTTATGCCCTTTTTAAACTTAGAAAAGATCACATATGAAACATGGGTCAGTGGTCAGCTGCCCTGACTCCACCCCACTATTTTACACCCATTAGCTGGACAGATGGCCTGACTCCACCCCAATTAAAATCATGCTCGGCCATTCCATGAAGTAGCACAGATCGACAGGCCTCAGGCCTTCAGCCTGGGTGTTAGTCCATGAGCAAGTGCAATTGGAATGATCCCATTCGTGTAACCACGATGGATTATATATGCACATAAGTCGTACGCATGTTTTTGCTTTATGTATGTACATCGGGTTATTTTTTTTATTTTCGGCACCGAACGTGCTATTATACACCGCCAAAATAAAGGGATGTGTTCACTGATGTGAAAAGTCTGGCTAAAACCGAAATTACAGACAAAAAAACCCCTCATCTATTTCACTTTTGTGTGAATAGCATAATTTAAGGGTGTCAGTTGCATTGCCTCCAGTTATGCACACTCGGCCCTCTGTCTAGCCAGAGTTTGAATCCCGATCCAGCTATGAACTGTCACCCCGGTCACATGCATGTTTTTGCTTCATGTATGTACATCAGGTTATTTCCAATATCACATCGGTAGGGGGACATGTATTGCAAAGCAATTCTCGTTCTTGTTGATTTTTCTATTCCTCCAATACCTTGTGGTTTTGTTATCCAAAGTTTATCTTCTGTTTACGTTCTTTACACTCGTTTGAACTTCTGCCATCCCTTCTACCAAAGCTGAAGACTGATGCTGGTTTAACATTTAAATGGTGGTGGTGGTGGTTGTGTTGTTTTGATGTTGTTTTGCTGTTATTGCTGTTGTTGTTGCTATCTATTCTGACCATCTTTTTTTGGCATTTCTTATGTGATGAAAACATGTGAGATTTTGATACATTGCCTTTTGCTTTTCTGATTTGTTAGATGCAATTATGATTCTCTCTTATTTTATCACAAATACACCATTAATTTGCAATCAATGCCTTTGTGATACCCTGCCATCATCTTTGAGTACTTTCTTTTTTCTTGCGATACAAAATGCAATTATTGCTCAGCAAATGCTATGTAATAATCATCATAATAATAATAATAACTAGAAAGCATCTAAAAATGCATAGCCCATCCATGTCTGCTTTGCATTCAGACTTATTCTTCTTCCATATGCAAAACATGACAAAAACAGCTAAAAACTAGAACAGCCACTCGGTAAAGCACTTACCTCCGCCAAGCTGATTAGTTTACATTTTTTTTATCCCACTGTTAGCCCGGATCTGGATTCAGACGTGAACCGAAATCGAATCTGCTTCTTCTTTTCACCGAACCAACTCATCCAAAAAGTTTTGTTTTAACTCAACCACAACCTCTTGAAATATCATGCTATATATCGTTTTTTACCCCCATCTCTCAATGGTGAAGAATCACTTTAAAAATCAAAAAATTCACGTGTCCAGATACAGAGCCGGATCTTCACCAAAATCAAACCAATTTGTCCTTGTCACACACCCAACCTGTCCATCAAGTTTTAAGCAAAACCTTCCACAACTTTTGAGATATCGTGCTATATATTGGTTTGAGCTCTATCCCTCAATGGTGAAGAATCACTAAAAAAAAAATTTCCGGATCTTCACTAAAATCAAATCAATTTGTCCTGATTACACATCCAACCTGTAAACCAAGTTTCGTCCGAGTCCGTCCACAACTTTTTGAAATATCGTGCTTTAGCATAAAACAAAATTCAAAACATTGACAATTTTAGGCAACCTTGGCCTTTTGACCTCAAAAGCAATAGGCTTCAGCAACCCAATATGCAAATCCTGCTCAAATTTCAAGTCAATTGGATGAAAATTAACGATTATATGCAACGATGACCTTTGAACTTTTGATCTAAAAAAAAAAACAATCAGCTTCTATCTTTTGATTGGTGAACCAATTCAGGGATACAATATGCAAATTCTTAAAATTTCATGTCAATTGGATGAAAATCGATTTATGTAATGCTGACCTTTGACCTTTTGACCTTTTGTCAAAATTATTAATTTGTCTTCTCTATATTCTGATAATAAAGCTTTGTTGAAAATTTGAGGACAAATGCTCAAATGAAAATAAAAATTTCAGGTCAATTAGATGAAAATTGACAATTTTATGTGACGTTGACCTTTGACCTTTTGACAAAATTATAAATTTTTCTTCTTCATATTCCAATCATCATGCTTTGTTTAAAATTTGATGACAAAGCTCAAATGGTAAAAACGTTATGTCCTGGACAGTCGCACAGACACACACATACACAGAAGTGATTGCAAACCCCATCTCCTGCTGGGTGGATCTGGATCTGGACCATTCGGCCTTAAGTCGCACACCAAAATCAAATTGACTTGTTCTCGTCACCTACCCAACTCATCCACCAAGTTTTGTCGTAATCTGTCGCCAACTTTTTGAAATATTATTTTTGGCCTCATAAATCACTTGAAAATTATTCTTAATTCCCGTGTCCGGATCCGGATCCGGATCTTCACCAAAATCGAACAAATTATTCCTTGGCAGTCACCCAACCTGTCCATTAAGTTTCGTCCGAATCTGTCCATCACCTTTTGAGATATCGTGCTATCTATCGTTTTTAGCCCCATCACTCAATGGTGAAGAATCACTTCAAAAAAAAATTGTGTTACGATCTGTATCCATATCCACCAAAATCTAATCAATTTGTCCTTGTCACACAATCCAACCTGTCCTCCAAATTTCGTCCGAATCCCTCCATAACATTTTGAGATATCCTGCTCACAGACAAGCAGACATGGGTGAAAACATAACCTCCATCCACCTTCGGTGGTGAAGTTGATGATAATAATAATAATCATCATCATCATCATAATAATATTGGTTACATCATCCTTTACATAACAAGACAAAGGTCCTGATCACAAGTAATGATAAGTTCTTGAGGTTCATAGTGTGCCATCGTCTCGGACAACTGACTCGAGAAGTCAGAAAACTTCAAACTCAGCCTTTGAGGACTATACATCAGACCATTTCCTCAAACTCGTACTTTTGCCTGCAGATGTGGATGAGTGTCAGGCTATTCCTGGCTTGTGCCAGGGTGGTACGTGTATCAACAACGTGGGATCGTATGATTGTAAATGTCCAGCTGGACACCAGAAGACTGAGCTCACACAGAAGTGTGAAGGTAGGTCACAAAACCCACCTTTTCATGACATGACAATATGCAGGTATACAAGATTATTATTCGATTTCCAAACACTACATGTTTTTCCACATGTTTATTTGTTATTTTATGCTGAACCTTTAATTTATAACTGATTGCATAAACCAGCTGACAAGTAATAACTATTATAGCAAGCAGTTAAACTATGTGTGGTTGACTCACTCAATCAAAAGACAGAAAGTATTCAAAATCACAGAATGTTCGTTTTTTATCTTAAGGTTTTCAAAATCTCAATTTTACCATTCAACTTTAAGATTGTTTCCATGAAAGGTGCTATGTCAGATCATGGTTTGAATGACTGAATTACTTCATTTTCGGAATCTTTTTATTGAATTAAAACATTTGTTCTTATTGAATTTTTAGGATTTTAAGATGTTTCGTGAAATGTTTCATTCAAATGTTTTATAATAAATAAATTTGCATGAATTTGACACCAATGCTGTTATATATTGTTACAGCCTGTCACATAAAAAAGTTAACCGTGAAAGTGAGGCATTGACCAAAAAAAAAGTATATATTGCTAAACAAGGAAATTCTCGTTCAGTGCTTGTATATATTTTTCAAGCTGTGATGATATGTTCCTGGCTACAGCAGCTGTAAGTGCATGCTGCATTAATGGTAGGTACCAGTACTCCAATTTGCTTTGTATGTACACTGCTGTGCAGAAGTCTTAGACACATTCAGGAGTTCCAAAATCATGATGCTATGAACATCAACAATTTACTCAAATCCTCCACTCGTGTTTTCTACTATTATAACAAAGTTGACTGTTATTAATACATCCTAGTTTGGATGAAAACAAACCAAGTTTGTCCTTTAGCAATCTACAATTTACATTGATTAGAATCTTCAAAAACATGTGATCACAACACGTCAAAGTAAACTTTATACAGTACGAGCAGCTATAATATGAAGTGTTGTCGCTAATGAATCACATTTATGAATCAAATATAATTGATGACTCATTGCCAGTTGTTCCTCATCATTATCAAGTGTTCCTCTCCACACATCCATAAAGCTAAAAGCCCACTTTTCATACTGCAGAATACAGATATATCAGGATTAACTGTTAGCTTAAAACACAATGGCTAAATTTTCAGGAAAAGATCGCCATAGAATTGTGTTTCTGTATAAAGAAGGAAAGACATCAGGTGAAATAGCTCGCGCATCACTCAAATTTCAAGATATGGTATCTGAAGTACAATCGACAAGTACAGAAAAACATGGTCAGTAATTGACAAACACAGGATAGATGACCCAAAATGCTGTTTATCAAGGATGAGCAATACTTGAAGGTAATATCCTGAAGGAATAGAAAGAAGACCAGCGTTGAACTGGCAGAAGGCTCACGTGTCGTTGTCCGTCCATCAACGGTACAAAGGTCACTTTTGAAATCAGGACTTAAACAATGTGTTGCAGTGACAAAACCTCTGTTAAAAGGGGAATAAGGCTAAAAGGTGGTGGCTGGCTTAAGATCTTAGGGTCTTGAGTTTCAGCCTCTGTCGTGCCGTTAAATAAAACCAGGTGAGTTGACTCAGCCTGTCATCCTTCCGAGGTTGATTAAATGAGTGCTAGCTTGCTGCAAACAGAGGGCACTGCATCAGCGGCACAGCCGCACTCCCAGTAATGATACAACCAGCAGCCATAAGCTGCATATGAAACAGTAATAAAAAGGTTAAAATATGCACAAGAACACAGAAATTGGACTATGGAACAATGCTCAAAGTTGATTTGGACAGAACAGTCAAAGTTTCAGTTATTTGGATGCAATCGAAGACATGTGAGATGACGAAAAACTGAAACTTATAAAGAGCCTTGCTTGAAAGCAACAATTAAGCATGGAGGAGGTTCAATTCAAGTTTGGGGTGCATATCCTCAAGTGTTGTTGCAAAATTGCTGAAAATTGATGGGCTATTGACCGGAGCAAGTTACAGACTAATTTAATCCACCACTAGCATAACCCGCGCTCTGCGCGACATGTTGGGGTGGGTGTGTTTGAGAAAGGAACTGATGCAGAGTATCAGTAGTAATTTTACTTTAATGCAGTAAGTGGAATACGATTTCACTGTTTCAGAACCATTTTATTTACTTTTTTTTTGTACCATGCACCTCATATGGTCTTTGAGATAATGTAAGCCAAATATCACGTAACTCGAGCGCAGAACAAAGTCGAAGATAGCGCGACACGAAACCACAAACTCGGAAATAATATATAAGATGCTATCCCCAGCGGTGCAAGACATATTGGTCCCAACTTCATCTTACAGCAAGATAATGATACAAAACACTTAGCTTAAATAATTAAAACTTATTTGTGAAAGAAGAATAAGCTAGAATCCTTCAACACATGGAATTGCCCCTTCAAATTAAGCCTACATCTCCATATTACTGAAGCTGTATGGGACTATTTGGACCAAAAAAAAGGAAAAAAAAGAATCGCAGCAACTTAGATGATCTTTGGAAGGTCTTAGAAGAGGTATGGAACACCATTCCACTCGAGTGTATCACAAAATTATTTGAAAGTGTCCCAAGAAGAATTTCAATTATTTTGAATGAAAATGGTGGACATACTCACTATTGGTATATATCAAGGTATATTGTGTATAAAGTTGGTTATTTGAATAATATTTTATTTTTCATTATAGTGCATTTGCATTGAACATAAAGTTCTGCAACAAACACGTGTTGTTAATCGTGCTGCACTAACTCATGTTTGTGCTTACATTGCGATAATGTTTAAAGGCAAAGTAGATCAATATTTGAGACAAGTAGGGGAGCTGCGCAAAACTCTGTCGAGACTTCCAGCCTCAGTAACACAAACCATCTTTGCTGTTTAGGTCTTTCCTCATGCCCACAGTGGAGTAATCGTAAATCATCATCGTAAAATGTGATGGTATCTGTGTGCGAGATTGTTAGCTGCTTGTGTAAAGCTGGATACGATTGGGTTCATGTTCAACCCAACAGCTGCATTGGAAAGGTGGTGGAGTGGTTTCAGTAAGCGTATCAACAGCAAACCATATGTTCCCTGTCCCAAATCTGCATGATGTGTTGGTGATGCTGAAGATGAAGATGGTCTGACAATTATGACTCTTGTCTTGAGGAAGACAATTATGTCAATCAAAGGCATTGTGATGAAATTGAGGAGGGTGAGGATGTGGAGAAGGACCATGGGAATGCTGCTGATTGTTGAATAAATGGAAAGCTTGCTCAATAAATGTTGGTGGTAGCAATGATAAATGAATGCGCCGAGTTTGCAATTTGCATGAATGAAAATACATGACTTTTCAGGAAAATGAAAAAATCGCATTTGAAAGTTACTGTAATCCTTCTTTGAACTTTTGTTGTTAAAAATTTCTCTTTTTCATGCATATGTATGGAACAATGGTCAAATACTCTTTTTTCAAATGCACTGCTCATAAGGCTAAGTCACATTTGCTCTACGGCGAGGATACGGCGGCCGTACGCCCTCTGAATTGACAGAAACGTGCGGCGGCCGCAGAGTTTCTGCGGTGGCCTCAGGGTGGCCCTACGCCGTTTGGCTATATTTTACAGGCCGTAAGGTCCCGTGGAAATATAAACGTGGAGTTATAACTTTTTTCATTTCTACGTTCGCCGTAGCAATTTGACAAGCCGAAAAAAAAAACTGGTTAAAAAAAAAAATAATTAACCCATTCGTTACCGTCCGTCTGGCCGCACGTTCGCCTTAGGGCCCCTGCGGTCGCCTTGCGGGCACCTTGAGCACCTTGCGTCTGCCTTGAAAATTCTATGGCGCCGCAGGGCCCCCTAAGGTCACCGTGCGACATCAAATCAAAGACCGTACGGCAACCCACCGTTTTCGGTCTCCACAATTTATAAATACGCCGTGCAGCTCCCGAAAAATAAAAACATGTGTGACTGCTACATTGTGTGACCGTGGAAATACTGCGCCGCGTATAATTGCTAGTGGCCGTAGATTTTGGAGACCCCACGGCCGCCGTGGCAAATGTGACCTAGGCCTAAATACTCATTTTTGGTGAAAATTCACAATTGTTTGAGGACAGATTAAAAATGCAAGGATAAATGCAGTGCACTAGCACTTCTTGCCATTTTGGGCTTGGTGCCCTGCCAAGTGTCCTCGGTGGTGCCCTTCAAAAATGTTTACTTTCAAGGTTAAACTGGCCACACCCTTTAAACTGCTGATGTATATGTACGTAAGTTTAATTCCCAGATATGTATGCTTGTATACACACACACACACACACACACA
>CM068956.1:176737538-176747877 GCA_035128595.1 Eptatretus atami
TAAGCTGTGGCTGGGTTATCAGAAAATGCTCCATACTGCTCGGGCAATGATCAAGGATCACTTGGAAGGATCACTTGCAAGTGATCGGGTCTTGGAAGGATCACTTGCAAGCTGTTGCTGATGCCTTGCCAATATTTGCAGCAGCTGGACACTACAGGGATGGAGGGGATGGGGAGGGTTGGACAAGGGAGGAGGGGGGAAGGTAAGGAGAGTTGTTGAAACGAAGTGGTGGGGGTATTGGCAGTAATAGCTTTGGGGGTGGGGGGCAGAAGGGGTGAGCGAGGAGAAAAGCGCTCTGAGGTGGCTGGGGGAGAGGGGGGGGCAAGAGATGGGGGCATAAAGGCAGTTGAGGTATTTGGAGGAAATGGAGGTGAGAGGGCAGGAGCAGCTTTGTGGATGAGAGGGTGGGGCAACTTTGGAGAAGGGTGAGTGGGGGGGTGAATGGTGAGAGAAGAATGAGTGGGGAAGAGTTGAGAGGAGAAAGTTGAGAGGGGTTTTTGAGAGAGGTGAGAGGGAGGCTTGGAGGGAGAAGAGTGTATGGTTGCTTGAGAGGAGGGTGAGAGGGTTGTCATCTTCGGCTTGGAAAAAATAAAAGATAATGTAATGTGAAGAAGCGGAACATCATAGCAAACTGGGGTTTAAAATTTGTTTAGGTCTAGAGATGCGATTAAGGAACATATTTCTTATGGATTCATTAATAAAGGCAAATCTTCAGAGAATGAGAGAAGAAACGGCTGTAACATGGAATTTTTCTCGACAAGTATGACAAGGAGAGGTCTGAATGAAGATGCAGTCTGTTTGGAAATAGGAGAAGATAGTGAATTATATACAGTAATGGAGAAGCACACTGTGAAAAGGAGGAAGATGTAACATTATAAGAGATTGTTTTTATTATTATTCATTATTATTATTATTATCATTATTATCAATATTATATTCATTATATTTAATTATATTGAGGAGAGTTTTCAATTCAGATTAGGTAATGGGAAGGTTTAAGAAAAAAAATCTGAGGTATTATGGTGGAATTTTGGATCGGTAATCAGTGGTGGAAACAATAACTGTGGTTAGGAGAGCACTGGCTTTGGGAGGTGTATAGGTCAAAAGTTGAATTTATTTTATTCAATAAGGATTGCGTAGCATTCGAAACGGGTAAGGTGTTGAAGTCAAAATCGTTGGAGGTTGTATAGTGAGATTTTGAGACGTAAACGCACGAATGATGAGCTGTCTGGGGCGATGAACTATCAGGAAGGGGTGTCGAGAGACCCGATTACGGGAGTAATATGGATGCAAGAAATTATTAATTTTTGATGATTTTTGAAGAAATAGGTACGATTCGGGAATGGAAGGTTGGAGAGAAATCGTGAAGGTCGTATGGTGACAGTGGGCAGCTCAGTAGAATATAGATGGTGTCCAGCAGGAGGAATAAGGACGAAGAAGAAAAGAGAAGAGAATTCGGGACGTGTGTGCCTGCAGGAGAAAGGTAGTTTTTCTTTCTTGTCTTATCTTAAATTTTAAAACACAAAAAACAGAGATGTTTATGTGGGAGGGATGGGGTGGGTAACAAGTGGGGAAAATAGGGAATTGGAAGGTAATTGGGAAGATACAAATAAAACCAATCATGCACGCAAGAAAGGGAAAGGATGGTAGGGCGTCAAGGCAACTCCGTAAGAACAGGTACGACGAAACTCACAAAAACAGGCACGATTTTTGAAACAAAACCAAATCCGGAACAACGCAGTAACTGCAGGTGAGAAAATAAAACAGTTAAAACAGGTAAATAAACGTCCGGTAACTTAGCTTTGAGAAACGTCAGCAGAGTGCCCGAAAAACTGCCGCGCTCAACCCAGACTTTCTGTTTACATGCTTTACATTTTCTTTTTTGCTTTACATTTTACATTTCTGTTTCATTCTGTTGCACTGAGTATGCTTGCTTGATCCGTTAACGTGCTAGGATTGTTTTATAATTTGTTACCAGTCATGTATTTTGTTAACGGTAATATATTTAAAATTATATGTATCTATGTATATCGTATTATATGATGAATATATGTATGGAGGATATTATAGTTGGTGTGTGTTTGTGTATATATATGTCTATTCTCGCGTACCGTAGGGTCGAACGGTATGTATATCATAGTATTCATCATTATATTATACCGCTGCTTATCCGGCACCTGTCGCAAAGTTATATACTTAGAAAAATAGGTATAAGCATCCTCGTATGACTGTATTGCATATGCACCTGTCATGTAGAACTAGCGCTTCAACCCCCTTGTGTATATATTCATGTATATCGGCTTGTATTAGTCAGATCTGATAGTCAAGCCGTGTGTTATATACTGCACAATCTGTATATTATGTGTATATAATAACATAAAGTATATAAACGTATATATTAGGTAAAATAATAACTTATATATATATTGAAATAAACGTATTATAAGTATATGAATTATAAATTATTGTTACAAGATTTTCCACCCACCGGCGTGCGAACAGACGCGTTTACCAATACGGCCCCGCTTCGCCCACCGAACGGACAACCAGTCGCGCGCTTTCGCGATCCGATCGCCGAAAACCTCAGCCAGGGTGTGCTTTTTTAAACACCACAAAACGCACTTGTCCATACCTCCTCACCCGCGCTAATAAGCGGTCGTCGCCAAATCTTTCGATTTACCTAATTAATACACGCGGCGTAGAAGTTACCGGAGCAGATTGTTACTACAAACAGGGGCCTGCTTGGACACGCGCTTCAAGGCATCTCGCTTCCTTATTGGATACACGAGGCGGGTATTATCGACAGCCCCGTTGGGACCGAAACCCTCACTTTAATCGGCTATTTAAACAACGCAAGCTATTTCCGAGTGCAATCCTGGCAGTTCAATTTAGGGAAAAGGACAATGACGGGTACATTTAAACAAGCACATTTATTTCACAACCACAAACATGCCACGTATACGGTAAACGATGGGTTATATGCATCATGCATGCAAACAATGCACCGTATTCAATCATGATGAATGGGGGTGCACAAGAGCGAGCAAGACACAAAGAGTAGCCAGTCTATTTATTATGCTACAGTCACTTATCTGAGAGTTTTACTACGGACCATTGGCGCCCAAGTTCATGACAGAAAGAAAACAAAAGGAAAAACCCCAGACAGACGAGGGTAGACTGGACTCTTGGGGCTTTATAAACACGGAGCACCGTGTAGACCGCAAGGCTCCGGAGAGACCTGGGCTGGCTAGCATTCACCCTTGTGGTGACTTCTAGGGTGACCTCGACGTCCCCTCTCCACGATCCACGGTAAGGCCGGTACGGGCAGGCCGCCGCTGCTGGCTCCCGCTGCGCTCAGCCCTCGTCCAGGCTCTACCCGCGGCTCCAGACTCCCTGCCCACAACCGACACGACAAAACCTTTTTCTCTTTCCTTCTCCTTTCCACACACCCTCCACAACCTCCCAGCGGCGACTCCTCCACTCGAACTTCGTTCAGCGCGTCCTTTTTATCTTCCACAACGGCGCCTCGCCCCTCCCTCGCTCCCCCCCCCCTCTTCCAGCACGCGCGCGAAGCTTCCAGAAGCAGGGGCGTTTTCCCCCCCTCCCTCGCCGAATCGGGTGCCTTTCTTTACTTTTCATCAGCTTTCGTCTTGTCCGCACGTGTTTGTCGTTGGGGGGAGGGCTGAGGCGTCGTCCTTCTCCCCGATGATGCCAGGTCTCCCCGATACCAGTGCTGAGGTGGGAAATGCGGTGGTGGTGGTGGTTGGCGTTATGGTGGCTCGGGCTGGTGTTTTGTGGTGGTCTTGATGGTGGTGTGGTGGCGTCTTGTGGTGGCGTGAGGGTGGTGTGGCTGGCGTTTATTGTGTAGTGGGGTGGTGTGTTGGGGCGGTGGTGTTCAGGTGTTGTTGTGAAGAGGCGTTCGGTTTGTCTGTGGGATGTTGGCGGTTGACGAGAAGGGTTGTGGTGAACGTGGTTGTTGTGGTTGGTGCGGCTTTGGGGAGATGCGGTGTCCAGAAGTAACGATATGTAATAGAAAACGGCTACTCAAAGATTCACACCGCGGTTACACGAATAATCCTTAGACATCGTTGGTGGAAATCTATCTGAACACACACTTATCGGATATAACTGATAAAAGGACCTACTATGGTGCTGCGTGCGAATTGTCCAAGGCCGTAACAATATGGTATGTATATGTATATTAAAGTAATAGATGGTATATATGAGGCCCCGTGAGGAGTGAGTAAGCGAGCATTTTTTAAAGAATGGATGATTATAGCTCGGAATGATAAGGGTATGGGTTAAAATAGTGCTATATGGCATTAACGTCCAAAATGGCGATGTGTCCCTACATCACTCCTCCTTGAGGCGCTGACATTATAATAGTATAATGTGTAAAGTATATAATATAAATATAATATTAGTAATATATATAATATTTATATATATGATAATGATACATTGTACGAATCTGGAGCCATAGCACTCAAGGCATGTCAGGTCCCCTAGGCTCAGTTATTTCGTTTAAGTAAAGTGGAGTAGAGAGCTCCTTTTCCCTATATCTAAGGAAATAAGTGTACGTGCCTCTGAAGTTAAATTTTTATGAGGATAGATTATTCCCCAACAACATAACCACGCAACAACAACTTCAACCAAGCAACAATGGCATCCGCGCCTGGCTTCCTTTCACATCGGCCTTTCTGAACGCGCATACGCCGAGCGCTGATGGGCGGAGTTCCACTTGGCAACCAGACGGCATATGGCTCGACTCCGGTCGAGCAAGACTGTGTTGCCTTCAGCCAATGGGCAAGAAGCGGCGAGCGACTGATACGCTTGCGTTGCAGCATTGTGGAGGCCGTCGCCCGAAAGAAGGAGGATGCCTTCGGGGGACGGGCCGAGGAGTCGCCACGGCCGCACGGATGAGATCAGGAATTGTGAGGGCGGATCACCTGAGACGATCGCGGTCCAAGTCCGGAGGCGGAGTTTTGCGTCGGTGGGGTTAAGAGAGGCGGCGGGTGTGTGTGCGAAGGAAGGTCCCGTCTGTTCGCCTTGGAGCCTGTCCCACGCTAAGGATCGCCTGCCTGCGGAGTCTGTCCCGCGAGATCGCGTTTGCCTTGTCTCTGTCTGCTGGCGTCTGCGATGTCGCGTCGCTTGCCGAGGACAGGTCTGGAGCCGACTGCTACCCCTGATACGCGGTGCTTGAGCGGCAATGCGAGTTGCGTGGTTCGAGTTCGCCGAGCGGATGCGCAAAGGGCCACACGAGGAGGAAGGGTCCAAAGCTGGCTTTCCTGCTCCGCATCCTTCCCCCTAAGCGGGGGCATCAAAAAGGTCCGGCCCATTTGTTTTGTCGCGTGTCGGTGTGTGTGGTGGCCGTCCTGTTAACGTAGAATCATTAAGTGCTTGTGTTATGTACAGTTGGGATATATATGGTTGTAATCTGCTCTTTCGCCTCCTTCGCCGGTTTTTGCCCATTATTGGTAAATAAAGTCCGTCTCTTGGTTGAATGTCCCAGCTCGTCCTTGTCGCTTTCCTTATTCATTGGTGTTTGCCAGCTGTGAACGGGAATTAGGAGGCCTCATTGTGCCGTATCGTGCGCAATGGCCGGCAGGTTTCTGGTACTGTCCTCTCTCAGGTTCCGACTTCGATCCGGCTCGGTAACGGCCCGGATCGTGCAGATACCTGCCGAGGGTGAATTTCCCCGATAGTTTGACTTTCTACTTCTCAACAATCCTCTTGAAGAAGTCCTTTCATTCAAACCTTTTGGGTCTCACTATCTGCCAATGATCTTTCCTGGTAAAGCCACATTTCCCAAGCTGGCCTCCAAGCCAGGTTGCCTGACTGGGCATCCTCCATCGTGCAAAGTCCTTTGGTACACCTGAGCTCCTGACCATGTACAAAGCTTTCATCCAGCCTGATGGAGTGCTGCTCTCCCCCTCTGGGATGGTGATCCCCGCTCTCACCTTTCTTGGCTTCAATGCTGTGGAAACCAGGCATTTTAGGAAAATTTAGTACTTCCTGATGAGGCTGAGCCTTTGGGTCTGTCACTCTCTCACGTAGGCAGGTCAGTGGTCTTTCTTTCTTCTGTCGTCTCCTCTCCGGCTCACCACCCCCTTGCTTCTGTCGCTATCTGTTCCGCCTATATTTCCGAACGGGCGCTCAAACGGTCCGCCAGCAACCCCCTTCTGGTGAAACTAACCAAAATCACGAATCACTGCTCACTTTCATTCTTTCATTCCTCTTTTTCTCTTAACTTCCCCATCCCAAAGCCATGATCTTTTCAACTCTGTTAATCACCCCAAACACACCTCCTTCAAATTCCCTGCTTTCTTTCTGAAAGTTCCTGTGGGTCCATCTTGTTTACCCCGAGTACCGGTGCCCCATCCCTCTCCCTTCCACAGATCTATGTGTCTATTCCCCACTGTTTTGTGCTTCCCTCTCCACCCATTTGTCTCGCTGCTCCCCTTGTTATACGTTCTGTGTGTTAGCTCTTCTACGAGCCTCGTCATTGTTTAGATAAAAAAAAAGTTGAATTTTTTTTTACAAGCAAACTTTAAAAAAAAAAGTCTCTTTGGTGTATCTCCTTGAAAATTTAACTCCCCCCTCCTCCCCTGTGGTTGTGGTCACCTGCTGGATGGTGAAGTACCGTATAACCTGCACACGGGTATACCTACCTAGGTCGGGTCAATTTATGACAAACAACCACCAAAAAACAATTTGCAACAAAAGGTTTCTCAGTGGTTTCATTCCTACTGGCTGTACTGATCAATAGGAAAAAAGTCTACCAAAATCTGACATCCGGAAATGGGTTAAAACAGTCATTTTGCAAGGTGGCCGCCACCCGGCTTTGAATACTAAAAACAGCTATAACTTCTTCAATAATTGTGATAAAAACATAATTGTTTGGTTCTGGTCCATGATTTTATGGATCAGCAATGCCACTGGTGTCAATAAAATTTAGATCTGTCAGTATTTAACGTGAAAATCCAAGATGGCGGCAAAAAATGAAGGGCGTAAAATCAATAAATTGTCTCTATATAATCAAACCTCTGTTAGGCAATCACCCAACATTTATCAAATTCTAAAAAAAAAAAAACATCCTGGAACTGGTGTACAGTGAAAATGCTGTAGTCATTCATATGATGTCGCGGAAATATGTTCAAGGGCATTCCGAGGCCATCTACTGGTGAGCAAGTGTCTCCATCGAATTATTGTGGCATCTGTAGTGAGGAAAATCCTGAGTTCATGTTTCCAGTAGAAGAGATTGAGAAAATGTATTCGTCCTTTCTAACGGGTGACATCTCTCTTGAAAGTCTTGAAGAATCAGCTGCAATGTGAAGATCACTGATGAAACTTGAAAAAAGAAATCTGAACTTGCTGCACAATCCAAAACGAGTAAGCTGTGGCTGGGTTATCAGAAATGCTCCATACTGCTCGGGCAATGAATCAAGGATCACTTGGAAGGATCACTTGCGAAGTGATCGGTCTGGAAGGAATCACTTGCAAGCTGTTGCTGGATGCCTTGCCAATATATTTGCAGAGATGGACACTACAACTACCAGAAGTCCGCTTATCTCTATCGTACAAGAAAATGAGTGTAACTGGAGAGCAAACACCCAGATGTGTATGAGAAGTTTCAAAATGGCTTCCATGTGATCCGGCGAACAAACCAGTTTTTGGGCAGGCCTCAGCTGTGATCTAGTGCATCGAACAAACACTCATGAGATCACTTAAAGAGCACGCGGTGGCTGACTCATGGCAGTAAGATGACAGAGGAACACCTAGCATTTGTGGACAATGTCAGCCCCATAACATCTGAGGTCAACGTCGCGCATGCAGTTCAAATGATCTCACATACGCAACCAAGCGAACAGCATAAAAGAAGCAACTGGTGCCAGAATTGAAAGACATGCATTCGACCTCTCGAAGATAAGCACAAAGCTGAATGCAATTTTCACTTTCTCCTCTGATCCTACATTGAGAAATATCTAAATGGTATCGTGGCAAGCGAAGACATCAACGAGCATGAATATGAAGCTGTTGGGAACAAAATAATCGAGAGAATGATTGGACAACCTGTGTTTTCCTTCTCCATCAAGAGGACAGAGAAAGCAAAGACGCCTGGGAAATTCTATGCCTCCAGGTTGCTCCTCAGCAGAACCATCGACTCCAGTGGTGCTATTCCAGCGTTCCTGGTGGTATCCCAGATAGGTGATTTGTCACTTGAGGTCGTGATGAGTTTTGAGCTCAGTCCATACCCTCCATCCCTCTTTGAGGAAACAAGATCTTGAGGAAGGCCGACAAACCTAACTCACTCAAGCCGTCAATGACCACTGTACAAGCACTGGCATGTGAAGGAGTACCTGACACCACACCTTCAGCACACCTTAAGACTAGAAAGGTATGTTCTTGATGGTGGATCCTGCTGTACAAGCTCAAGTGGAAGAAGGGAGATACATATGGCAAAATATGCCAGAGCATTGTGGACTTCACAACAAACACTATGGGACAGCAACTGTTGTCTTTGATGGCTATGGTGCAGGCCTTCGATAAAGGATAACACTCAGCAGAGACGGGACAAAGCCAACAGCTTATCGACGGATCACCGGCGAAACTGAATTTGACGGAAAGAGAGATGAATTCCTATCTGTCGGCAGTAAAAATCACCTTAATAGGTGATCAGCTGAAGAAAGTTGGCTGCACAGTTATTCAGGCAGAAGGGGACGCTGATGTGGACATTGCCAAGACAGCCTAAACAGCACATTCTGCATTCCACCACACTAATCGGGAGGACACAGATTGTTGATGCTTTATGCTCCATTCTATATACCAGATGGAAAACCACTATATTTCAGATCAGACAACCAGTCAAGAAGCAATCTGAAAGTATATGACATCAATCGGATGAAGCATCTTCTTGGGAATAAGTGTGCACTCACTATTATTCCTGCACGCCTTCACAGGATGTGATTCAACAGTTTCGTGTGTATGGCATTGGGGAAAAATCAGTCTTTCAGAAATCGTGGAAGATGATCAATGGCCTCCAGTTGTGTGCAGATACATTCACCTTCGAGAGGCGTCAGCCACACTGAAATAAAGAAACTTGCAGCCCAAGCGATGGCCGTTATATTTGGTAGGGAGAGCACAAGTTCTCTGGCAGCCATGCGTTACAAGATATTCACAAAGAAGGTCGCTGCTGCTAAGTCTTTCGTTAACACCTTGAACGTCTTCCCCAACGGAATTTGCCACCGAGTTTCATTGTCTCCGAGTGTACTACCAGGTCATGGTTTGGATGGGGATGGAGGTGACCTTCGATCCTCTGGACTTGGGCTGGGGACTTGAAGTGATCGATTTGTACATATCATGACTGCCATGAATGCTGCACCAGACACTCTTCTGAAGATGATACATGCAACTGCAGCACAGCTTGTGACACGCACCCCGTTGCAGCTGGCAGAAAGAATGGGCTTCCGTGTACGTCTGCACGTGGATCATGCCAAGTGACGTTTTGGTGACAATACTGCTAAATCAAGCCTCTGAGGAATCTAGAGGACAGCGATGAGGACTGAAATTGTAACCTAACTGCCATTATGTAATGTTCACAAAATAAAATGTTTCAGTGGCACCAGGTGTTCAGTGATTTTGGTTTTCAGATGGAAATTTATTGATTTTTTGCACCTCTGAATTTTTGCCGCCATTTTGGATTTCAATGTTAAATACTGATCAAGATCTAAATTTTAATTGACACCAGTGGATTGCTGGATCCATTAAAACATGGACCAGAACCACAAATTATGTTTTTATCAATTATTGAAGAAGTTAATAGCTGTTTTAGTTATTTTCAAAGCCCGGTGGCGGCCATCTTGAAAATGGACTGTTTTAACCCATTTCCGGATGTCAGATTTTTGGTAGACTTTTTTTCCTGTTGATCAGTATATCAGATAGGAATGAAAACCAATGAAAAACTTTTGTTGCTATTTGTGTTGTGGGTCAGGTGGTATTTTTGACCCGACTCCCCACAGTTGTAATTTTTGGAACAAATTTCAAAGCATGGCCACGGGTTATTGCGTGAAATCAGTATTTGAACGATGTTAAAGATCCTCATTTTCCTTTGCGAAGATGAGGTGGGTTATGCCCGGCATCACTGAAAAATTCCCAATTCCTGTCTTGACTGACTGCTGGGAAGCAAGGGCAAAACCACCCAGTATAACCTTGCCAAGAAACTGCTTAGGCTTCGCTGATGCTCTGTTACAGAGCATCGGCGGAAAAAAAAACTATCTCACAGAGTAGTACATCAGATCGATGATATAATTTTAATCAATCAAAATAGTGAGTCCTCCTT
>CM068956.1:176754643-176768197 GCA_035128595.1 Eptatretus atami
CTTAAAATATAAAAAAAAAATACGACAAAAAAACACCTTTTCCCTTCTCACTTTATATCTCACGTGACCACATGACGTCCTGTACTGACTCTCTGCCCTCTTCCCTGCCAACCCCACTCTGTGAAGGTTTTCACCACACACCTTCATGACCTTTTCTTCAAACTTTTCCTTTCCTCTTCCCCCCCTCTTCCCTAATTTGAAAAAAACAAAACAAAACTTTTTTTGGGGGGGAAGTAATCTTCTCTTCTTCAACTTCCCCTCTTCGCCCGGTTTTTCTTCTTCAAAATCTTGTGTCAATTTGACCTTTCTTTCATCCCTTGTCGAAAAATTCCACCTGTTACAACGCTTCCTTTCTCAACTCTGTCAATTATTCTGCATTCTGTCCATCTTCCAATGTATTTAAATGAATCTCTGACCAGCAAATTTTTTAAATTTTTTTGCACTTGTTCATCTTCCATTATCAATCGTTCTTTTTTTTTTCCAACTTCAGTGCAAATTCATCCCACCTTAAACGTATATCTTCTTACCCTCCCCTGTTATACCCCGTCCTAATCCTCCCATCTTGCCCCCATCGTAGCATCTTTCCACTGTCCTCTGCCTTACTAACAGTTCCCCTCTGGTGTCCCAAACTGTATGGTTTTCAAATGTCTCACACTCTCATTCAGCGCACTGCTCAATATCTTTCTAACACTCTCTCTTTCCTCTCATCACATCTCCCCCTCTTCCCACCCATGAAGTCTTGTTCCTTCCCCTGCCCACTCCACCTCTACCATACCACGACCAGTCTCATCTCCACCTCTCCCACTCCTCCCTTCTCTGTCGTCCTCCATGACTGTGCCTGACACTCAAAGCTTCCCTCTCACCCTCACTCTCAATTCAGCTGCTCCTCCCTCTTCAAAGCAAATTTCACTCTTCTCCCCCCCCCCCCGCCCCAAGCTGCCTCCTCACACTCCTCAAAAGCTCCCCCACACCTTTCTTCCTCAATTCTCCCCTCTCACCTTCTCCCCAAATGTCCCCTAACCCTCCCCTTAAATCTCGCCCCTCCCCTTGAAATCTTCCTCCTCCCCTTGAAATCTTCCTCCCCACCTCCCCTTCTCAAAGCTGCCTCCCCCTCTTCAGGTCAGGTATGGGAGCATGCGCCAGAGCAGCGTGTCGCTGCGTCCACTTTCTGCCGGTACTCCAGGAGCCTCCGTCTGGCCATCCCAGCAGATGCCTGGCCCATCCCCATCTCCTTGAGATGCCGATCAACCTGCTGTGTAACCATGAGGCACGTGGTCAGCTCATTGGCCTCCTCCACTCAGGAGACTCCTCGCTGAGAGAATCTGGTGAGCAGGATCAGCGTCAGGAAAACGAGCCACAGTTCCATACAGCCACAGCTGACGCTCACGGACTATGCAGGTAACAAATCTCATTTGAGTCTCTCTTAGCAACCGCTCATTGGACACAAAGTCGACCAGCGATCGCCAAGGATTCTCCGAAGAGACCTGGTACCAAAGGAATGAAGTCTCTGTCTCAGATTCCTGGTCAGAGTCCAAGTCTCACATCCATAGAGCAAGACTGGAAGCACCAAGGACCTGAAGACTCGGACTTTCGTCTCCTCCGCAGGTACCGGCAGTGTCACAACCATTACCATGATCATGACTCTCCAGGCCCGACCCAGACGTCTATTGACCTCTGACTCACAGCCAGCCGAGACATCAATATCACTGCCAAGGTAAGTGAATCTCTCCACGACCTCAACATCTTCACCACAAACAGGCACAGACAGTCCAGCAGCATCCAAGATGTCATTGAAAGCCTGGATCTTAGTTTTGACCCAGGAAACCCATAATCCCAGTGGCTCCGACTCCTCATTCAGCACCTCGAGAGCCCCAAAAGGATATCTAAAGTCTCTGCAAAGATGACTGCATCATCTGCGAAATCAGGGTAGAGAGGAAGTGGAGGCTCATTTTAAGACATTGTGGCTCGTTTTCCTGATGCTGATCCTGCTCACCATCTGCAGCTCCCTCTTCCCACCTCCTCAATTCTCATCACATCTCCCCCCTCTTTACACCCCCCTTCAATTTTTGTTCCCCTCCCCCCCACCTGCTCCCATTCCACAAAACCTCGACCCAGTTCTTATCCTCCCTCTCCCACCCCTACCTTCTCCCTCACTCCCCCATGGCTGTGCCTGCTCTCATCATCTCCCCTTTCCCTCAAAGCTACCCTCTCACCCCTCCCCCACAAATCAACCACCACCTCCCTCTTCAAAGCAAACCTCTCTCTTCCCCCTCAAAGCTTCCTCCTCACCTTTCTCAAAAGCTCCCCCCACACCTTTCTCCCTCCTCATAAGTCCCTTTCAAATCACACCCTCACTCCTTCACATCTACAAAGCTGCCTCCTTCCCCCAACCTCTCTCTACCAGCTCATTCCTCCACTTCCTCCAATCTCCCACTTCCCTTTTCCCCCTCTCTTATTACTCCCCACTGCTTCTCATCCCTTCACTACGTAGTCCTTTGTCCTTCTCCCCATCCGACCCAGTCCCCCTAGCTCTTCTACAATCTGTCATCAACTGTCACTACCTCCACCTCTCCTCACTCATACCACTATCCCCCTCTGCTCCCATGCACCCAAAGCCTCCTCCATTCCCTCTTCCTTAACAGTGTGGACCTCAAACATCCGGGGCCTTCGCTCTAACCTGACTCATCTCTCCATACAGGTTGCCACTGACAAACCAGACAAAATCTGCTTAACAGAAACTTTCCTTCTTCAAGATGTCTCTGACTCCTTAGTTTCTCTCCCTGGTTACTCCCTCCTCCGGTATGATAGACCTGAGCCTCATCCTGGCGGCAGAGTTGCTCTCTTCATCAAAAACTTTATTACTCACTCTCCATGCACTGTCCTCACTCCTCCACACCCCCAGGAATACCTCTGGCTAAACCTTCCCCTCCACTCCCACATCATGTTTATATGTGTGCTGTGCTGTCCACCAAACAGTGATGACTCCATTTGCACCTCACTCGCCGAAAATATGGACCAACTTCTATGCACTCATCCAAACTCTTTCTTCCTCATATGCGGTGTCTTCAATTGTCATCATGCCAGTTGGCTGGGTGTGGGTACCTCCCTCACCTGTCATGGCACTTCAGCAAAGGATATCTTCAACACGTTGGGACTCACTCAATCTGTCAACTTCCCAACCTGGATCTCAGCTAATGGTACTCCGTCTTCTCTGGATTTGATTTTGACCAATTTCCCAGAAAATGTCTGCTGTCCTTCTGCTCCAATCGGTTCATCTGACCATATGCTTGTTAAAGTGGTCATCTCTCTGGCTGTTATTAGAGAACCACCTCAGCGCCGGCGAATCTTGAACTTCACTCAGGCTAACTGGCAGGGTCTTCAAGTAGCCATCAAACTTCTAGACTGGTCTCCCATTTCTATTTTCAATGACATCAACTCATCCTTAGACTTCTTTGAAAGAAATTTGCTCTCTCTCATGCACAGATTTATCGCATCTCATTTTCAGTTGTCCTCCCACCCATGATACACTGAAGCTTGTGGTGAGGTGGTTGTCCTGAAACAACTTGCCTTCATGGAAGGCAAATCCTACTAAAGGCAATCTCAGTTCCTTCCACAAAGCTTGGAACAGGTGCGTGTCACCCCGAAGGAGATCCAGGAAACAACAACTTTCGCATCTCAAGTCTGACCTCTCATACCTGTCTCCCTTATCCAAATACTGGTGGCATCTAGTTAAGTCTGTTTCTGGTGTATATTCCCCCATCCATCCCCTCCCTTACCTCAAATGGCTGCACAGCTGACACTGCATGCCAAAAGGCTGAATGCCGAAACTCTGTAAAATATAATGACCAGCATGGGCCAATTGATCGGGCCAAAGTTGACCAATCAAAGTTGACCAATTTTTGATATCAGGAAGTTAATTGATTTTGATGAAGACTGGTTTATATTGGTTATCTACACTATTTTAAGAGCTGTTTGTCGGTCCGTGTGTGTGTGGCTGTGTTGCCATTTTTCTCAAAGATGGCTGAATGGATCTTAACCAAACTTTGAGGTTCATCAGTGAGTGTCGGGGAGTGTTTTAGGCAAATTTTTAAAAGAAATTGTGGGGGAAAAAGTTCGTTTTTTTGGATTTTTTGTTTTTTATCGCTCCATTGTGTTGAAGCCTCTTTGATTCATGGCAGTTTTATTCAAGTACACATATGTATAAATAAATACCAAACGATTACCAGACATTTAAATACAAACAAGGCTCTTCCAGAAACGGTCGAAGTTTTGCGGTACATCTTTCTGAATGGCGCCATATTTATTGATCGGGGGGCAAACTTAACCCAGAAACATAAATGGCCCATCCACATTTTTCATGTTGTTATCTATACTATATCATCTTTTTTTTTTTTTTTTTGAATAGCATCTAATTCCACTTCTAAGGTAACACTTTTACAATGCCTGTTATCTAAAAATCTACAGGGCGTTTAAAAGGTCCCGTTAACCCCTCCGCAGAACCTGATAAGTGAATATAATGAACACACAAGAGGTATTAATGTAAACTATAAATACACAAAACTTTTATCGTCATAAAAACCAAAGTATATATATATATATATATATATATACAGTACATACAAAACATACCAGGGGGGTGATGATGTGAGGGAGAGGGAGACCAGGACTTTGTACTTTGTAACCACCTTGTACAGTACAGTACATTTCTCTATGTGCGAAGTTGATTTTGCGATCTCGTGGTTTCGGATCTCATGGTCACTTGTCAGTTGCAATTCCATGGGTCACAGGATGGCTAAGTTGGACAGACAACCATGACGGGCCATTTTACAATCGCTCTCTCGTGCCTAGGTCTTTCTAGCTATGTTCAGGAAATATTAAATAATCCCGACCCCATTTCTTAGTTGGTGTGGGGAAGTGTTTTAGCCTCCCCCTTCCCAAAAAAAAATTAGATAGATTTTTATTTCTTCAAAATGCCAACATCATTAGAACAGCACCGGGCAGCACTGAGTAGCCCTGATAGTAGGCAATAACGAATATTTATGATTTTAACACCTGTGACCATATCGCGTGAATCCATCCTTAGCAACCAATATCCCAACCAACCGAGACACTAATGCCACTTCCGACAATACAAACGCCACTTTGTAAAATTGATGCCTCAGGATTCTCAGAATGGATAACCTGCCAGACTGGACACACTTCCTGGGTGGGATGATGGTGAGAATGTCTTTGGTTGAAGGCATGGAGGAAAATTTGGCTGTAAGTGAGCGAGGAGGCTGGATGAACGAAGTGTTTAGGAGTGAGGAGGTTTTGGGAAATAAGCCTTGTCAAAGAGAAAAGGAAGATATTTTGATGAAGCAGAAGAAGAATGACTGGGTTTTTCCTGATGAAGTAAAAAGCAGTCAGGCATTTTAAGATGCATTTTGGAAGCGTATTTTTTTTTAATGTTGTGATGAGGTTTTAAGGAGAGAAACGTTTTATTCATTTTGGGGATATTGCGAAGAAGGGAGAGGAAAATGAGTAACTGAGCACTGAGGTTGGAGTTTGGATTGTTTTTTTTTCTGATGTTGTTGTTGTTGGCTGTTGGGTTTTTTTCCAAGTGTTTTTTCCTGTTTTTTTCCTGAGTGAGGAAGGAGAGATATTTTGTTTGAATTTTTGAGGGAGGAGGGGAAATGGATTGAGCTGAGGGATCAGAAGTACCAATAACTGGAATAAAAGGACCGAAAATGAGGCAAAAAACGGAGGGGGAAGCACACTCAACTATCACTCGGGAGACAAATTAAACGATTCAACACAGCAGAATATGGTTTGGGACAGAAAAATTGAATCAGTCGTCCACGTGTGCTGATCCCCAAACTGGAAGGCCGAGGGCAAAGGCATTGGCACAACCAAAAGGGGGGCTCAGGGGGCTCGACCCCCCCACCTTAGCTCAAGTTTGACCCCCCACCACTGGCAGTGCATCGCAGTAGGCATATCTCAGTAGAGAATGTGATTGTCACTCTTGTACTCTCACCCCATCGCCTTGATTTTGTACTTCGATTTTTTGTAGACCTCTGCTACTTACTCATTTAGCAGATAACCTTAGCCTCCCCTACCCTGTCCCCAAGGAAAATCCTGATTGCACCCCTGTCCAAAGGCAAGGTTATAAATAAGGAAACGTACTGCACAAAGGAAGATTCTATTTGGTCCATCATGCCTGTGTCGTATCCACATCTGACGTACTTAACTTTATGAGTTTTGAGCAAGAATTTATGACAGACATTCCAGTTAAAATTGAAGAAAAATAAACGATAAATAATTATTTACATACCCATGTGCAAGATATGACTAAATATAATGCTTTTATTTCACCATTCACATGCTACAGTCAACTGCTCCGGCTGCTATAATGTTTACGTGAGCAAGAAAATTAATATAAACACGACATTTTTGTATACATAAGTTGATAGATATGTTGGTTTGTCTACTTGTATATGTCGGTTGATCAGAAATTAGGATCAAAATATTTGTTACAGAGAATCATGGATTGTTTAATTTTGCTTTCTGGTTAATATTCGAGTACCTGACTCGAGACCTTTTTATAAATATGCCTACATGTGCGATCTTTGGAGTATTGGTACAGTTTTGTGAGCTTACAGAGCAGTTTGTGTTGTAATTATATACTGTATATAATTACACAAGGAATAAGAACATGAAACTCCGTGAAAATGAACATTTGCCATGGGAATTGAAACTGTACTTTTTTTTATCATGAGGTAATACTCAGACCGCTCCACCAGCTATGCAGTCCTGCCGAATTAGTTTCTGAGAATTGGAATTCTTGGAATGTCTGGGAATTGTCCTGAAATTTGTTTGTATGATTGATCCTGAAATTAATTGAGTCAGAAAGCATTTATGATGCATTGACCGTAACATTGTTAGAGCTTGGCTTCTGATGAAAGTACTCCGTAAGGGCAGGGGGTTAAGTACGGCATACTTTTAAAAAGCACTTTTTGAAGCAATGAAGATTCTATCCACGAGGAAATTCATGCAGCATTTCACAGCCAATCACACATTCATAAGTGTAAGACACGGCTGCCTCCGTGGACAATCAATGAAGTTTTTAAAATTTTTTCCTAAATTGGCCATTTTTTTCATATAAAGATGTGAAATGACAAATTCAATAATGATCAGATCCCAGTTTGTGGAAAGTTTGAGCTTGGTTATCCTTTAAGGAACATGCTGATGGATAAGGTAGAAATTTAATTTATTCTCATAAGGAGCAAATCAAGAATCAATAAGTCATTGAGTGGAAATGCCATGAAATGCAATCAGAGAACATCGAAGTGTTAAATGAGAAAGCGGTTAACAAGAACAGTTACAGGAGTTTTTAAGTGACGACGAAGCACGATGATAAGAAATTTCCTGTACATTTGTGTGAAGTAGATTGTTATCATTGATATATGAACAATATGTTAAAAGGCGATGCAAGACGTTTTGTGAACCACTAAAGAAATGTCATAAAATCTTTATGAGTGACTGTAAAGCGGTGTATTCGTTTCGGTGTGTGGTTCATGCTTTTATACTTCTGATTCGATAAGGAACAAATTGTTTACCTTTGCCACCGAAGGTGGATGGAGGTTATGTTTTCACCCCTGTCTGACTGTCTGTCTGTCTGTTTGCTTGTCTCTGAGCAGGATATCTCAAAAAGTTATGGACGGATTCAAATGAAATTTGGTGGACAGGTTGGGTGTGTAACAAGGACGAATTGATCATATTTTGGTGAAGATCTGGGTACCAGAATTTTTAAAGTGATTCTTCATCATTGAGAGATGGAGTCAAAAACGATATACCACTTCAGGATAGCATGATATTTCAAAAAGTGGTGGACAGATTATGACAAAACTTGTTGGACAGGACGAGTTGGTTAGGTGAGAAGAAAAAGCTGATTAGATTGTGGTTAAGGACAAGCAGATACAGATCTGGCCTCTCAGTGGGCTACAAAATGTAAACTGTTCAGCCTGGCAGAAGTATGCGCTCTACCAAGTGTCATTCTAGTTATTTATGACTACCGTATTTTTGGGTGTATAAACTGCACTTTTTTATTGGCAAAAAAAGGTAAAAGTATGGGGTGCGGACGTGCGGTTAATACATGAGTATCGAAAAAAAAACATCAGTCTTACCGATGATCAATGCTGAATTTCAATTATATTTCAAATGAACACTTTTGTAGCAGTCGGAACTGCTGTTAAACTCAATTCTGCCATTTAAATTTTTAAAATCGGTTCAGGTTATGAGTTTGTACAGTGTTTTATTAAGCACTAGCAAATACAACCTGTCACTTCGCTGACAGGGACAATAAAGGGGGGGAGAGAGAGGGAGAGAGAGGGAGAGAGAGGATAGAGAGGGAAGAGAGGGAGAGAGAGAGGGAGGAGAGAGGAAGAGAGGGAGAGAGAGGGAGAGAGAGAGGAGAGAGAGGAGAGAGAGAGAAGGAGGAGAGGAACAGGTGTAAGGTGGGAGGGGAGGAAGAAAGGGGAGCGAGGGGGGAGGTGGGTAGAACAACACCTCACCAAACATTTCTGCAAGGAGAGAGAGAGAGAGAGAGAGAGAGAAGGAAGAGGGAGAGAGAGAGAGAGAGATAGATGTGGGAGGAGATGGCTGCATTTTATTAGGAGGGGGGGGGGGAGTGAGGAGGGGACAAAGTGAGAGAGAAAGGGTTGGCGGGTGTGGGGAGGAAAAAAAGAAATGACAGGTGAGGGGTGGAGGTGGGGTTAGCAAAGAGAATATGTGTCACTTAATGACCGAACACGAAAGAAAAAAAAGTGTCAGAACAGCTATAAACACAACGACACAACAGAGTTTGTAAAGTAATCCGCTCGCACATCTGCAAAAACTGGCATTCCAGTTCCAGAAAATTTGTGGGGAAATGAACCAAAAGCAAACACTGAAAGCATGGAAGTACCGCTCACGAACGACCTAATGATCCCATCGAGCATGAACATCAAAAACAAAGCATTGCGACCAGATATACTTGGGTACAAAAAAAAACGAGAGAAGAAGGCATTGGTAATTGAGGTGTTAATACCAGTGATTTTGGACTAAACGATGCAGAAATCCAGAAAATGACCAAATACCAAGACCTCAAGAATGAACTGAAAAGATCCTGGAAGCTGAAGAATGCCAAAGTTGTACCAGTGATGACGAAGAACCTCATGAGAATTATGAAGAAGAACCTCACAGCGATATTAAAAATCATCCCTGGGAATATTATAACAAACAAACTGCAGTTGGAAGCTGTCCGTGGCTCAGCGACGATCCTGAAGAGAGCCCTCGGCACAAAAGTTTGTGAACAGAAAACTTAACAGCTTGGTCCATGAATCGTGACCCCTTACTGAGATGAAGGTGGATACTTTGAGCCTGCCCTGGGAGGACTATATTCCACATTCTGAAACCCACATATGTAGATACCAATCAATGACACACACACACACACACACACACACACACACACACACACACACACACACACTGTCTTTTATTCGTATAAAGATGTGCGGAAATTGTATCTCTCCTTCCTCACTCAAAAACGTGAAATTAAATGACACACTTGGAAACGTGTGGAGATGCCCAGAGACGCCCGAAGTTGAGGTGTGTGGTGTATACAGAGCCTCGCAGCTATAAAAACGCCATTAAACACAAAAGAAGAAGAAGAACACCTGGTCTCACATCAAAAGAAAAATTATTCACAACAGCTGGAGTCAAATAACGGAGCACCCACCTCAAATGAGCTTGCGTGGCAAGCTTCCATCGTATGTCGTTTTCAAGAGGAAGACACTGCCCAAAGACATGTTTCCAGCCGGCATCTGTTCGTGCGCAGATGAAGGGGTGGATAGACGAGGGACTTGTCGTGGTGACCATCTTTTTACATGCATCAATTTCTGCATGAACATCCGATGCAGGCAGAATTAATCCACCAAGTTTGTTCCTTACACACTGACGCTATGCTAGCAAATGCTGGATAGCAGGGAGTGGTTTAAAACTAGGAACAACCAATCAACCCCAAGTACTTTTCTGTTCAAGGGCAGGACATACATTTAAAAGGAAGAAGAATTATCTCTCGAGAGCGAGGATCCACGAGACGATGAAGCTTTAAGAAGTACCAGTGCTGCTTGGTTCTTTTGGCTTCCTTTGGTTCTCTTCATTCTTCCCTCGTTTCTATCAGCGGTTCCCAACTTACTTCCCGCGCATTACTCGTGTCGACCAGACGAAATTTCTTACTTCGCAGGCCTTTGTATTTGACCCAGGTTTTGAGGAACATTAGCTGCATCTCGGTGGAACCACCACAGAAGAACTTTTCTATTTCCCGGACTTGGTATTTTCATCACTTGAAAATCAACATTTCGTGACGCGTGTTTCCCACCGGGATTTTCGACCCGGATTCCGAGGAGCATTGGCCATATGCATCTTGATTGAACTTTCACCATTACTCCCATCGCTACGTTGGCTGAGCATTATGGAGACTGGGAGACTGCTGGCATTCATCTAACCACCATATGACCCACATGAGTGGAAATTCACACACACATAATTTCTATAGACTGTTCCAGGACTGGGTGCACACGGTCTGGAGTTGTTGGCCGGATGGCAGTCTCTCCCGATGATGGA
The DNA here is from genome assembly GCA_035128595.1 of Eptatretus atami. Taxonomy (NCBI): domain Eukaryota; kingdom Metazoa; phylum Chordata; class Myxini; order Myxiniformes; family Myxinidae; genus Eptatretus; species Eptatretus atami. The sequence goes on from CM068956.1 coordinate 176,765,288, forward strand.
GTATGCTAATCCTGGATGCATTCAATTGTCACAAGACCGACGACACCAAAGCGCTGCTCCGTCCGACCAACACTGATCTCGTCATTATCCCAAGTGGGATGACATCGCTCCTGCAGCCCCTCGATGTGTCCATCAACAAGCCGTTCAAGGACGGGCTACGTCGCTGCTGGTCCGACTGGATAATGAGTGGGGAGAAGACCTATGCCAAGAGCGGGATGATGAGAAAGGTCGACCTTCTGATGATCTGCGGCTGGATCATCAAGGTGTGGGAGGAGATACCGTCACACATCAAGTGAGCATTTCTAAAATGCTGCATCTCCAACAACATGGACGGCACAGAGGACGACATCACTTGGGAGGAGGCAGCTGCAAATGACGGTGACAGCGACGGGGACTTGCTCTATCCTGATTCGGACAAGGAGTTACGTGCCGTCTTCAACGAGGAAAGCATTGACGAGGATTTCCTCGGGTTTAGCTGAAAAGCTTCATCAAACCCAAACAGCCCTGTTCAGGGCCACAAATCCACAAGAAATATGTATGATACCGGTATGAATCCGTTTTCTTCCTTTTTCTAGTAATAAAAAAATCCTCTTTATAATGTTAATAAAATTTGAGAGAAAAATATAAACTTCTTGCTATCCTCTCTTCTCTCTTCAACTTCTTGAAAATGAGAATATCACGGTTAGACAAAATTAAGCAGACATGGGAGTAAGTATGCTGATACCTCCGTCACTTTGTTCTGTACAAAATTAATGTACAAACCTATTTACAGTAGATCGAGATCAGAAAATAAAATGATCAATAAATTCATTTATTTTGAGGGTGAAAAACATGGGTGTTGTTAATACAGGGCCATGGTTTATACACCGGAAAATACAGTAATGTTTGTTGAGGTGAGTTGTTTATTTTGAAAGTTGAGTGGAGCAAAAAAGTGAAAGGTATTAGTATTGTAATGAGATTTTAAGCGGTGTCGAAAGACCGTGAGATTTTGGGAAATTTCTGGTTACTTCCAGATATTGAACCATCTTGTGTTGGTGAGCGATTTATAGTGTAATTTGCGAGTAGGATAATTATAGAGGGAGAGGCATTTGTGAATGTCCTTTGACTGAGTATATGAATGGCTAAATTAGAGGGAAAAGTGAGTTGAAGAAGAAGAGCCAATCATCATGTGTTTTGCTGTGTGCTTTGCTGTGCCGGTGTGCACGTTCGTGTATCTCTCGTGTTTTATACTGTAAATATTTAAACGCAAGTTTGCACGACACCCACCTGCTGGTTGGATATAAATCGATGCAATAAACTTCGGTTTGGTAACTTAAGAAGAATGGAAAAGTTATTAAACACATTTTATTTCAACTTTGCAAAAGGAATGGGCAAGCAATGTTCCAGAATGAAGGATTTAAGTGAGTGTGAAGGATGTGAAAACAAAATTTGGATATAATTATGATCATTTGAGATTGTAAACACGAATAAAAGTGCATTAATAAATACTGTCTGACCCCTCTGTTCGTGGAGGGGTACGTTCCTGGAAAATGCCACGAATAGCAAATCCGCGAATAGCGGGGCATTGTTTCAATGGAAAAAGGGGGGATAAGTTCTTGGCAGTTCGAGATTCATGAGCGAAAATCCAAAATCCCATGAAAAACTGCGAAAACGCGAAAAAAACAAAAAACCGTGAAAATGCGAAGAAAAAAAACAAACCACAAGAAAAGCGTGAATACGCCCGCAGAAAAACTGCGAATATGTGAAGCACAGAGCCGTGAACGTCAAAGCAGGTCGAATTCTATAAACCGCGAATAAGCGGGGTCCGCGAACAGTGAATCCACAAAGAGCAGATTCTGACCGTATTTTGAATATTTAAGTATTGTATGCTCATGGGGGACGAGTTCGTGGATAAGATCGAAGAAGGAGGCAAGTAACACTTTGTCAGACAAGTTTTGGCAAGTGTCCACGCAAGTAATTAAGTTTTGAATCTTCGTCACAATCAGGTTGGCCTGCTAATCATGAATCACATCTCGATCAATAGCTCACAACATTCAGAGCCTGGGTGTAAATTGCATATACAGTATACATATATACACACTCTATGTGTTTGTTCATTGTCTACTGTTGTCTTTGTACTTAACTTAATGGAATCATACACTGATGTCTCTGAATGTCCTCTTCCTGCATGCCATGTATGTACAAGCTCCTCCATGACAAATAGGCCCCCAAATAAACTTCAAAACAGCAGCCTCATTGCTGTGTCCACTCCATCCATTGTGTGCGAAAGAGACAGACACACACAGAGACAGTTTCTTCACCACTCTGGTGAATTACACTGAATAAAACGGAATGGTCTCGCTTCATTGGTTCCTGTTTTAAACATTTTGCAGCTGCAGTGGTTTTTTTCTTTTTTAGGCATTTAATTCTTGTTGTTGCGATTTTCAGTCTAATTACTGATATTTTATCATTGAGAAGGAGGTTGTGTTGCTGGCATCCGAGCGGCCAAGTTCCTGTGTATACAAGATAAAGGTTTTCATGGTATAACTGCAGAATGAAGGTGATTTGGGTCATGGTGAATGCTCAGATGTGGTTATGTGCACACCACGGACCTTGTTTTGCACTAGTGTGGGTGCTGCAGAATGCCGTCGGTTATTACGAGGTATATGGAGAAATGCTTGTAGTCTTTCCGTGCCAACATTGTGACAGAAAAAAAAAGAAACGGACTGCTTTGAAAAGAAAATAAACCCAATATCCACAGTAATGGGTCAAAACTTGTGGAGCAGCAGACAGCATCTCAATTCCTGTGGTGCAGAAACGAGAACCGTGCTTTCGCGCCAAGGCCTGCACTTTGCACGTGTGTGTGAGGCTTGTTCACAATTAGGTAGAGGGAAACCCGGGCAGACAGCTGGGGGAGTGGTGGATGGTGTG
>CM068956.1:176771528-176791470 GCA_035128595.1 Eptatretus atami
AGAGAGAGATTTATAAAATGAGAAAGCGATGGAGAAGCCAGCAGGGAACAAGGGAAGCGCGTCATGGCTTGAAGTGAGGAATGGTTGGAAGTAAGGGAAAAGATCAAGGTTAAGTATGGTAGGGTCGAGGCGAGAGAGAACAGGGCAATAACTCCGAACATACAGTGTTCAATCAGAAACGTTTTTATGTCTCGAGGCTCAACTCGAGATTTGACCCTTGGCGGACGGCGGAAGGTCTGATTACAATGCAATCGCAAGCGATTAAAAACTGCCATTTCCCATTGAAATCATTGACATTAGTTGGTTGTGTTTCCCCCACCGCACAGAGCATCAATTGTGGCACTTCTTAAGGAACTCCTCATACTGGAGACCACTGACCTAAAACAATATAAAACTCCGATCCTTTAACATCATCAATTAATCTCACCTATGTGTGGGGTCGCCGGGGGAAGTTGGTTCATGTGTAACATGAACGGCTGGCTCGGCCTGAACGGTTAACTGGACGCTGATTTGGGGCAGAGATTTGTACATTTGTTCAGGGTGCGGCGATAAATCGACTACTCTTCGCGAATGACATCCGTTGGATTTTTAATGTCCACCAATAATGCCACAAACGATGTGGTAGAGGAGCCCAGTTTGACGTGCATCCGAGGGATGATGCACACACATTGATGAATTACCTGCCTGTGAACACCAAATGCAAGATCATAGGTGGAAAACGGATTCAAACCAGACTGGACAGAAGACAAATAAATCATGAAACAAGGTGCTCCGAAACTTATTAACAAACTAGCAAGATTCATGGATTTATTCATTTATTTAATATATTTTTATTTTCTTTCTAATTTGCGTTTCCTCGTTTTTTCATGACTATCAACATCTAAAGATATTTATGTCATGAATGGATTCCAAGACTACACAGGCCGTTTTTACAGCCATTTTTCCCTGCTGAGCAGGGGTTGCTTTCTTGAGGCAATGTTTATGGCCGGATGCCCTTCTGACGCCAACCTGGTTGCCTCTTATACACACGGATATGGTACCCTATTCTAACCGGGGCATACACCGGGACAGGACACTGGTATCATTTCGCCGACCTCAGAAGTTTGACAGGCTGAGTCAACCCCCTGTGTTAATTCAGCAGTAAACGGGACTCGAACTCAGGACTTTGGATCCAAGCCGGCCACCTAACCACGAAGCCAACACCAGGCTCTAGATTCAAGACTAACAAAACAAAATTAATCGTTCTTTCAGATATCAATCCCTATTCCATCTTCCCAAATTAAAACCAAATTTAAAGAAAAACTTTCCACCGAACCAAGTAAAACACTTTCACGAGTTTTTTGACCATTTTAAAATGTGCTGGCGAGGCAAAATCGTAACCTCACCGTGCAACGCAGTGCTGCACCCATGACTGTGACTAAGAAACTCAAATCCTCTGTTAGCTCACACAGTTTGTGCTGCTACACAGTCCCAGCCATTGTTTCATCATGGCGAAAAGCCACCTTCTCACCACAATCCTGCAACCGGAAGCCCACAGACTTTCATATTCGGGTTCGTTAACAAAACAGCCATTTATACAACATCTTGTGCCCTATTTATACAAGAGTGTGTAAAAATCAACAGAGGTTTCTATTCCAAAAACGAAGTGAAACAGTAAATGTTCATAAAGCGAGTGAGTCTTTGGGATACGAGAGCCTGAGGCCTAGTGGGGCTTGTGAAAAGACGACAAACCGTGTGAGCCATTTTCAAACTCTGGCATGCCATTAACTTGCATGACAAGCACAGATATTGAATTTGGTAGGATAATAAATTAAATGAGTATACCTAAAAGTTAAAAAGTGTGGCAACTTGTGATAAAAGCTAGACCACAAACAATTATGAGCTTCACTAAATGTACAAAAACCCAAGAGGTCGGCAAGCCCGATGAAACTGCTCCTTGAAGACCATCAAGTGGTAGCTTGGAAGGTACCCAACAGATTCATTGAAAACAATGGAAAAATATTGAGCTCTTCATCTTCAAAAATTACATTTATCTGAAAGCCAGACCTGGTGGTGTAAGGGTTAGAGTGTTAGAGGGACAGCGTTGAGTCTGGAGGTTGGTGTTCAAATCCTGGCTGGTTCATAAAAAGACTTTTAAAAACTGTATGTGCTGCTTCCTTGCTTGTGGTCAGCATTTAATGAAGGTTAAGAGCACAGACAATCCCCATATGCTGTGCATCCATCAGGGAAATGCTCTGCTGAGTGTGGTGAGAAAAAGTGGTGCTATTGTTGTGATTTGCTGGTACCCAGAGTACCTGAGAGGTGACAGTACTTCTCCCAAGCTCAATGGTGTGTGTGTGTGTGTGTGTGTGTGTGTGTAAGGGGGATGGGGGGGGGCAGCTCCATGATGAGACTTAGATCATGTGCAGTTAAAAAAAATAAAAAACAAGGGGCAATCAGTACCCCTGGTGCTCCCCTGATAGTGACTGGATAAGAAAATCAGGGGAACCACTGATAGGTGTGGATAACCACAATGTACTAACAAGGCCGTCGCTGGGGGGGGGGGCATTGGGTGCAATGCCCCCATGGCGCATCTGGTTGCCCCCCACTTGTACGCCACCCATTTATGCCTGTGTGCAACCCTGTGAACAACTTAGTGTTTAAGGACGAGCGCCACTGTGAACTCTTGCTGTTTAAGAGTTCACTCTGTGTGAACTAAAACGTTATTCCAGATGTTCAACGTGGTGAATTAATAAGGCCTTCTTGGATAAATTGTCTTTATAATATCTTCTTTTGAATAACAGTCAAGAGAAAAGTGTGCGCTTGCCAGCGCATCTCCAAAGCAATTGGCAAGACAATACAGTCCAAGCTCACAAAGATAAAAGATAATAACGCACGCACCAACGCCAGCAGCCAAGACGACAGACAGCGGCAAGACCTCGTGTGAATGTGATGCTGTGGGTGTTATAGAAATCGTGATCATTTAGTTTAAGGAATAGCCATCAGCGATGATATGGAGCCCTATTAAGCAGGTTCCGATTGGTTGTAAGTTAGGTATAAATGTAATATATCATAATATGATAATATGAATAAGAAAAGGACATAAATTTACATAATTAAAGATGAAGTGCACCGCGTGACCTTCACAACCCGTCAACCCTCCATCTTACAAAAGTAATTTTATTATAAAATTAAAATGTGTGTGTTTTGCAATCGTGCTTACATTTGAAATTATGCAGATAAACCTGTTTTTGTGCATGCATCATTTAATAAATAAAACCGTCAACCGTCAAATCTGGCGAGTCGTGAGATTCGTGACACGAGTCACGAGGGACGAGTCATGGAGAGCGCTAGCTAGCAGCAGTAGAAAAAGACATGGATTACGAAAATGGCTAGAAAAGGAAAAAGGTTTGCGGTTGTGGTTGTGGTCAGCACCCACCGTGGTCGGCTGCTTTGTACTGTTCTGATGTTTAAGTTAAATGTTGTGTTGTGCTTTGCATATCCCATATCTAGTGCTTTGTGCATAACCTTACCTCTGTGTAATTGACTGCTTTAAATGCGGACTTTGTGGGTATCTTCAGGCTGCTCGTATTTGCTGTTGATAGTTAAACGGATGATCGCAGTGTCATAGCCTACTGTATCTTATTTGAAAGTGCACTGATTCCCGGTGCCACATCTCCGTTTAGTCATTGTATCTCTCTGGTATATAATTTTCTAATGCCAATTCTTGACACACTTGTATAGTGCACCTGAATTGGTGCCATGCCTGGTGTGGCTTAATGGTTAGGGTGGTGGGCTTGGATCCTCGGGTCTTGAGTTCAAATCCCTCAACTGTTGAATTAATACCAGGTGGGGTTAACTCAGCCTGTCATCCTGCAAAATCGGCAAAATGAGTGCCAGCATGCTGGTATACTGTGTCGGAGTGGCGACCCGTCCAGGATTGTGGTCATTACGCAAGGAGACTGCGAGGCAGCACCAACGCTTCTGCACAGAGTATGGTCCCAATGGATGGATGGATGGAATTGGTGGCCAATTGTCTAATCATTGAATATGTGCATTGTGAATGTGCCAGTTTGTTGCGGCTCTCCTGCATTCGAATATTTTAGGCCAAAAACATCGGAACATATTAAATCTCGCTGAGATCAATTTGGTTAGGATGCGACAGCAACCTCAGGAAAGATGCGTCAATGCTGCATGAATACAATAGCATACCGGGTTATCAAAAAGATTAAATAAAAAATTGTGCCCTCCATCCAGTTAATACCTATGGATTTATTAGCTCGCCTGTTCGAAGAACAGAGAGCTATAGCGATACCCCGGCGTGAGCGTGAGCGTGAGCGTGAAAATGTTAACGTTTTTGGTGCAAGTTATTTTTTCCTTTCTAATGTTTTAATTTACCACACTATTTTTTATACGCCGATTATTATATATATATATATATATCGGGGCGTATTATGTGATACCGGTCGTCCGTCTGTCTGTCCGTCTGTCCGTTCTGTCCGACTCTAACTCCAAAGTTTTTCAACTTTCACGTTTCATATTTGGTACATACAGTGGGGAGAACAAGTATTGATACACTGCCGATTTTGCAGGTTTTCCCACTTCAAAGCACGTAGAGGTCTGTAATTTTTATCATAGGTAACCTTCAAGCTGTGAAAGACGGAATCAAAAACAAAAATGCTGAAATCAATTGTATGATTTTTAAATAATTAATTTGCATTTTATTGCATGAATAAGTATTTGATACATTCAGAAAACAGAACTTAAATATTTGGGTAGAAGACCTTTGTTTGCAATTACAGAGAATCAGACTTTTCCTATAGTTCTTAACCAGGTTTTGACAGACTGAGCAGGGATTTTGGCCCACTCCTCCATCCAGATTTCTCCAGATCCTAGGTTTCGGGGCTGTCGCTGGGCAACACAGACTAGCCCTCCAAAGATTTTCTATTGGTTCAGGTCTGGAGACTGGCTAGGCCACTCCAGGACCTTGAGATGCTTCTTACGGAGCCACTCCTTAGTTGCCCTGGCTGTGTGTTTTCGGGTCGTTGTCATGCTGGAAGACCCAACATGCCCCATCTGCAATGCTCTTGTTGAGGGAAGGAGGTTGTTGGCCAAGATCTCACGATACATGGACCATCCATTCCTCCCCTTAATACGGTGCAGTCGTCCTGTCCCCTTTGCAGAAAAGCATCCCCAAAGAATGATGTTTCCACCTCCATGCTTCATGGTTGGGATGGTGTCTTGGGTTGTACTCATCCTTTTCTTCTTCTTCGAAACTCGGCGAGTGGAGTTTAAACCAAAAAGCTCTATTTTGGTCTCATCAGAACACATGACTTCTCCCATTCCTCCTCTGGATCATCCAGATGGTCATTGGCAAACTTCAGACGGGCCTGGACATGGCGCTGGCTTGGCAGAGGGACCTTGCGTGCGCTGCAGGATTTAATCCATGACGGTGTAGTGTGTTACTTATGGTTTTCTTTGATACTGTGGTCCCAGCTCTCTTCAGGTCATTGACCAGGTCCTGCCGTGTAGTTATGGGCTGATCCCTCACCTTTCTCATGATCATTGAGGCTCCACGAGGTGAGATCTTGCATGGAGCCCCAGATCGAGGGAGATTGACTGTTATCTTGAACTTCTTCCATTTCTAATAATTGTGCCAACAGTTGTTGCCTTCTCACCAAGCTGCTTGCCTATTGTCCTGTAGCCCATCCCAGCCTTGTGCAAGTCTACAATTTTGTCACTGATGTCCTTAGAGAGCTCTCTGGTCTGCCATTGTGGAGAGGTTGGAGTCTGATTGATTGAGTGTGGACATCTGTCTTTTATGCAGATAACAAGTTCACAGGTGCAGTTAATACAGGTAATGAGTGTAGAATGGGAGGGCTTCTTAAAGCCAAAACTAACAGGTCTGTGAGAGCCGGAATTCTTACTGGTTGGTAGGTGATCAAATACTTATTTCATGCAATAAAATGCAAATTAATGATTTAAAAATCATACAATGTGATTTTCAGCATTTTTGTTTTAGATTCGTCTTTCACAGTTGAAGTGTACCTATGAATAAAATTACAGACTCTACGTGCTTTGTAAGTGGGAAAACCTGCAAAATCGGCAGTGTATCAAATAGTTGTTCTCCCCACTGTAGGTACGAACTGTGGAGACGGTGTGTCGTGACATACGTTTGTCATCTAAAGTGGTTGCCATGGCAACCCAGGATGCTGTTTTCCATCAGTTCCTGTCCGCACTCAACTCCCAAAGTTTTCAACTTTCACCTTCATATTTGGTACATAGGTACAGATTGTGGAGACGGTTGCCGCAACATACGTTTGTCATCTAAAGTGGTTGCCATGGCAACAAAGGATGCTGTTTTCCATCAGTTCCTGTCCGCACTCTAATCCCAAGTTTTCAACTTTCACGTTTCATATTTGGCACATAGGTACAGATGTGGAGACGGTGTGTCGCGACATACGATCGTCATCTAAAGTGGTTGCCATGGCAACCAGGATGCTGTTTTCCATGTAGTAGCACAATTCTGTATATACCTTCTTGTTCGGGCGGGTATTATTGTGCTCACTTGCGCTCTTGTTACTGATTACAATATACAAATACATATATTGCTTTAAAATTATTTGGATCAGACTTCACTGCAATGCTTTATAAAAATATTAATTATTAGACTAGTCTTTTAAAACGATAAATGTTTAAACAAGCGAGCATTGAGTGGCTTTGACACCAACTCTGGTTTTTTAATGCCATGACCCAAACCTTGGTAGCCTGGCGTTGGCTTCGCAGTTAGGGAGGTGGCTTGGGACCTAGGGTCCTGAGTTTGAGCTCCTTGGACACTGAATTAACACCAGGCGGGGTTGACTCAGCCTGTCATCCTTCTGAGGTTGGTGAAATGAGCACCAGTGTATTGGTAATAGGGGACTGCATCAGCGGTATAGCCACGCCCTAACCAATGATGCAACCAGCAGCCAAAAAAGGCTGCAAACGAAGGGAACCAAACCTTGGTACATCATGGATGATGAAGGTCATGGTCAAGTTTCATCAAAATTGGGTATGTGGTTTTGGAGAAGAAAGCAAATACATATTTTTGGGAGCAACCCCCCGTACTCCCCCTTCGACCCTGATTTTTAGCTCGCCTGTTCGAAGAACAGAGAGCTATAGCGATACCCCCGCGGAGCTCAGCGTGAGCGTGAGCGTGAAAATGTTAAAGTTTTTGGTGCAAGTTATTTAGAAGCTTGCCATTCATTTAATATGTGTACTAGGATGCTGATATTTGGCATGGAAGTTCCTTTGGGGTATACTATTGGTTAGTGAAGTTGAAATTAAAAATAATTTCAAATATTTCAAATTTTTGACCCGTTTTGAACTTAACTTTTTTGTAGCACATCAACGTTAAAGTTTTTGGTGCAAGTTATTTATTTAGAAGCTTGCCATTCATTAATATGTGTACTAGGATGCTGATATTTGGCATGGAGGTTCCTTTGGGGTATATTATATTGATGTAGTGAAGTTGAAATGAAAAAAAATTTCAATTTTTTTTCATTTTTGACCTGTTTTGAACTTAACTTTTTTGTAGCACATCAACGTTAAAGTTTTTTCCTTTCTAATGTTTTTCTACCACACTATTTTTTACTGATTACAATATACAAATATCATTTATTGCTTTAAAATGATTTGGATCAGACTTCACTGCAATGCTTTATAAAAAATATTATTAGACAGTCTTTTAAAAAACGATAATGTATAAACAGGCGAGCATTGGGTGGCTTTGACACAACTCTCTGGTTTTAAATGTCATGAACCAACTTTGGTACATCATGGGTGATGAACGTTGTGGTCAAGTTTCATCGGAATGGTGTGTGGAGTTTCTGAGAAGAAAGCAAATACCTCTTTTGGGGGGCAACCCCCCCCCCACATAGAAACTTTTAGACCCAATATTTGTTTTTTTATGTCAGGAACAAACATTCGTACATTAAAGGAAAAAACTTTAACGTTGATGTGCTACAAAAAAGTTAAGTTCAAAACAGGTCAAAAATGAAAAAAAAATTGAAATTTTTTTTTCATTTCAACTTCACTACATCAATATAATATACCCCAAAGGAACCTCCATGCCAAATATCAGCATCCTAGTATATATTAACTGGAATAAAGGACCGAAAATGAGGCAAAAAACGGAGGGGGAAGCACACTCAACTATCACTCGGGAGACAAATTAAACGATTCAACAGCAGAATATGGTTTGGGACAGAAAAATTGAATCAGTCGTCCACGTGTGCTGATCCCCAAACTGGAAGGCCGAGGGCAAAAGGCATTGGCACAACCAAAAGGGGGCTCAGGGGGCTCGACCCCCCACCTTAGCTCAAGTTTGACCCCCCACCACTGGCAGTGCATCGCAGTAGGCATATCTCAGAGAGAATGTGATTGTACTCTTGTACTCTCACCCCATCGCCTTGATTTTGTACTTCGATTTTTTGTAGACCTCTGCTACTTACTCATTTAGCAGATAACCTTAGCCTCCCCTACCCTTCCCCAAGGAAAATCCTGATTGCACCCCTGTCCAAAAGCAAGGTTATAAATAAGGAAACGTACTGCACAAAGGAAGATTCTATTTGGTCCATCATGCCTGTGTCGTATCCACATCTGACGTACTTAACTTTATGAGTTTGAGCAAGAATTTATGACAGACATTCCAGTTAAAATTGAAGAAAAATAACGATAAATAATTATACATACCCATGTGCAAGATATGACAAATATAATGCTTTTATTTCACCATTCACATGCTACAGTCAACTGCTCCGGCGCTATAATGTTTACGTGAGCAAGAAAATTAATATAAACACGACATTTTTGTATACATAAGTTGATAGATATGTTGGTTTGTCTACTTGTATATGTCGGTTGATCAGAAATTAGGATCAAAATATTTGTTACAGAGAATCATGGATTGTTTAATTTTGCTTTCTGGTTAATATTCGAGTACCTGACTCGAGACCTTTTTTATAAATATGCCTACATGTGCGATCTTTGGAGTATTGGTACAGTTTTGTGAGCTTACAGAGCAGTTTGTGTTGTAATTATATACTGTATATAATTACACAAGGAATAAGAACATGAAACTTCCGTGAAAATGAACATTTGCCATGGGAATTGAAACTGTACTTTTTTTTATCATGAGGTAATACTCAGACCGCTCCACCAGCTATGCAGTCCTGCCGAATTAGTTTCTGAGAATTGGAATTCTTGGAATGTCTGGGAATTGTCCTGAAATTTGTTTGTATGATTGATCCTGAAATTAATTGAGTCAGAAAGCATTTATGATGCATGACCGTAACATTGTTAGAGCTTGGCTTCTGATGAAAGTACTCCGTAGGGCAGGGGGTTAAGTACGGCATACTTTTAAAAAGCACTTTGAAGCAATGAAGATTCTATCCACGAGGAAATTCATGCAGCATTTCACAGCCAATCACACATTCATAAGTGTAAGCACGGCTGCCTCCGTGGACAATCAATGAAGTTTTTAAAATTTTTCCTAAATGGCCATTTTTTTCATATAAAGATGTGAAATGACAAATTCAATAATGATCAGATCCCAGTTTGTGGAAAGTTTGAGCTTGGTTATCCTTTAAGGAACATGCTGATGGATAAGGTAGAAATTAATTTTATTCTCATAAGAGCAAATCAAGAATCAATAAGTCATTGAGTGGAAATGCCATGAAATGCAATCAGAGAACATCGAAGTGTTAAATGAGAAAGCGGTTAACAAGAACAGTTACAGGAGTTTTTAAGTGACGACGAAGCACGATGATAAGAAATTTCCTGTACATTTGTGTGAAGTAGATTGTTATCATTGATATATGAAATATGTTAAAAGGCGATGCAAGACGTTTGTGAACCACTAAAGAAAATGTCATAAAATCTTTATGAGTGACTGTAAAGCGGTGTATTCGTTTCGGTGTGTGGTTCATGCTTTTTAACTTCTGATTCGATAAGGAACAAATTGTTTACCTTGCCACCGAAGGTGGATGGAGGTTATGTTTTCACCCTGTCTGACTGTCTGTCTGTCTGTTTGCTTGTCTCTGAGCAGGATCTCAAAAAGTTATGGACGGATTCAAATGAAATTTGGTGGACAGTTTGGGTGCTAACAAGACGAATTGATCATATTTGGTGAAGACTGGGTACCAGAATTTTTAAAGTGATTCTTCATCATTGAGAGATGAGTCAAAAACGATATACCACTTCAGGATAGCATGATATTTCAAAAAGTGGTGGACAGATTATGACAAAACTTGTTGGACAGGACGAGTTGGTTAGGTGAGGAAGAAAGCTGATTAGATTGTGGTTAAGGACAAGCAGATACAGATCTGGCTCTCAGTGGGCTACAAAATGTAAACTGTTCAGCCTGGCAGAAGTATGCGCTCTACCAAGTGTCATTCTAGTTATTTATGACTACCGTATTTTGGGTGTATAAACTGGCACTTTTTTATTTGCAAAAAAAGGTAAAAGTATGGGGTGCGGACGTGCGGTTAATACATGAGTATCGAAAAAAAACATCAGTCTTACCGATGATCAATGCTGAATTTCAATTATATTTCAAATGAACACTTTTGTAGCAGTCGGAACTTGCTTTAAACTCAATTCTGCCATTTAAATTTTTAAAATCGGTTCAGGTTATGAGTTGTACAGTGTTTTATTAAGCACTAGCAAATACAACCTGTCACTTCGCTGACAGGGACATAAAGGGGGGAGAGAGGAGAGAGAGGGAGAGAGGGATGAGAGGGATAGAGAGGAGAGAGAGAGAGGGAGAGAGAGGGAGAGAAGGGAAGAGAGAGGAAGAGAGAGAGAGAGAGAGAGAGAGAGAGAGAGAGAGAGAGAGAGAGGAGACAGGTGTAAGGTGGGAGGGGAGGAAGAAAGGGGAAGCGAGGGAGGTGGGTAGAACAACACTCACCAAACATTTCTGCAAGGAGAGAGAGAGAAGAGAGAGAGAGAGAGGAGAGAGAGAGAGAGAGAGAGAGATAGATGTGGGAGGAGATGGCTGCATTTTATTAGGAGGGGGGGGGAGTGAGGAGGGACAAAGTGAGAGAGAAGGGTTGGGGGTGGGAGAAAAAAGAAATGACAGGTGAGGGGTGGAGGTGGGGTTAGCAAAGAGAATATGTGTCACTTAATGACCGAACACGAAAGAAAAAAAAGTGTCAGAACAGCTATAAACACAACGACACAACAGAGTTTGTAAAGTAATCCGCTCGCACATCTGCAAAAACTGGCATTCCAGTTCCAGAAAATTTGTGGGGAAATGAACCAAAAGCAAACACTGAAAGCATGGAAGTACCGCTCACGAACGACCTAATGATCCCATCGAGCATGAACATCAAAACAAAGCATTGCGACCAGATATACTTGGGTACAAAAAAAAACGAGAGAAGAAGGCATTGGTAATTGAGGTGTTAATACCAGTGATTTTGGACTAAACGATGCAGAAATCCAGAAAATGACCAAATACCAAGACCTCAAGAATGAACTGAAAAGATCCTGGAAGCTGAAGAATGCCAAAGTTGTACCAGTGATGACGAAACCTCATGAGAATTATGAGAAGAACTCACAGCGATATTAAAAATCATCCCTGGGAATATTTAACAAACAAACTGCAGTTGGAAGCTGTCCGTGGCTCAGCGACGATCCTGAAGAGAGCCTCGGCACAAAAGTTTGTGAACAGAAAACTTAACAGCTTGGTCCATGAATCGTGACCCCTTACTGAGATGAAGGTGGATACTTTGAGCCTGCCCTGGAGACTATATTCCACATTCTGAAACCCACATATGTAGATACCAATCAATGACACACACACACACACACACACACACACACACCACACACACACACAACACTGTCTTTTATTCGTATAAAGATGTGCGGAAATTGTATCTCTCCTTCCTCACTCAAAAACGTGAAATTAAATGACACACTTGGAAACGTGTGGAGATGCCCAGAGATGCCCGAAGTTGAGGTGTGTGGTGTATACAGAGCCTCGCAGCTATAAAAACGCCATTAAACACAAAAGAAGAAGAAGAACACCTGGTCTCACATCAAAAGAAAAATTATTCACAACAGCTGGAGTCAAATAACGGAGCACCCACCTCAAATGAGCTTCGTGGCAAGCTTCCATCGTATGTCGTTTTCAAGAGGAAGACACTGCCCAAAGACATGTTTCCAGCCGGCATCTGTTCGTGCGCAGATGAAGGTGGATAGACGAGGGACTTGTCGTGGTGACCATCTTTTTACATGCATCAATTTCTGCATGAACATCCGATGCAGCAGAATTAATCCACCAAGTTTGTTCCTTACACACTGACGCTATGCTAGCAAATGCTGATAGCAGGGAGTGGTTAAAACTAGGAACAACCAATCAACCCCAAGTACTTTTCTGTTCAAGGGCAGGACATACATTTAAAAGGAAGAAGAATTATCTCTCGAGAGCGAGGATCCACGAGACGATGAAGCTTTAAGAAGTACCAGTGCTGCTTGGTTCTTTTGGCTTCCTTTGGTTCTCTTCATTCTTCCCTCGTTTCTATCAGCGGTTCCCAACTTACTTCCCGCGCATTACTCGTGTCGACCAGACGAAATTTCTTACTTCGCAGGCCTTTGTATTTGACCCAGGTTTGAGGAACATTAGCTGCATCTCGGTGAACACCACAGAAGAACTTTTCTATTTCCCGGACTTGGTATTTTCATCACTTGAAAATCAACATTCGTGACGCGTGTTTCCCACCGGATTTCGACCCGGATTCCGAGGAGCATTGGCCATATGCATCTTGATTGAACTTCACCATTACTCCATCGCTCGTTGGCTGAGCATTATGGAGACTGGGAGACTGCTGCATTCATCTAACCACCATATGACCCACATGAGTGGAAATTCACACACACATAATTTCTATAGACTGTTCCAGACTGGGACACGTCTGAGTTGTCCGGATGCAGTCTCTCCGATGATGAGTATGTAATCCTGGATGCATTCATTGTCACAAGACCGACGACACCAAAGCGCTGCTCCGTCCGACCAACACTGATCTCGTCATTATCCCAAGTGGGATGACATCGCTCCTGCAGCCCCTCGATGTGTCCATCAACAAGCCTTTCAAGGACGGGCTACGTCGCTGCTGGTCCGACTGGATAATGAGTGGGGAGAAGACCTACGCCAAGAGTGGATGATGAGAAAGGTCGACCTTCTGATGATCTGCGGCTGGATCATCAAGGTGTGGAGGAGATACCGTCACACATCAAGTGAGCATTTCTAAATGCTGCATCTCCACAAACATGGACGGCACAGAGGACGACATCACTTGGGAGGAGGCAGCTGCAAATGACGGTGACAGCGACGGGGACTTGCTCTATCCTGATCGGACAAGGAGTTACGTGCCGTCTTCAACGAGGAAAGCATTGACGAGGATTCCTCGGTTTAGCTGAAAAGCTTCATCAAACCCAAACAGCCCTGTTCAGGGCCACAAATCCACAAGAAATATGTATGATACCGGTATGAATCCGTTTTCTTCCTTTTTCTAGTAATAAAAAATCCTCTTTATAATGTTAATAAAATTTGAGAGAAAAATATAAACTTCTTGCTATCCTCTCTTCTCTCTTCACTTCTGAAAATGAGAATATCACGGTTAGACAAAATTAAGCAGACATGGAGTAAGTATGCTGATACCTCCGTCACTTGTTCTGTACAAAATTAATGTACAAACCTATTACAGTAGATCGAGATCAGAAAATAAAATGATCAATAAATTCATTTATTTTGAGGGTGAAAAACATGGGTGTTGTTAATACAGGGCCATGGTTTATACACCGGAAAATACAGTAATGTTTGTTGAGGTGAGTTGTTTATTTGAAAGTTGAGTGGAGCAAAAAAGTGAAAGTATTAGTATTGTAATGAGATTTTAAGCGGTGTCGAAAGACCGTGAGATTTTGGAAATTTCTGGTTACTTCCAGATATTGAACCATCTTGTGTTGGTGAGCGATTTATAGTGTAATTTGCGAGTAGGATAATTATAGAGGGAAGGCATTTGTGAATGTCCTTTGACTGAGTATATGAATGGCTAAATTAGAGGAAAAGTGAGTTGAAGAAGAAGAGCCAATCATCATGTGTTGCTGTGTGCTTTGCTGTGCCGGTGTGCACGTTCGTGTATCTCTCGTGTTTTATACTGTAAATATTTAAACGCAATTTGCACGACACCACCTGCTGGTTGGATATAAATCGATGCAATAAACTTCGGTTGGTAACTTAAGAAGAATGGAAAAGTTATTAAACACATTTATTTCAACTTTGCAAAGGAATGGGCAAGCAATGTTCCAGAATGAAGGATTTAAGTGAGTGTGAAGGATGTGAAAACAAAATTTGGATATATTATGATCATTTGAGATTGTAAACACGAATAAAGTGCATTAATAAATACTGTCTGACCCCTCTGTTCGTGGAGGGTACGTTCCTGGAAAATGCCACGAATAGCAAATCCGCGAATAGCGGGGCATTGTTTCAATGGAAAAAGGGGGATAAGTTCTTGGCAGTTCGAGATTCATGAGCGAAAATCCAAAATCCCATGAAAAACTGCGAAAACGCGAAAAAAACAAAAACCGTGAAAATGCGAAGAAAAAAAACAAACCACAAGAAAAGCGTGAATACGCCCGCCGAAAAACTGCGAATATGTGAAGCACAGAGCCGTGAACGTCAAAGCAGTCGAATTCTATAACACGCGAATAAGCGGGGTCCGCGAACAGTGAATCCACAAAGAGCAGATTCTGACCGTATTTTGAATATTTAAGTATTGTATGCTCATGGGGGACGAGTTCGTGGATAAGATCGAAGAAGGAGGCAAGTAACACTTTGTCAGACAAGTTTTGGCAAGTGTCCACGCAAGTAATTAAGTTTTGAATCTTCGTCACAATCAGGTTGGCCTGCTAATCATGAATCACATCTCGCATCAATAGCTCACAACATTCAGAGCCTGGGTGTAAATTGCATATACAGTATACATATATACACACTCTATGTGTTTGTTCATTGTCTACTGTTGTCTTTGTACTTAACTTAATGGAATCATACACTGATGTCTCTGAATGTCCTCTTCCTGCATGCCATGTATGTACAAGCTCCTCCATGACAAATAGGCCCCCAAATAAACTTCAAAACAGCAGCCTCATTGCTGTGTCCACTCCATCCATTGTGTGCGAAAGAGACAGACACACACAGAGACAGTTTCTTCACCACTCTGGTGAATTACACTGAATAAAACGGAATGGTCTCGCTTCATTGGTTCCTGTTTTAAACATTTTGCAGCTGCAGTGGTTTTTTTTCTTTTTTAGGCATTTAATTCTTGTTGTTGCGATTTTCAGTCTAATTACTGATATTTTATCATTGAGAAGGAGGTTGTGTTGCTGGCATCCGAGCGGCCAAGTTCCTGTGTATACAAGATAAAGGTTTTCATGGTAAACTGCAGAATGAAGGTGATTTGGGTCATGGTGAATGCTCAGATGTGGTTATGTGCACACCACGGACCTGTTTTGCACTAGTGTGGGTGCTGCAGAATGCCGTCGGTTATTACGAGGTATATGGAGAAATGCTTGTAGTCTTTCCGTGCCAACATTGTGACAGAAAAAAAAAGAAACGGACTGCTTTGAAAAGAAATAAACCCAATATCCACAGTAATGGGTCAAACTTGTGGAGCAGCAGACAGCATCTCAATTCCTGTGGTGCAGAAACGAGAACCGTGCTTTCGCGCCAAGGCCTGCACTTTGCACGTGTGTGTGAGGCTTGTTCACAATTAGTAGAGGGAAACCCGGGCAGACAGCTGGGGAGTGGTGGAGGTGTGTGGGGGGGGGGGGGACTGCCGAAGATCGGAACGCCACGCTTCCTTCCAGCAGGCTAGAAGCCGTCAATGGACCGGGTTGGGATCTAAGAGGTCAGGTGACCTTTGCCGGAGTTTCAATTTGATACGGTGAAGTTGGATGAGATGATATTGCCAAAGACACTGCTTACTTAAAACTTATCTACCTGTTGAATAATGTGACATTTTTATTTCCAAGAGGAATCAACGGTTTGACTTCACATTTATGTTGTGACATAATATTGATATATAACTGTTTCTAAGGTATGCTGAAACAGCACATTATTACAGAAAAATTATTGTGACAGTAATCTTGGTGTTGGCTTAACGGTGAAGGTGGCTGGCTTGAGATCTCAGGGTCTTCAGTTTGAGGCCCTGTCGTTCCAATGAAATAACACCAGGTGGGTTGACTCAGCCTGTCATCCTTCCGAGGTCTGCAAAATGATTACCAGCTTACTGGTAACAGGGGCACAGCCGCCTTCCAGAAATGATGCAACCAGCAGCCACAGGCTACATACGAAATAACATTACAGAGTTTTCTCTACATTGACCAATGGACAAACTCGCATATATCGCTCACGGATATCAAAAGCAGACAAATTGCCGGTCTATGTTTGGGGCTTCACATCATTGGTTGACTTTGGTGCAGCTTGGAATTGAATGGAATTATCGAGCTTTGACATGGCGAATTTACATTGGACTTAAATTCCAGTGAAATGATTTCCCTTAATATGCAAAGTACACACTCATCTCCTTGTGGTCATTGAAGAACCTCATGGTGTTCTCGAAACGTTTACACATGAGGTGATGCTGATGCCAAATTTAAAAATTCCTGTCTGAAACTTATCCCTTCATGGCCTTCAAAAACAGCTGGGATTGATATGTGGTCCGGGCAAAACTTACTCGATTAAAACCGTACTTCAAGCTGACGGGTATTAGGAAAGGGAAGGAACACCGCTAGACCACTATGGCATAAAGAAACCCCTTTCCAAGGATAATTGCATCTCTTACCTCGGGCCCCAACAAAATTAACAAATCACTGAAGCAATATGGGAATCTTTAGCAATTTTTCTGTTAAATCCCCGACTGCAACAGCGTTATGACAATTTGAGAATACCTGATGACACCTGCTAATCAGGTGAACACGATAGTGGGGAAATTGAACATCCACAAGCGAATGCTAATAAACTGGACAATCCTCTCGCCGTCCTCTTTGGGAGGATTGGCGTGTTGGACGATGCAACATCTTGGACGGCTTGCGGTCTCCCCTCATCGCACAGATGTCGACGAGTGTGAGACGCAGCTCAGGATATGTGATGGTGGCGAGTGTACGAACACAGTCGGAAGCTACTCCTGCAGCTGTCCTCCTGGATTCTTCGCCTCGACCGACGGCTCTCGATGTCTCGGTGAGTGTCCGTGTACTGCAGAAAACATCATGGATTTCGTCATTTTACTCCTGATCTTGAATTTAATTGATTTATCTGAAGACATTAATTTTGTTTCCTCATTAAGAAAACCTGATATACAATAGTAATTGTGGGATTTGCCAATAACTCAGAGGCAACATATTCCGCTTTAAGCCTCAAACTCTGAGTTGATTCCTGACCAATTACGAGACTGTCATCCTGGTGCTCAGTCGACGAGCTATCTCCGGCACCCTGGCCAAATTCCAAATTCCTGCTCTAACCTGCAGTAGGCACTGCATCAGCAGCACGACCATGCCCCCCCCCCCAACCAAATGATGCCACCACAGCCATGTGTTGCTTATGAAAGAAGAAGGGAAGAAGATCTGCCTGACAGCTCACAAGCAGGGCATTGCATTGATGAGTGCGCTGTCTTTCAAAGGGAATGTTTATCCGGCTGTCCTATCTGCTACCTTTCGCTTGCAGACAGTAGAGATCCCAGAATACTTAATTTGAAAAGAGTATGTCATTGTGTGCCAATAACCTTGCCAAGTTCTGAATTAAAGTCCTGGTTGAGAGCTGCTTCCGAAGCCCCTTGCAATGGAGTGGCAACCTCTCCAAGGAATATCCTTAGCTCTGAAAACGTTCAGATCGATTGTGGGTGGATTATTGGTTCCGTTTCCCCTCATCAAAGATATATGTCAATCATAACATATGTGGTGGTAGCCTGGTGTTGGCTTAGTGGTTAGGGTGGCGGCTTGGGATCCCAGGTCCTGAGTTCAAGCCCCGTTGGCTGCTGAATTAACACCAGGGGGTTGACTCAGCCTGTCATCCTTCTGAGGTCGGCGAAATGAGTACCAGTGTACTGGTCCCGGTGTATGCCCCGGTTAGAATAGGTGTACCATATCCCTGTGTGTCGTAAGAGGCGACCAGGGTTGGCGTCAGGAAGGGCAGCTGCCATAAAACATTGCCTCAAGAAAAAGCCAACCCCTGCACAGCAGGGAAAAATGGCTGTAAAAACGGTCATTTTATTATTTTTTTAAACATATGTGGTGTATGGTACTTAAATTATGGGCTTCAATCAGAGAGTAAGAAGTTTGACCTCCCAGAGTGGATGCTCTAACCATTACACCACCATGTTTAGTCAACCATAGATTGGCAATCATGACGCAGGCTTTGATGTGTTTAATGGCCTCCTGCCATGCAGTCTGACTGACTGAACTGTAACTGACTTGCCATGCAGTCGGGTCATTCTTGTTTCCAGGCTCACGATCCAGAATTAGGACACGATTCATTGGTTCGATGGTGTCTTCCAAAATGTATCATCCGATGTAAGGCAGTTTTGTATTCATTTTGGATTTGGAAAACATTTGTGGTCATGGCAATGACAAGGCCTCTTACATATGTACCTGAAATGGGACTTTTTTATTTTTAGCTCACCTGGAACGTAGTTCCGGAGATCGTATGAAATGACACGTCATCCATCCGTCCATCCATCCATCCACAAACATTTGCAACTTCTTCTCTGAAACTGCACATACGATTTTGATGAAAATGACCACAACTTTCATCACCGGTCTGTACCAAAGTCTGTTCACGGCATAAAAAAATTGAGCCCTAGGGTGCCTACGGGGGTTGCCCCCCAAAATAGGTGTTTACTTTTCTTCTCAGAAATTACACAAGCAATTCCCATGAAACTTGACCATAACATTCATCACCCGTGATGTACCAAAGTTTGTTCATGGCATTAAAAAATCGGGGTCTAGGGGTCACGGAGTGAGTTTACGGGGGGAGTTGCCCCCAAAAGAGGTATTTGCTTTCTTCTCAGAAACTACACATGCAATTCTGATCAAACTTAACCACAACCTTCCCCACGCATAATGTACGAATGTTTGTTCCTGACATAAAAAACAAATATTGGGGTCTAAAAGTTCTATGTGGGGGGGGGGTTGCCCCCAAAAGAGGTATTTGCTTTCTTCTCAGAAACTCCACACACCATTCCGATGAAACTTGACCACAACGTTCATCACCCATGATGTACCAAAGTTGGTTCATGACATTTAAAACCAGAGAGTTGGTGTCAAAGCCACCCAATGCTCGCCTGTTTATACATTTATCGTTTTTAAAAGACTAGTCTAATAATATTTTTTATAAAGCATTGCAGTGAAGTCTGATCCAAAATCATTTAAAGCAATAAATGTATTTGTATATTGTAATCAGTAAAAAATAGTGTGGTAGATAAAAACATTAGAAAGGAAAAAACTTTAACGTTGATGTGCTACAAAAAAGTTAAGTTCAAAACAGCGTCAAAAATGAAAAAAAAATTGAAATTTTTTTTCATTTCAACTTCACTACATCAATATAAATATACCCCAAAGGACCTCCATGCCAAATATCAGCATCCTAGTACACATATTAATGAATGGCAAGCTTCTAAATAAATAACTTGCACCAAAAACTTTAACGTTGATGTGCTACAAAAAAGTTAAGTTCAAAACGGGTCAAAAATTTGAAATATTTGAAATTATTTTTAATTTCAACTTCACTACACCAATAGTATACCCCAAAGGAACTTCCATGCCAATATCAGCATCCTAGTACACATATATAAATGAATGGCAAGCTTCTAAATACTTGCACCAAAAACTTAACATTTTACACGCTCACGCTGACGCTCAC
>CM068956.1:176791786-176805941 GCA_035128595.1 Eptatretus atami
ACCAACCTCAGAAGGATGACAGGCTGAGTCAACCCCGCCTGGTGTTAATTCAGTGTCCAATGGAGCTCAAACTCAGGACCCTAGGTTCCCAAGCCACCTCCCTAACTGCGAAGCCAACGCCAGGCTACCAAGGTTTGGTCATGGCATTAAAAAACCAGAGTTGGTGTCAAAGCCACTCAATGCTCGCTTGTTTAAACATTTATCGTTTTTAAAAGACTAGTCTAATAATTAATATTTTTTATAAAGCATTGCAGTGAAGTCTGATCCAAATAATTTTTAAAGCAAATATATGTATTTGTATATTGTAATCAGTAACAAGAGCGCAAGTGAGCACAAATATACGCCGCACGCCCGAACAAGAAGTATATACAGAATTGTGCTACTACATGGAAAACAGCATCCTGGTTGCCATGGCAACCACTTTAGATGACGATGTCGTATGTCGCGACACACCGTCTCCACAGTCTGTACCTATGTGCCAAATATAAACGTGAAAGTTGAAAACTTTGGGAGTTAGAGTGCGGACAGGAACTGATGGAAAACAGCATCCTTGTTGCCATGGCAACCACTTTAGATGACAAACGTATGTTGCGGCACACCGTCTCCACAATCTGTACCTATGTACCAAATATGAAAGGTGAAAGTTGAAAACTTTGGGAGTTAGAAAAGAGAGAGATGAATCCATCCTTAGCAAACAATATCCCACCAACCGAGACACTAATGCCACTTCCGATACAACGCCACTTTGTAAATTGATGCTCAGGATTCTCAGAATGGATAACCTGCCAGACGGACACACTTCCTGGGTGGGATGATGGTGAGAATGTCTTTGGTTGAAGGCATGGAGCGAAAATTGGGCTGTAAGTGAGCGAGGAGGCTGATGAACGAAGTGTTTAGGAGTGAGGAGGTTTTGGGAAATAAGCTTGTCCAAAAGAGAAAAGGAAGATATTTTGATGAAGCAGAAGAAAATGACTGGTTTTTCCTGATGAAGTAAAAAGCAGTCAGGCATTTTAAGATGCATTTTGGAAAGCTGTTTTTTTTAATGTTGTGATGAGGTTTTAAGGAAGAGAAACGTTTTATTCATTTTGGGGATATATGCGAAGAAGGGAGAGGAAAATGAGTAACTGAGCATGAGGTTGGAGTTTTGGATTGTTTTTTTTTCTGATGTTGTTGTTGTTGGCTGTTGGGTTTTTTCCAAGTGTTTTTTCCTGTTTTTTCCTGAGTGAGGAAGGAGAGATATTTTTGTTTGAATTTTTGAGGGAGGAGGGGAAATGGATTGAGCTGAGGGATCGAAGTACAATAACTGGAATAAAAGGACGAAAATGAGGCAAAAAACGGAGGGGAAGCACACTCAACTATCACTCGGGAAGACAAATTAAACGATTCAACACAGCAGAATATGGATTTTGGACAGAAAAAATTGGAATCAGTCTGTCCACGTGTGCTGATCCCCAAAACTGGAAGGCCGAGGGAAAAGGCATTGGCACAACCAAAGGGGGCTCCAGGGGGCTCGCCCCCCACCTCTAGCTCAAGTTTGACCCCCACCACTGGCAGTGCATCGCAGTAGCATATCTCAGTTAGAGAATGTGATTGTCACTCTTTGTACTCTCACCCCATGCCTTGATTTTGCTTCGATTTTTGTAGACCTCTGCTACTATCTCATTTAGCAGATAACCTTAGCCTCCCCTACCCTGTCCCCAAGGAAAATCCTGATTGCCACCCCTGTCCAAAGCAAGGTTATAAATAAGGAACGTACTGCACAAAGGAAGATTCTATTGGTCCATCATGCCTGTTCGTATCCACATCTGACGTACTTAACTTTATGAGTTTTGAGCAAGAATTTATGACAGACATTCCAGTTAAAATTGAAGAAAAATAAACGATAAATAATTATACATACCCATGTGCAAGATATGACTAAATATAATGCTTTTATTTCACCATTCACATGCTACAGTCAACTGCTCCGGCTGCTATAATGTTTACGTGAGCAAGAAAATTAATATAAACACGACATTTTGTATACATAAGTTGATAGATATGTTGGTTTGTCTACTTGTATATGTCGGTTGATTAGAAAATAGGATCAAAATATTTGTTACAGAGAATCATGAATTGTTTAATTTTGCTTTCTGGTTAATATTCGAGTACCTGACTCGAGACCTTTTTATAAATATGCCTACATGTACGATCTTTGGATATTGGTACAGTTTTGTGAGCTACAGAGCAGTTTGTGTTGTAATTATATACTGTATATAATTACACAAGGAATAAGAACATGAAACTCCGTGAAAATGAACATTTCCGTGGGAATTGAAACTGTACTTTTTTTATCATGAGGTAATACTCAGACCGCTCCACCAGCTATGCAGTCCTGCCGAATTAGTTTCTGAGAATTGGAATTCCTTGGAATGTCTGGGAATTGTCCTGAAATTTGTGTTATGATTGATCCTGAAATTAATTGAGTCAGAAAGCATTTATGATGCATTGACCGTAACATTGTTAAGCTTGGCTTCTGATGAAAGTACTTCCGTAAGGCAGGGGGTTAAGTACGGCATACTTTTAAAAAGCACTTTTGAAGCAATGAAGATTCTATCCACGAGGAATTCAATGCAGCATTTCACAGCCAATCACACATTCATAAGTGTAAGACACGGCTGCCTCCGTGGACAATCAATGAAGTTTTAAAAATTTTTTTCCTAAATGGCCATTTTTTCATATAAAGATGTGAAATGACAAATTCAATAATGATCAGATCCAGTTTGTGGAAAGTTTGAGCTTGGTTATCCTTTAAGGAACATGCTGATGGATAAGGTAGAAATTTAATTTATTCTCATAAGGACAAATCAAGAATCAATAAGTCATTGAGTGGAAATGCCATGAAATGCAATCAGAGAACATCGAAGTGTTAAATGAGAAAGCGGTTAACAAGAAACAGTTACAGGAAGTTTTTTGAGTGCGACGAAGCACGATGAATAAGAAATTTCCTGTACATTTGTGTGAAGTAAATTGTTATCATTGATATATGAACAATATGTTAAAAGGCGATGCAAGACGTTTGTGAACCACTAAAGAAAATGTCAAAAATTCTTTATGAGTGACCTGTAAAGCGGTGGTATTCGTTTTCGGTTGGTGTGGTTCATGCTTTTATACTTCTGATTCGATAAGGAACAAATTTGTTTACCTTGCCACCGAAGGTGATGGAGGTTATGTTTTTCACCCTGTCTGACTGTCTGTCTGTCTGTTTGGCTTGTCTCTGGCAGGATACCTCAAAAAGTTATGGACGGATCAAATGAAATTTGTGGACAGGTTGGTGTGTAACAAGGACGAATTGATCATATTTGGTGAAGATCTGGGTACCAGAATTTTTTAAATGATTCTCATCATGAGAGATGGGGTCAAAACGATATACCACTTCAGGATAGCATGATATTTTCAAAAAGTGGTGGACAGATTATGACAAAACTTGTTGGACAGGACGAGTTGTGTAGGTGAGAAGAAAAAGCTGAATTAGATTGTGGTTAAGGACAAGCAGATACAGATCTGGCCTCTCAGTGGGCTACAAAATGTAAACTGTTCAGCCGGCAGAAGTATGCGCTCTACTAAGTGTCATTCTAGTTATTATGACTACCGTATTTTTGGTGTATAAACTGCACTTTTTTTATTGGCAAAAAAAGGTAAAAGTATGGGGTGCGGACGTGCGGTAATACATGGTATCGAAAAAAAACATCAGTCTTACCGATGATCAATGCTGAATTTCAATTATATTTCAAATGAAACTTTTGTAGCAGTCGGAACATGCTGTTAAACTCAATTCTGCCATTTAAATTTTTAAAATCGGTTCAAGGTTATGAGTTTGTACAGTGTTTTATTAAGCACTAGCAAATACACCTGTCACTTCACTGACAGGGACATAAAGGGGGGGAGAGGGAGGAGGAGGGAGAGAGAGGGAGAGAGAGGGAGAGAGAGGGAGAGAGAGAGAGAGAGAGAGAGAGAGGGAGAGAGAGGGAGAGAGAGAGAGAGAGAGAGAGAGAGAGAAGGAGAGAGACAGGTGTAAGGTGGGAGGGGAGGAAGAAGGGGATCGAGGGGGGAGGTGGGTAGAACAACACTCACCAAACATTTCTGCAGAGAGAGAGAGAGAGAGAGAGAGAGAGAGAAGAGAGAGAGAGAAGAGAGGAGAATAATGTGGGAGGAGATGGCTGCATTTTATTAGGAGGGGGGGAGTGAGGAGGGACAAAGTGAGAGAGAAGGGTTGGGGGTGGGGGGAGGAAAAAAGAAATGACAGGTGAGAGGGTGGAGGTGGGGTTAGCAAAGAGAATATGTGTCACTTAATGACCGAACACGAAAGAAAAAAAAGTGTCAGAACAGCTATAAACACAAGACACAACAGAGTTTGTTAAAGTAATCCGCTCGCACATCTGCAAAAACTGGCATTCCAGTTCCAGAAAATTTGTGGGGAAATGAACCAAAAGCAAACACTGAAAGCATGGAAGTACCGCTCACGAACCTAATGATCCCATCGAGCATGAACATAAAAACAAAGCATTGCGACCAGATATACTTGGTACAAAAAAAAACGAGAGAAGAAGGCATTGGTAATGAGTGTTAATACCAGTGATTTTGGACTAAACGATGCAGAAATCCGAAAAATGACCAAAATACCAAGACCTCAGAATGAACTGAAAAGATCCTGGAAGCTGAAGAATGCCAAAGTTTGTACCAGTGATGACGAAGAACCTCATGAGAATGATGAAGAAGAACCTCACAGCGATATTAAAAATCATCCCTGGGAATAATTATAACAAACAAACTGCAGTTGGAAGCTGTCCGTGGCTCAGCGACGATCCTGAAGAGAGCCTCGGCACAAAAGTTTGTGAACAGAAAACTTAACAGCTTGGTCCATGAATCGTGACCCCTTACTGAGATGAAGGTGGATACTTTTGAGCCTGCCCTGGGAGACTATATTCACATTCTGAAACCCACATATGTAGATACCAATCAATGACACACACACACACACACACACACACACACACACACACACACACACACACACAAACTGTCTTTTATTCGTATAAAGATGTGCGGAAATTGTATCTCTCCTTCCTCACTCAAAAACGTGAAATTAAATGACACACTTGGAAACGTGTGGAGATGCCAGAGACGCCCCGAAGTTGAGGTGTGTGGTGTATACAGAGCCTCGCAGCTATAAAAACGCCATTAAACACAAAAGAAGAAGAAGAACACCTGGTCCCACATCAAAAGAAAAATTATTCACAACAGCTGGAGTCAAATAACGGAGCACCCACCTCAATGAGCTTGCGTGCCAAGCTTCCATCGTATGTCGTTTTCAAGAGGAAGACACTGCCCAAAGACAAGTTTCCAGCCGGCATCTGTTCGTGCGCAGATGAAGGGTGGATAGACGAGGGACTTGTCGTGGTACCATCTTTTTACATGCATCCAATTTCTGCATGAACATCCGATGCAGCAGAATTAATCCACCAAGTTTGTTCCTTACACACTGACGCTATGCTAGCAAATGCTGGATGCAGGGAGTGTTTAAAACTAGGAAAAACCAATCAACCCCAAGTACTTTTCTGTTCAAGGGCAGGACATTAGTTTAAAAGGAAGAAGAATTATCTCCGAGAGCGAGGATCCACGAGACGATGAAGCTTTAAGAAGTACCAGTTGCTGCTTGGTTCTTTTGGCTTCCTTTGGTTCTCTTCATTCTTCCCTCGTTTTCTATCAGCGGTTCCCAACTTACTTCCCGGCGATTACTCGTGTCGACCGACGAAATTTCTTACTTCGCAGGCCTTTGTATTTGACCCAGGTTTGAGGAACATTAGCTGCATCTCGGTGGAACCACCACAGAAGAACTTTTCTATTTCCCGGACTTGGTATTTCATCACTTGAAAATCAACATTTCGTGACGCGTGTTTCCCACCGGGACGACACCAAAAGCGCTGCTCCGTCCGACCATTGCACTGATCTCATGTCTTGATCCCAATGTGGGATGACATCGCTCCTAGAGGCCCCTCGAGTGTTCCATCAACAAGCCGTTCAAGGACGGGACTACGTCCGCTGCTGGTCTGACTGGATAATGAGTGGGGAGAAGACCTATGCCAAGAGCGGCGATGATGAGAAAGGTCGACCTTCTGATGATCTGCGGCTGGATCATCAAGGTGTGGGAGGAGATACCGTCACACATCAAGTGAGCATTTCTAAAATGCTGCATCTCCAACAACATGGACGGCACAGAGGACGACATCACTTGGGAGGAGGCAGCTGCAAATGACGGTGACAGGCGACGGGGACTTGCTCTATCCTGATTCGGACAAGGAGTTACGTGCGTCTTCAACGAGGAAACTTTTCCTCGGGTTTAGCTGAAAAGCTTCATCAAACCCAAACGGCCCTGTTCAGGGCCACAATCCACAAGAAATATGTATGATACCGGTATGAATCCGTTTTCTTCCTTTTTCTAGTAATAAAAAAATCCTCTTTATAATGTTAATAAAATTTGAGAGAAAATATAAATTTTGCTATCCTCTCTTCTCTCTTCAACTTCTTGAAAATGAGATATACACGTTAGACAAAATTAAGCAGACATGGGAGTAAGTATGCTGATACCTCCGTCACTTTGTTCTGTACAAAATTAATGTACAAACCTATTTAGATCGAGAATCAGAAAATAAATAATCAATAAATTCATTTATTTTGAGGGTGAAAAACATGGGTGTTGTTAATACAGGGCCATGGTTTATACACCGGAAAATACAGTAATGTTTGTTAGGTGAGTTGTTATTTTGAAATTGAGTGGAGCAAAAAAGTGAAAGTATTAGTATTGTAATGAGATTTTAAGCGTGTCGAAAGACCGTGAGATTTTGGAGAATTTCTGGTTACTTCCAGATATTGAACCATCTTGTGTTGTGAGCGATTTATAGTGTAATTTGCGAGTAGGATAATTATAGAGGGAGAGGCATTTGTGAATGTCCTTTGACTGAGTATATGAATGGCTAAATTAGAGGAAAAAGTGAGTTGAAGAAGAAGAGCCAATCATCATGTGTTTTGCTGTGTGCTTTGCTGTGCCGGTGTGCACGTTCGTGTATCTCTCGTGTTTTATACTTTAAATATTTAAACGCAAGTTTGCACGACCCCA
Organism: Eptatretus atami; assembly: GCA_035128595.1. Lineage (NCBI taxonomy): Eukaryota > Metazoa > Chordata > Myxini > Myxiniformes > Myxinidae > Eptatretus > Eptatretus atami. The sequence continues at coordinate 176,798,943 of CM068956.1, forward strand.
CCTGCTGGTTGGATATAAATCGATGCAAATAAACTTCGTTTTGGTAACTTAAGAAGAATGGAAAAGTTATTAAACACATTTTATTTCAACTTTGCAAAAGGAATGGGCAAGCAATGTTCCAGAATGAAGGATTTAAGTGAGTGTGAAGGATGTGAAAAACAAAATTTGGATATAATTATGATCATTTGAGATTGTAAACACGAATAAAAGTGCATTAATAAATACTGTCTGACCCCTCTGTTCGTGGAGGGGTACGTTCCTGGAAAATGCCACGAATAGCAAATCCGCGAATAGCGGGGCATTGTTTCAATGGAAAAAGGGGGATAAGTTCTTGGCAGTTCGAGATTCATGAGCGAAAATCCAAAATCCCATGAAAACTGCGAAAACGCGAAAAAAACAAAACTCGGAAAATGCGAAGAAAAAAAACAAACCACAGAAAAGCGTGAATACGCCCGCAGAAAAACTGCGAATATGTGAAGCACAGAGCCGTGAACGTCAAAGCAGGTCGAATTCTATAAACCGCAAATAAGCGGGGTCCGCGAACAGTGAATCCACAAAGAGCAGATTCTGACCGTATTTTGAATATTTAAGTATTGTATGCTCATGGGGACGAGTTCGTGGATAAGATCGAAAGAAGGAGGCAAGTAACACTTTGTCAGACAAGTTTTGGCAAGTGTCCACGCAAGTAATTAAAGTTTTGAATCTTCGTCACAAATCAGGTTGGCCTGCTAATCATGAATCACATCTCAATCAATAGCTCACAACATTCAGAGCCTGGGTGTAAATTGCATATACGTATACATATATACACACTCTATTGTTTTGTTCATTGTCTACTGTTGTCTTTGTACTTAACTTAATGGAATCATACACTGATGTCCTTGAATGTCCTCTTCCTGCATGCCATGTATGTACAAGCTCCTCCATGACAAATAGGCCCCCAAATAAACTTCAAAACAGCACCTCATTCTGGTTCCACTCCATCCATTGTGTGCGAAAAGAGACAACACACACAGAAGACAGTTTCTTCACCAACTCTGGTGAATTACACTGAATAAAACGGAATGGTCTCGCTTCATTGGTTCCTGTTTTAAACATTTTGCAGCTGCAGTGGTTTTTTTTCTTTTTTAGGCATTTAATTCTTGTTGTTGCGATTTTCAGTCTAATTACTGATATTTTATCATTGAGAAGGAGGTTGTGTTGCTGGCATCCGACGGCCAAGTTCCTGTGTAATACAAGTAAAGGTTTCATGGTATAACTGCAGATGAAGGTGATTTGGGTCATGTGAATGCTCAGATGTGTTATGTGCACACCACGGACCTTGTTTTGCACTAGTGTGGGTGCTGCAGATGCCGTCGGTTATTACGAGGTATATGGAGAAATGCTTGTAGTCTTTCCGTGCCAACATTGTGACAGAAAAAAAAGAAACGGACTGCTTTGAAAAGAAAATAAACCCAATATCCACAGTAATGGGTCAAACTTGTGGAGCAGCAGACAGCATCTCAATTCCTGTGGTGCAGAAACGAGAACCGTGCTTTTCGCGCCAAGGCCTGCACTTTGCACGTGTGTGTGAGGCTTGTTCACAATTAGGTAGAGGGAACCCGGGCAGACAGCTGGGGGAGTGGTGGATGGTGTGTGTGGGGGGGGGGACTGCCGAAGATCGGAACGCCACGCTTCCTTCCAGCAGGCTAGAAGCCGTCAATGGACCGGGTTGGGATCTAAGAGGTCAGGTGACCTTTGCCGGAGTTTCAATTTGAATTACGGTGACAGTTGGATGAGATGATATTGCCAAAGACACTGCTTACTATAAAACTTATCTACCTGTTGAATAATGTGACATTTTTATTTCAAGAGGAATCAACGGTTTGACTTCACATTTATGTTGTGACATAATTTAATTATATAACTGTTTTAAGGTATGCTGAAACAGCACATTATTAAAGAAAAATTATTGTGACAGTAATCTTGGTGTTGGCTTAACGGTGAAGGTGGCTGGCTTGAGATCTCAGGGTCTTCAGTTTGAGGCCCTGTCGTTCCAATGAAATAACACCAGGTGGGTTGACTCAGCCTGTCATCCTTCCGAGGTCTGCAAAATGATTACCAGCTTACTGGTAACAGGGGCACAGCCGCACTTCCAGAAATGATGCAACCAGCAGCCACAGGCTACATACGAAATAACATTACAGATTTTCTCTACATTGACCAATGGACAAACTCGCATATATCGCTCGACGGATATCAAAAGCAGACAAATTGCCGGTCTATGTTTGGGGCTTCACATCATTGTTGACTTTGGTGCAGCTTGGATTGAATGGAATTATCGAGCTTTGACATGGCGAATTTACATTGGACTTAAATTCCAGTGAAATGATTTCCCTTAATATGCAAAGTACACACTCATCTCCTTGTGGTCATTGAAGAACCTCATGGTGTTCTCGAACGTTTACACCACATGAGTGATGCTGATGCCAAATTTAAAAATTCTGTCTGAAACTTATCCCTTCATGGGCCTTCAAAAACAGCTGGGATTGATATGTGGTCCGGGCAAAACTTACTCGATTAAAACCGTACTTCAAGCTGACGGTATTTAGGAAAGGGAAGGAACACCGCTAGACCACTATGGCATAAAGAAACCCCTTTCCAAGGATAATTGCATCTCTTACCTCGGTCTCAACAAAAATTAACAAATCACTGAAGCAATATGGGAATCTTAGCAATTTTTCTGTTAAATCCCCGACTGCAACAGCGTTATGACAATTGAAGAATACCTGATGACACCTGCTAATCAGGTGAACACGATAGTGGGGAAATTGAACATCCACAAGCGAATGCTAATAAACTGGACAATCCGCTCGCCGTCCTCTTTGGGAGGATTGGCGTGTTTTGGACGATGCAACATCTGTGACGGCTTGCGGTCTCCCCTCATCGCACAGATGTCGACGAGTGTGAGACGCAGCTCAGGAATATGATGGTGGCGAGTGTACGAACACAGTCGGAAGCTACTCCTGCAGCTGTCCTCCTGGATTCTTCGCCTCGACCGACGGCTCTGATGTCTCGGTGAGTGTCCGTGTACTGCAGAAAACATCATGGATTTCGTCATTTTACTCCTGATCTTGAATTTAATTGATTATTCTGAAGACATTAATTTTGTTTCCTCATTTAAGAAAACCTGATATACAATAGTAATGTGGGATTTGCCAAGATAACTAAGAGGCAACATATTCCGCTTTAACCTCAAACTCTGAGTTGATTCCTGACCATTACAGACTGTCATCCTGGTGCTCAGTCGGCGAGCTATCTCCGGCACCCTGGCCAAATTCCAAATTCCTGCTCTAAACCTGCAGTAGGCCCTGCATCAGCAGCACGACCTTGCCCCCCCCCCAACCAAATGATGCCACCCACAGCCATGTGTTGCTTATGAAAGAAGAAGGGAAAAAAGATCCTGACAGCTCACAAGCAGGGCATTCATTGATGAGTGCGCTGTCTTTCAAAGGAATGTTTATCCGGCTGTCCTATCTGCTACCTTTCGCTTGCAGACAGTAGAGATCCCAGAATACTTATTTTGAAAAAGTATGCATTGTGTGCCAATACCTTGCCAAGTTCTGAATTAAAGGCCTGGTTGAGAGCTGCTTCCGAAGCCCCTTGCAATGGAGTGGGAACCTCTCCAGGAATATCCTAGCTCTGAAAACGTTCAAGATCGATTGTGGGTGGATTATTGGTTCCGTTTCCCCTCATCAAAGATATATATGTCAATCATAACATATGTGGTGGTAGCCTGGTGTTGGCTTAGTGGTTAGGGTGGCGGCTTGGATCCAGGGTCCTGAGTTCAAGCCCCGTTGGCTGCTGAATTAACACCAGGGGGTTGACTCAGCCTGTCATCCTTCTGAGGTCGGCGAAAATGAGTACCAGTGTACTGGTCCCGGTTTGCCCCGGTTAGAATAGGTGTTACATATCCCTGTGTGTCGTAAGAGGCGACCAGGGTTGGCGTCAGGAAGGGCATCGGCCATAAAACATTGCCTCAAGAAAAAGCCAACCCCTGCACAGCAGGGAAAAATGGCTGTAAAAACGGTCATTTTATTATTTTTTAATAACATGTGGTGGTATGGTACTTAAATTATGGGGCTTCAATCAGAGAGTAAGAAGTTTGACCTCCCAGAGTGGATGCTCAACCATACACCACCATGTTAGTCAACCATAGATTGGCAATCATGACGCAGGCTTTGATGTGTTTAATGGCCTCCTGCATGCAGTCTGACTGACTGAACTGTAACTGACTTGCCATGCAGTCGGGTTCATTCTTGTTTCCAGGCTCACGATCTAGAATTAGGACAACGGATTCATTGGTTCGATGGTGTCTTCCAAAATGTATCATCCGATGTAAGGCAGTTTTGTATTCATTTTTTGGATTTGGAAAACATTTGTGGTCATGGCAATGACAAGGCCTCTTACATATGTACCTGAAATGGGGACTTTTTATTTAGCTCACCTGGAACGTAGTTCCGGAGATCGTATGAAATGACACGTCATCCATCCGTCCATCCATCCATCCACAAACATTTGCAACTTCTTCTCTGAAACTGCACATACGATTTTGATGAAATTTGACCACAACTTTCATCACCGCGTCTGTACCAAAGTCTGTTCACGGCATAAAAAAATTGAGCCCTAGGGTGCCTACGGGGGTTGCCCCCCAAAATAGGTGTTTACTTTCTTCTCAGAAATTACACAAGCAATTCCCATAAAACTTGACCATAAACATTCATCACCCGTGATGTACCAAAGTTTGTTCATGCATTAAATATCGGGGTCTAGGGGTCTACGGAGTGAGTTTACGGGGGGAGTTGCCCCCAAAAGAGGTATTTGCTTTCTTCTCAGAAACTACACATGCAATTCTGATCAAACTTAACCACAACCTTCCCACCGCATGATGTACGAATGTTTGTTCCTGACATAAAAAAAAAACAAATATTGGGGTCTAAAAGTTCCTATGGGGGGGGGGGGGTTGCCCCCCAAAAGAGGTATTTGCTTTCTTCTCAGAAACTCCACACACCATTCCCGATGAAACTTGACCACAACGTTCATCACCATGATGTACCAAAGTTGGTTCATGACATTTAAAACCAGAGAGTTGTTGTCAAGCCACCCAATGCTCGCCTGTTTATACTTTATCGTTTTTAAAAGACTGTCTAATAATATTTTTTATATAAAGCATTGCAGTGAAGTCTGATCCAAATCATTTTTATAGCAATAAATGTATTTGTATATTGTAATCAGTAAAAAATAGTGTGGTAGATAAAAACATTAGAAAGAAAAAACTTTAACGTTGATGTGCTACAAAAAAGTTAAGTTCAAAAGCAGTTCAAAAATGAAAAAAAAAATTGAAATTTTTTTTTCATTTCAACTTCACTACATCAATATAATATACCCCAAAGGAACCTCCATGCCAAATATCAGCATCCTAGTACACATATTAATGAATGGCAAGCTTCTAAATAAATAACTTCACCAAAAACTTTAAGTTGATGTGCTACAAAAAAGTTAAGTTCAAAACGGGTCAAAAATTTGAAATATTTGAAATTATTTTTTAATTTCAACTTCACTACCACAATAGTATACCCAAAAGAACTCCATGCCAAATATCAGCATCCTAGTACACATATTAAATGAATGGCAAGCTTCTAAATAACTTGCACCAAAAACTTAAACATTTTCAACGCTCAACGCTCACAGCCGGGGGTATCGCTATAGCTCTCTGTTCTTCGAACAGGCGAGCTAAAAAATCAGGGTCGAAGGGGAGTACGGGGGGTTGCTCCCAAAATATGTATTTGCTTTCTTCTCCAAAACCACATACCCAATTTTGAGTGAAACTTGACCATGACCTTCATCATCCATGATGTACCAAGGTTTGGTTCCCTCGTTTGCAGCCTTTTTGGCTGCTGGTTGCATCATTGGTTAGGGGCGTGGCTATACCGCTGATGCAGTGCCCCTATTACCATACACTGGTGCTCATTTCACCAACCTCAGAAGGATGACAGGCTGAGTCAACCCCGCCTGGTGTTAATTCAAGTGTCCAATGGAGCTCAAACTCAGGACCCTAGGTTCCCAAGCCACCTCCCTAACTGCGAAGCAACGCCAGCTACAAAGGTTTGGTCATGGCATTAAAAAAACCAGAGTTGGTGTCAAAGCCACTCAATGCTCGCTTGTTTAAACATTTATCGTTTTTAAAAGACTAGTCTAATAATTAATATTTTTTATAAAGCATTGCAGTGAAGTCTGATCCAAATAATTTTAAAGCAATATATGTATTTGTATATTGTAATCAGTAAACAAGAGCGCAAGTGAGCACAATATACCCCGAACAAGAAGGTATATACAGAATTGTGCTACTACATGGAAAACAGCATCCTGGTTGCCATGGCAACCACTTTAGATGACGATCGTATGTCGCGACACACCGTCTCCACAGTCTGTACCTATGTGCCAAATATGAAACGTGAAAGTTGAAAACTTTGGAGTTTAGAGTGCGGACAGGAACTGATGGAAAACAGCATCCTTGTTGCCATGGCAACCACTTTAGATGACAAACGTATGTTGCGGCACACCGTCTCCACAATCTGTACCTATGTACCAAATATGAAAGTGAAAGTTGAAAACTTTGGAGTTAGAGTGCGGACAGGAACTGATGGAAAACAGCATCCTGGTTGCCATGGCAACCACTTTAGATGAAAACGTATGTCACGACACACCGTCTCCACAGTCTGTAACAGTACCAATATGAAACGTGAAAGTTGAAAACTTGGAGTTAGAGTCGGACAGAAACGGACAGACGACAGACAGACGGACGACCCGGTATCAACATAATACGCCCCGATATATATATAGTATATTATATATCGGGCGTATAAAAAAATAGTGTGGTAAAATTAAAAACATTTAAAAGGAAAAAAATAAACTTTGCACCAAAAACGTTAACATTTTCAACGCTGCGTGACAGCCACT
>CM068956.1:176806104-176829863 GCA_035128595.1 Eptatretus atami
GCGTTGGTGCTGCCTCGGCAGTCTCCTTGGCTAATGACCACAATCCTGGACGGGTCGCCACTCCGACACAGTATACCAGCATGCTGGCACTCATTTTGCCGATTTTGCAGGATGACAGGCTGAGTTAACCCCACCTGGTATTAATTCAACAGTTGAGCGGCCGAGCTTTGAGCGTCAGGACACGAGGATCCACCACACAACTAACCATTAAGCCAACACCAGGATGGCCCACCCAATTAGGTGCACTTATAACAAGGTGTTTGTCAGAATTGCATTAGAAAATTAATATACCAGAGATACAATGACTAAACGGGAGATGTTGGCACCGGAATCAGTGCACTTTCAAATAAGATACAGTAGGCTATGACCTGCCGATCATCACGTTAAAATCAACAGCAAATACGAGCAGCCTGAAGATACCACAAAGTCCGCATTTAAAGCAGTCAATTACACAGAGGTAAGGTTATGCACAAAGCACTAGATATGGGATATGCAAAGCACCAAACACAACATTTTAACTTAAATCAGAAGTACAAGCAGCCGACCACGGTGGGTGCTGACCACAACACAACCTTTTTCCTTTTGTTAGCCTTTTCGTATATCCATGTCTTTTTCTACTGCTGCTAGCTAGCGCTCTCCATGACTCGTCCCTCGTGACTCGTGTCACTAATCTCACGACTCGCCAGATTTGACGGTTGACGGTTTTATTTATTAAATGATGCATGCACCAAAAACAGGTTTTATCTGCATAATTTCAAATGTAAGCACGATTGCAAACACAAATATTTTTAAACGGAGGTTGACGGGTTGTGAAAGCACTTAATCTTTAATTATGTAAATTTATGTCTTTTCCTTATTCATATCATATTATGACTATATTACATTTATACCTAACTTACAACCAATCAGTCGGTAACCTGCTTAATAGGGTCTGTCGTCTTGGCTGCTGGCGTTGGGCTTGCGTTATTATCTTTTATCTTGTGAGCTTGGACTGTATTGTCTTGCCAATTGCTTTTGGAGATGCGCTGGCAAGCGCACACTTTTCTCTTGACTGTTATTCAAGAAGATATTATTAAAGAACATTTATCCAAGAAGGCCTTATTATTCACCACGTTGAACATCTGGAATAAGGGTTTTAGTTCAACAGGTGAACTCTTAACAGCAAGGAGTTCACAGTGGGCGCTCGTCCTTAAACACTAAGTTGTTCACAGGGTGCAACAGGGCATAAATGGGTGGCGTACAAGTGGGGGGGGGCACCAGATGCGCCATGGGGGGCATTGCACCCAATGCCCCCCCCCTAGCGACGGCCTGGTTACGTATATTGTGGGTTATCCACACCTATCAGTGGTTCCCTGATTTTCTTATCCAGTCACTATCAGGTAGCACCCAGGGGTATTGATTGCCCCTTGTTTTTTTTTTTTTTTATACTGCACATGATCTAAGTCTCATCATGGAGCTGCCCCCCCCCATCCCCCCTTCACACACACAACACACACACACACACAACCCCATGAGCTTGGGAGAAGTACTGTCACCTCTCAGGGTACTCTGGGTACCAGCAACATCACAACAATAGCACCACTTTTCTCACCACACTCAGCAGGGCATTTCCTGATGGATGCACAGCATATGGGGATTGTCTGTGCTCTTAACCTTCATTAAATGCTGACCAACAAGCAAGGAAGCAGCACATACAGTTTTTAAAAGTCTTTTGTATGAACCAGCCAGGATTTGAACCACCAACCTCCCAGACTCAACGCTGTCCCTCTAACACTCTAACCCTTACACCACCAGGTCTGGCTTTCAGATAAATGTAATTTGTGAAGATGAAGAGCTCAATATTTTTCCATTGTTTTCAATGAATCTGTTGGGTACCTTCCAAGCTACCACTTGATGGTCTCAAGGAGCAGTTCATCGGGCTTGCCGACTCTTGGGTTTTTGTACATTTAGTGAAGCTCATAATTGTTGTGGTGCTAGCTTTTATCACAAGTTGCACACTTTTTAACTTTTAGGTATACTCATTTAATTTATTATCCTACCAAATTCAATATCTGTGCTTGTCATGCAAGTTAATGGCATGCCAGAGTTTGAAAATGGCTCACACGGTTTGTCGTCTTTTCACAAGCCCCACTAGGCCTCAGGCTCTCTATCCCAAAGACTCACTCGCTTTATGAACATTTACTGTTTCACTTCGTTTTTGGAATAGAAACCTCTGTTGATTTTTATCACACTCTTGTATAAATAGGGCACAAGATGTTGTATAAATGGCTGTTTTGTTAACGAACCCGAATATGAAAGTCTGTGGGCGTCCGGTTGCAGGATTGTGGTGAGAAGGTGGCTTTTCGCCATGATGAAACAATGGCGGACTGTGTAGCAGCACATGCTGTGTGAGCTAACAGAGGACTTTGAGTTTCTTAGTCACAGTCATGGGTGCAGCACGGCGTTGTGCACGGTGTGAGGTTACGATTGTGCCTCGCCAGCACTTTTAAAATGGCAAAAAACTTCGTGAAAGTGTTTTACTGGTCTCGGTGAAAGTTTTTCTTTAAAATTTGGTTTTAATTTTGGGAAATGGAATAGGGATTTGATATCTTGAAGAACGATTAATTTTGTTTTGTTAGTCTTGAATCCTAGAGCCTGGTGTTGGCTTCGTGGTTAGGGTGGCCGGCTTGGGATCCAAAGGTCCTGAGTTCGAGTCCCGTTTACTGCTGAATTAACACCAGGGGGTTGACTCAGCCTGTCAAACTTCTGAGGTCGGCGAAATGAGTACCAGTGTCCTGGTCCCGGTGTATGCCCCGGTTAGAATAGGTGTACCATATCACTGTGTGTCATAAGAGGCAACCAGGGTTGGCGTCAGGAAGGGCATCCGGCCATAAAACATTGCCTCAAGAAAAGCTAACCCCTGCTCAGCAGGGAAAAATGGCTGTAAAAACGGCTGTGTTAGTCTTGAATCCATTCATGACATCAAATATCTTTTAGATTGTGAAGTCATGAAAAAACGAGGAAACGCAAATTAAGAAAGAAAATAAAAAATATATTAAATAACTGAATAAATCCATGAATCTTGCGTAGGTTTGTTAAATAAGTTTGGAGCACCTTGTTTCATGATTTATGTTGTCTTTCTGTCCAGTCTGGGTTTGAATCCTTTTCCACCTATGATCTCTCATTCTGGTGTTTCACAGGCAGGGTAATTCATCAATGTGTGTGCATCATCCCTCGGATGCACGTCAAACTGGGCTTCCCATCTTGTGGCATTAGTTGGTGGACATTAAAAATCCAACGGTGTCATTCGCGAAGAGTAGTCGAGTTATCGCCGGCACCCTGAACAAATTACAAATTCCTGCCCCAAATCAGCTCCAGTTGAACCGTCAGGCCGAGCCAGCCGGTTCATGTTACACATGAACCAAACTTCCCCCTCGGCCGACCCCACACATAGGTGAGATTAATTGATGATGTTAAAGGAGTCGGAGTTTTTATATTGTTTTAGGTCAGTGGTCTCCAGTATGGAGGGATGTGGCCTCTAAGAAGTCACAATTGATGCTCCTTGCGGTGGGGAAAACACACCAACTAATGTCAATGATTTCAATGGAAATGGCAGTTTTGATCGTTTTGTATTGCATTGTAATCAGACCTGCCGTCGAGTCCCAAGGGTCAAATCTCGAGTTGAGCCTCGAGACATAAAACGTTTTCTGATTGAACACTGGTATGTTCTGGATTATTGCCCTGTCTCTTCTCACCTCGACCCCTACATACTTACCTGATCTTTTTCCCTTACTTCCCAACCCATCCTCACTCAGCCATTGACAGCCTTCCCTTCGTTCCTGCTGTTCTTCTCCATCGCTTTCTCATTTTTATAAACTAAAACACATGCTATGTTCTCTGTGCCCAAGCCACAATGAAAGGATAGCACCGTGACAAATGGTGCTATCAGTCCAGACAAGAATAATGTTGATGAAAATTATTTTCTGAATGGAGAAAGAACAAATCAATAAATAGCAATAAAATAGGAATGAATTAAGAATGTAATTAAGGCCTTTTTTTTTTTAAATTCACCTTTATTTTAAAGCACTTTTATTACGAATTAATTGTTTACACTCCGATTGCTCATTGCCAGAAGTTAGCAGAAATTAAATAAACACAAGCACTACAAAGTACGTTTGATGTAGTTTCTGCAGCCTTTCTGAATTTTGTCGACAAAGGTTACAAACTCTTGACTGATCGTTCAATGGTGTCTAACGATGATCAACCTGACGATATCACAGGATTTTCTCTAACTATGATAATTTTTCGTTTTGATTTTTCACCACAATTAAAGTTTACAATTCAACTTGAGTGTAAAAGGTTTAAGTATCGTATGCATCGCAACAATAAATGACTCGATGGGCCTAATCACCTCCTCCTGCCGTGATGTTCCTTCTAAGGGAACTCATAAGTAAAGTACAAGAGGCTTAGAATCGCACCGGCACGTGCAGTGATTCCGATGTATGTTTTCCTATATTTACTGTAAAATTTGTTGGCAATAAGGAACACTATGATGGTTTACTTAACGTGAAACAGTGAATTCCAGCGAATGCGTTATGGCCTTTCTCTGTGTTTGTACCCTCTGCCCCGTGACCTTGGCTGTGACAGACCAGCGACACGGGACATGCTTTGGGAGCCTCGTCGCCGGACGTTGCGGAGGAGACATGGCTGGACGGTTCAGCAAAGCTCAGTGCTGCTGCCAGGCCGGACGGTGCTGGGCATCCAGCGGCCTGCCTGAAATGTGCCCCATCCAAGGTTCCGGTAATGTTGGAATTGTCGTTCAATTTCGAATTGTATTAGTTAAACAATAAAAATGCATAAGAAGTGGCAACTAAAAGAGGATTAATAGATGTGCACAACATTGTCTCGTTAGGACGAACAGAGACGCTCCATACACCAGCCGTTGTACTGGAATTCGTTATAATGGGACGGCGGTGAGCAGGTGTGAGATGGGCATGATATTTATATCAACGTTCACCCTGGGAAATATATTTTAAGATTTTCCTATTGCCCACACATAAGATGGACCTTTTTCACCACATTTTGTCCCGGAGTGGAGCGAAACGAACCTTCCGCATGAGGTCATCGTTTTATTTCGTGTTTTTGGACATTTCAATCCGACAATTAATTTGAGGGTCATCCCGGAAGTGTGTATCAGGTAAATATTTAAATTCAAACATAGACACAAGGAACCATAAAGAACTTGGATGCATGAGGTCCATCAAGCCGGTGCTGCATCTCCACCACATTTATTCACTCTATCAGTTTATCAACTTTAATTCAATAACAAAATGGCGTACACACTTTATTGCAGAACACCAGTGTGCTCCAGGTAGTATTCATCTGTGCTGTTGGTAAATGAAAGAAGCCAGCACAGCAAACTTTTTCCAAAAATGACACTGCCCCAAAACCTTGCCAATGATGTAATACTTCCTGATAGTATACTCGCTTGACAGTGTGTGGATTCAGGAAAGCAATACGAACAGATAGAGAAAAGTAAGACAAAGTGATAGATGAGAAAGATAAAACTCCCATCAGGGGTTACAGAAGATACTTTAGCGTGTACAACAATGTCTGCTTGCAGGAGTCTCCGTGACGCTGTAAATGGATATGCAACCTATCATAAAAAGTTTATGTGGACTGGGTCATGTTTCATCCTACTTGTTAAAGATGGAAAACACTCGCGTGTGCGTAGAAGATTTTGTGAAATTGCGCAACCCGCATGCATTATTACCGCGGTCCAGCCGGCGGTGTCATGGTCTGCAGCACGTTTTGCTGGCAAGGTATTGGCCTAGCTATCGTATTGCGGAACTGGATGACATAACTTGGAAAACTGACCATGCATCCCACACTTTCCAGATGAGATGAGGATGTTTGTGGAGGAAAGGGTTACCGTCCATTTTTTGCCCATTCCTGGTCAGAAGAGCATTACCTCAACCGAAAACATTTTCCTTGTCAATTGAGAACTTCAACTTATGACATTATAATATTCCATTTATTTGTGTAATGTTTTTTTTTAACACAAAAGGTACCAGAGAAGAAAGTACAATATACACATTTCCAGGCAAATTGTCATTGGCTGTTGCTTTAACAAAAGAAAACAGATGAAATAAAACCGCGACATGTTACGAAAATATTGAGATTGTAGCCATCTGTGAAAACACCAGTCACAAAAGCATTCTACAGGCACGCAATCATGTAGCTTCTCAGAAGACTGCCGGTTCAGCTTATGAAGACTGGCAATGCAAAGATTATATTTCGTAGTTTATAACTAGAAACCTTGCTCGATGGAGCCGAAACACACACATTGAACAAGGAGATCATAAACAAAGTTTGAAGCATTGTAAATGTGGTTGTACAGAAGAATGCAAAGAATACCATGGTTAGAGAAAGAGAGACTGAAATTGAGGTGTTGAATGTAGTCGGAGTGAATATAGAAGTCCGGTTGAAAATAATCAAGAAAATATAATTTAAAGGCTTTGGTTATGTGCCCAAGACATATTTTACAGAAGGTGTTGTTGGAAGGCAAAGTGGAAGGGAAATAAGAGTACAATGATGACGATGTCATCTATGGATGGATAACAACAAAGATCGGATGACACATAGTTACCAGAAATGTAAACAAAAGGCTCTCGACAGAAAAGCCCAGCGGTTCATTCGTAGTCAACCTTCTGGATGGAGAAGATAAGGATGACCGACTGAACAAGAAATGGTAACTCGTTTATTAATTGCAATAATCATACAAACATGTCTCCTGCAATTATGATCAAATTGCATGACGACGATCCAGTAAATTATAACTTAAAGAGCAAATACAACCCATCGCTTCGCTGACGGGAATATTAAGAGAGGGGGGGGGGGGAGAGAGAGAGAGAGGAGGAGGAGGGGAGTGACAGAGAGAGAGAGGAGGAGGAGGGTGAGCAAGGAGGGGTGGGGGGGGGTAAGGATGGGGTGAGGAAGGGAGAACTCGGAACGGGGGAGAGCGACACATCACCACACATCGCTATGCACTCCAGAAGGGGTGTGGCAGCGAGGAGGATGGGGGTGGCAGCGAGGAGGATGGGGGAGAGAAGAGGGGAAGGGGGTGTTCTGGACTTGAGTTTGGTAGTGGGACTTGAGGAAAAAAGGGGATGGGGGTTCGACTTGCATTTGTGGGGGAATGTAAGGAGAAGGGGGGGGGTTGCTTTGATTTGGTAAGGGGACTTGAGGCGAAGCGTGGGTGGGGAGTATAGTCCTGTCTGCCTGCATTAGCACAGGATTGAACGATGTACAGGATTAAAACACCGTTCAAATGGGTCACACTAAACACCACCAGAACGTCCATGGGGGGGGGGGGGGGTGGAGAGGGGAGGGGCTTTGGGAGGAGGGAAGGGAAGAAGGGCATTTTCCTTCAATCGTCAAAAAAGCTGTGCCAGTGTTCGTGCCTCCATTTAATTTCCGCACACATTTTACAACTAAATGCGATAAGCTCTCGAATCTCTATGCCTGGTGTTGGCTTAATGGTTAGGGTGGCGGGCTTTGGATCCTTGGGTCCTGAGTTCAAATCCCACTCAGCTGTTGAATTAATACCAGGTGGAGTTAATCAGCCTGTCATCCTTCCGAGGTCGGCAAAATGAGTGCCAGCATGCTGCAATACTGTCGGAGTGGCGACCCATCCAGGATTGTGCCTAATAGCCAAGGAGACTGCTGAAGCAGCACCAATGCTCTGCACAGAGTATGGGCCCAATCTCCTCCTCCTCGAATCTCTCAATGAATTTCAAAATTCAAACTGCGGAATGGATCCCAGCAGCAGCTCCGACTGCCAAAAAGTGTTCATCTGTCCAATCCGCACCTTCCCTGACACCTTTTTTCTCTTCTCGACCTTGAAAAAGTTGGTCTGGTTGTGGAGGGGGTTTGGGAAGATGTTCGTGTGAGTGGAGGGGAAGGGACAGCAGCGTGAGGGGAGAGGAAGGTAGCGTGAGGGGAGAGGAAGGGAATGCAGCATGAGAGGAAGGGAAGGCAGCATAACGGGGCTTTACGGAGCAATAAAATGTGCCCAAACAGAAACATTTCTTTTTAACTGCCGGATTCTACATAAAACCAGGTGAGAGCATTTAAAACCCATGCGATATACCTGGCAAAGGCCTGCCTGCATGCATGCTCGCCCATACAGTGACCTTTGCACCCCTCTGGTCGGCTCACTCCAAATCAGATTCGTACATGCTACACTCTGGGGAAGCTGTTTAAATTCAAAACTAAACTGTCAGTCCATAACAGCCCCCCATATGCATTCCTCCAACCTCCTCACAGTCCATGCTAACCGTGCACACGCACCAGTAATATACTCATTCTTTCATTCGCACACATGCACGGATTCTCACCATCACACTCAACTTTCCCCACACCCACACTGCACATCCCGCGTGGCTTCGGTGCCACAGCACGTCTGCTCCCTGTGTGCCAAAGCACATGGTTCGCGAGATGACCATGTAACCTCCAGCACAGCGCCAAGCACCATGGGCCCAGGTAGAATTTACCGCACACATGTAACCGAGCATGCAGGCACACACACACTCCCCCATGGAGAGCCCTTTACAAAGCCCAATCTACCCATTTGTACCATGGCCACGTGTGCTGTCGATGTACCTCTTCATGCTAGCAGCAACTGCCGATGCACCTCGCTTCCTGCTGCATGAATGTGCTCTCTTGTGGGGTCACTTGTCCTCTCCTGTGGAGTCAGCGTACCCTGCATGCATTCTCCAACATATGTGCCCCAATTTTCTCCTCGTCAGAATTCCAAACACAAGGTTTGATTTGACATTGGAAGGTTTTTTTTAATCGGTATATTATTATATTTCTGTATTAAGGGAAAGCAGTGTGAGGGGAGGGCAAGGGAAGACAGCAGGTGGGCAAGGGAAGACAGCGGGAGGGCAAGGGAAGACAGCAGGAGGGGAAGGGAAGGGAAGGCAGTGTGAGGGGAGGGCAAGGAAGACGGGTGGGCAAGGGAGACAGCGGGTGGGCAAGGGAAGCAGTGTGAGGGAGGGAGGGAAGGCAGTGTTGAGGGTGAGGGGGAGGGAAGGCAGTGTGAGGGGAGGAGGAGGGAAGGTGGCATGAGGGGAAGGGAAGGTAGCATAAGGGGAAGGGAAAGCAGCATGAGGGGAATGGAAGAAGGCAGCATGAGGGGAGGAGAAGGAAAGGCAGTGTGAGGGGAAGGGAAGGCACAATACTGGGGTGACACATAACTACATTAATATAATGAAAGCAGATCGCAGAAAGAGGTGAAAAATGCGATCTCGTGTGATAAAAGCCCAAATTCACAACACTTTCAGTGGACGAACCAGATAACAAGAACTGTGTGCGTCATACCGCTATCAACTGTAGGGGGCTTGCCAAATGGCTTAAGCACTCAACCAAGCACTCCAATGAAATGGTTAATAAGGAGCAGGCTTGGCAAGCGATTCGCGATCGGTCGTACTAACCACCACCCAGAGATGCCCTGAGTGTCGAGCAATGTCCGAATTGGACAAATGAACACCCCTTCAGCAGTGGGAACTACTGCTAAGGTTAACTCCTCAGGCCAAACCCTGAAATTCGGCTCACTCTAAGAGATTCTCGATTTTATCGCATTTGCAGAAATTAAATAAAGGCATGAACACCTTGGCTTGTCTCTTGGTGTCTCTTGGCATCAATAAGCATTGCGATGTATCCAGCAATTCCTTGGTATGAAGATGAGCGATCAGCGATGTATACAGCGATTCGTAGATCTGAAGCTTTATCATACAGAAACAGAACTGTTGCAAGGCAATCATTTTTGAGCTGAGTGGACAAAATCGCTGATTAAGACCCCCCAAGCTCAGCGAACTGAATGCAGGCTCACCAATGGGAAGGCTGTTTCTGTTTTTACCATAAATTATCATGAATGGGGTGTTTAAGTTTACCAAAACACCAAGTTTTCATTCATGCACTCCCTTGGAGTTCCCTTCATGGGCATACAAAATTTCAGGCCACTAGGTTTCATGGTTTTGGAGTTATGGTGGAGACACACACACTGACATGCACTGACATTTATTATTATAGATGAATAGTGAGAATTCAGATTGTTTTTCCATTCAATCTAGTGGAATGTATTTTCCAATGTGTACAATTTGTATATCACCGTGCATTTGTTTTTCGTTTAATCCGAGTCCTTGGCAAAATCGGCTTCATCCTGTGCTTCCTGACAGCTCATCTCTTTGCATGCATCATTACAACTCTCGGTGGAGCAAGCTTTGTGTTTTACACTGACATGTCATGCTGATGAGGTCTTAAGGTCAAAATGCATGTTCAAAACTGATGCTGGAATTATTCATCTTCGCTGTCACACTTCTTTGAGATTTTTGTTCTTAGTAAATTACCTGAATATATACTCTCTCTCTCTCTCTTTCTTTCTCTCTTTCTCTCTTTCTCTCTTTCTCTCTCACTTGATTGGTGAAGTCGCGTAAAAATGACTGCCTCCATTATGGTTCATCTTTTTTATTGATTTGCCGAACCAGATGTCACTGATGATGAGATACTTTACACAAATGAGGCATTGACTCGAAGCACTCTTCACGTCATGTGAGATTATTAAACATAAGAAGACAGGAACTTCTTAAGTTTAATATGTTTTAACATATTCCAGTCGCAGTGTCGATTGTTAAATATAAATGATAACCTCTGATCTTAGGCACCACCCCATATGAGACAGCCTGCTCGAAATAATCATGTTTAGCTTTTAATCTAAATTCCAGCATGAGTGTCAGTGTGACCTTTACGCCATCCCATCAAGTCAAAAGCCAGTAAAATTGTACTCTTACAGCTACATCAACAAGAAAAAAAATGTGAACACGATTATAATTCCTCACATCATCTCAGGCTGAACTGCATCAACAATGGATGGGTTTAACTGTGATACATAAAGAGAAATGAATGAGTTTGAGTTAAGACTATTAAATGAGTCCCCTGATTAAAAAAACAGAACAGCCATTCTAAGATAATATTGCTTGTATATAAGTGCCATCATGTGACTTTCAATAGACCCAGCCACAAATGTAAAGCAGCTCTCTGTGAAAGCAAATGTTTAAGAGTGTGTTTACTTAACTTGTATACCAACTCAGTTTTATATGTAGCTCTTGTAGAATGTCAATTTTCCTCTTCCTGTTATATTTTCAGAGGAGTTTCGCCATCTCTGCCTTGGTGGCTTGCCATTTGCACCGGGCCCTGGTACAGCCAGTTTTGGTGGACCCATCGTTCCATATGGACCAGCCACTGGCAGTCTGCCTTACAGTCCTGGAGGTCCCTTTGGCCCAGCAATTCCTTTTGGACCTGGTGGTGCTCAACCAGGTTCAGGACCAAGCTCGTTTGGACCAGGAATTGGAGGGGGTCCTCTGCGGGGTGAGTTGTGTTTTGTTTCGAGCATTTTACCGAAGGAAATATTCCACATCACTGTTGTATGTTGAAGCAATGATCGCTTATGTCAGATCAGGACCGTAAGACTGAAATGCTGCAGAAGCCAGCACGGCAAAGATCTAAAATGTTAGCAAAGCTTTTAAACGACGCACAAATACATATTATTAGACAAACAGAAGAATGGTGGCAAAGCTGGGATGACAATTGAGACACCATATTGTAATTTTTCCTCTCATGATCACTGCAGTTTGAAGATATTTTGAAAAGTATTGAACATAAGAAGTTCTGACCTTCTTGTCTGACAATGGAGGATAACCAACCTCTAAAGATTAAGCTAAATGTCTGACCAACAGGCAAAGAAAAGTTATAAAGTTTCACTGTACTCCTTGACTGAGTGACCTTTAGACAGCACTAAAAAAAAGTTGTGGACCTGCTGTTCAGAGAGGTTTTATAAGCGAAAATCCAGCAGTGAAATTGACTGCTGCGACGACGTATTTTAGCAGCCACTATTATTCATACCTTTTTGTAGGGTTGACCGGGAAAAGTTTTTGTTGGGACGAGCTGGCTGGGTCTGACATTCGACTCAGGTGAATTTGAACCACTCTCAAATGTTAAAATGAAAGACAAGCTGATAAAAACAAACAGGAGACTCAAGCCTGAGCCTTTTATATACTAAATAAGTAACAAAGATTACTTCCTGACTAATATCACAGATGGCATTTGTTACATCATCGAGTTGTATATCAACAGAATGTACACACAGGAAATCAAACTTACATATTGTTTTCTGTGTACAGAGCTCTATCCTTTGTCCCTTGAGATGATCTTTGTAATTTTACTTGGTGTGATGCAACATAAAGTTGTTTGACAGAAAGAGACCGGAGAGTGGACCACATGGACCCACTTTTAGGCTGACTCTTGTTGCACGGATAGGCCATGGTTATTCTACTGGCCCTCAGCCATTTTCAGCCTCACTCACCTAGCTTTATGCTGCCAGACCAAACTCCAGACGTCCGGGTGCAAGCGGTAATTGTTTCTGCGTGTTAACCGCTTGGCAGCTGGAAATCGTTAGCTTGTCCGTGACAGAGCACACTAAACTTCGATTACGTCATCCACAACGATGCTGGGCAGCCCTGGTGGCATGTCTTTGCTCTCAGCTCTTGCTGAAGGCGGTCAAGGTCCAAACATTACAAGATGCCTTGAATGTTGTAACGGGTTTGGAAGGAGTGGTAGGTTGGTCTTTTGGTGTTGTACTATTATATGGCTCATGCTTGTAACCTAAATCGCCTGGGAAATCCATTCTTTTTAACTTGACATGGTATTCAGAGTATGTACACAAGAAATGGACTTGATGCCAACTCCTGTTACATTCACAAAGAAAACGTTTTTGGGCTTCATTAAGCCCAATGCTTGGAACTTGAGAAAATAAACATGCATCTTGCTTGAACTGCAGCTTAATCCTGGATTGCCAGATGATTACATGCAGGGATCATGGAGGCTTACGGAATCCTTTCAACTGGACTTTCTGCTGGAATCAGATATCTGGTCTGGAGTTGGCTTCAATTTATGCTGTTTCATCAACTTTGTCTGTCCAATTATATTCCAAGCACCTCATTCTAGGGTTGTGCAGTTGTCTTCATTGCCACGACATCATTATCATTGTGAAAGCCGAAGACCAGAAGGTCTTGCATAACTTCTGTGGCCTTAGAACTGGTGCAAATATCAAACATACGACTGATGCAGTGATACTCCCAGTATTTTACCACAAATGCAAACATCTGCTTGGTGTGTCAACCAATCATTGACTGCATGTTAAGAGGGTCTATGTGGGGGTATTCAAAAAGTTTTATGAATGAGGTACTCACAATAGTCCAAGACATATCGACAAAAACCTACCGCTGGATTACTATACATAGTATATATAATATATATATATATATAATATATATATATATATAACCGACCGTAACATCCATAACAGAAATATATATATATATATATATATATATATATATATATATATTATATTAATTATATATATATATATATAGTATTATCGAATCTATGAGTGTGACGAGCACTCTGCTGATCCGCATTGGACACAGACTGTGTCCAATAGGGATCAGCGGAGTGCTCATCACACTCCTCATGTTTCTATTTTCCCGCTGGTCACATCACATGCCTTCTGGTTGAATGGTTTGCATAAGCAGGAATAATTGTCTGGGCGGCAGATGGATGGTTGTTCTGTGCGGATTATACGGTTTTACCGTGTGAGATATAATCCGCAGCGATGCTTACCATAATAGTGAGGTGCATCTGATATATATATACATATACATATACATATACATATACATATACATATATATATACACACATACACATATACATATATATACAATATATACACTAACACATACTATACTAATATATCATAATTATACAATACATATATATATACATATATATATATATATATATATATATATATATATATATATATATATATATATTACATATACATACTGTTACGGCTGTGGAAATTCGCAGAACACCAAATAGGTCCTTAGTTCAGTTATGTCGATAAGTCCGTGTTCAGTTAGATTTCCCCACCGTTGCTTAATGGGAATGATCCGTGTGGACAGGGCTGTGATCTTTGAGTTAGCCGTTTTTCTTTACTGTCGTTATTTTGGACCAACCACAACGCCAACCACCAACCACCTTCTCCACCACGCCACCCACCAGCCACCTTCTCCACCACGCCAACCATCAACCACCTTCTCCACGCCACCCACCAAACCAACGTCAACACACAACCACCCTCTCCACACCGCCTTCATAACAACGACATCTCCTCACCATCTTCCAAACCGCATCTCCCCCGATACCCACCAACCCGAATAACATCGCCTCACCTTCATCTCCGCAAACGCCGCCATCTTTGCGCAGCCACGGCGAGTTCCCAGCGAACAGCATCGCTGCAGGCACACGCGGGGGTTCGCTCACTGAGCAAGTCTGGTGATCTCGCCACGTCCGCTCACCGAGCAAGTCTGGTGATTTCGCGCACGTCCGCTCTGTGGAAGCTTCGCCTTGGAATTCGGATTAAATGATCTAAAGGGCGGGGCCTGTGGGGGTCGACGGTCGAAGAGCAGAGGTCAGATCTCGTCTCTCGAGCCCTATAAAAGGCCGCGCAGAGCGCCAGTTCAGTCAGTCGTGAGTCGGTGAAGTCTGGAGTCTGGAGACACAGTCGGGGGAGAAGTCCATGAGAGCAGAGGACACGCGAGCTGAGAGTGTGGCCAACCCTGCGGTGCCGCGCAGACCTGCGCGTTCGTGTGGAGAGAGCCCGAGAGAGCTCGCCAGCCAGCGCCAAACAGTCTGAGGTGATCGGGTTTCGGGACAGTCGAGCATCGCTGAGGAACGGACGGGTTCTTACAAAGAGCATCAACTTTGGAAGAGCATCAAGACCCGTTCGTTCCTCTCAACGCGTCGCCGGCTGAGGCCCGAATCACCCGGCCGCTTGGCAAGCCTGGGTTCAACGCGGCTACGCTAGCTGCCGTGGGGACGGGACGTCGCGGGTCGGCCCATCGAGGCACCACGAGGGTGGAGGTAACCTGCAACGGTCTCGTGGAACTCCTTCGGTCCGCCAAGCTCCACGTAATAAAGGCCTACGGGTCCAGTCTGACCCCTTGTCTTTGAGGGAGTCTTTCCTTTTTTATTTCTGTGAATGTTGTGCGTCATGTCCGCAAGTAGAACTGTTTAAGTGCGTGTGAATAATAAATAATAGACGGTTGTAGTGCTTTGTCTTGCTCGCGTCTTGTCCCTTCCCGCCAATTCCATTGCTTTTCTGTATACGTGCATGTTGGTGTTTGCATACCTGACTGCATACGTGTTGTGAATAAATGTGCGTGTTTAAATGTTAACCCGTTCGTTGTGTCCTCTTTCCCCATTGAACCGCCGTATTGCATTTCAGAATGGTAGCGGGCTTTTTAATACCGATAAAAGAATTGGGTCCAGCGAGGTCTCTCGATAATACACCGCTCGGTTATCCCAGAACGGAACGAACCGCTTAAGCGGTTCGTGTCAAGCAGACCTCGCTGAGGTACGTCTCTCGGTAGTCTGCCTGCACGAATACTTAGGTATATTAGGCACACCCGTGACTGGTTTCCGGCGTTGTTTCCGGAAAGTCGCGACTGAATTGTCCGTTCGGTGGCGAGACGGCCGCCATTGGCTAAAGCGGCTGTCCGCACGCTGGGCGGGCGGAAATTCGTAACAATACAAATACAAGCCGGTAGGCGACGAGGGATTCGCTAGGATCGAAGCGCTGGATACTATGCTTTTCATTCTGACCGATCCACCGACGAAGATTCATTGCCAAGACATATTGGTTCACATACAATTGTTCCTCTGCCTGGCAAATTTTCCTATTGCGTATTTTGCCAACTGCCACTCCTCATAAAAAATGACGGTAAATAGACACCCTATTTTGAAGGACTACCATTTGAAAAATAATCGGTTTGCTGGTTGTGCTGTGGAGCCTCGCGTTGCACACACACACACACACACACACACACACACACACACACACACACACACACACACCACACACACACACACAGACGGAAAACCCGATAAACTTCTCTCAATGCTCTTGTTTGACCACACCTCCTGAGCCACACAATATTTTCATAAGCCACGCCCACTTTCCATAAGCCATGCCCACTTTCCTACGCGACTCCCACTTTCTTACGCCACTCCCACTTTTCATCAACCACATCCACTTTCCCTAAGCTCCGCCCACTTTCCTAAGCCCCTCATAAAAAAATGACGGTAAAGAGACACCTGATTTTTGAAGGACTACCATTTGAAAAATAAAACCTCAATCAAAAATCGGCTCGAGTAAAATTTTCTAAATATCTCGAAGTGTTTAATTCCGAAGTCTCGTTTCTCTACATTCAAAACTGAAGGACAAGTATTGAAATACTGTACGCGGTTTTTCGGCCGCTGCACAGCAACGGGTGGTTGCTAGGCAACGAAATTCAAACGCGCACATTCCCAGTATATTGTTACGAATTTGGAATTCGATTGCACACAACATACAGGTTCCTTTAGTCAGCTATGTCGATAAGTGCTTGTTCCCTAGATAGCTCACCTTCCATTGTTTAAATGTTCAGAAATCGATTAGATGCACTGCGGATCGATTTAATAGTTAGGGAACGAACAATGGAGACATCCCTCCCCCTCTTCTGCGGAGGAAGAAGAACCCTGCCGTCCCGTGACTCATGATGTCAACAACTCCCTCCCACCGTGGAATGAGCGGGGATGGAGCACGAGGGCATGAGTCATGAGTCACGCCGGGAGCGGGGAAGGATAAGAGGAGATCTTTTCTTTGTTCGTGTTCAGAGTTGAGTAGTAAGCTTTTTGCTTCGGCAGAGAGTAGTCGTTCAGCAGACCGTCGGGTCCTGCTTGGCTTGCGTTAGGGTTGAGGCCTTCGGAAGCTTTTTGCTTCGGCTGGCTCAGTGAGCTTCGCTGAGGCTTGGCTCGGGAGGAGGCTTTTTGGAGGCTTTTTGCTTTGGTGGTTCAGTGAGCTTCGGCTTCTGCTTGGCTCGGGAGAGCTTTTTTTTGCTTCGAGCTGGCTTGGAGGAGAGCTGAGCTGGTCGCTCGGCTCGAGCCGCGAGTGGTGGCTTCTTCTTCTTCTTGGTTCGTGGAGCTCTTTGTTCTACATTTTGGTTCCCGGCTTGGTGCGACTCATCGACCTCTTCTTGGAGGTGGTTCCTTTGGGGAAGTGGCGCATCGACGGGAAGGATCGGCGCATCGACGGGAAGGATCGGCGCCTCGTCTCACCAGCACGTGTTGAGAAGCGCGGAGGATTCGCGGGAGATCGGAAGGATCGCAGCTCACGGCGATTGGATCCAGCTCGCTCTCGCTGGAGCCCGGGTCCAAACAACTTGAAGACCACACGAGGTGGAGAGGTTCGAAATAGGCTCTGGGTTTCAGCTCACCTGTCCTCCGAGCTGGAGCTCGTTATTAAAGGCCTCTGCCACCATTTCTTGGGTGTGTGTGTGCGTACGTGTGTCTGTGGCCCGTCTAATAAGTAGGAAATTGTTAAGTGCTTTGTGTGCTGTAAATGTTTGCATTGCATTTCGTATAGACGGTCGTAGTTCTTTTGTCGTGCTTTGTTTGCTTGTATAATTGCATACGTGTTTTGCCTTGTTTAATTGCATACGTGCTTTATTATGATAAATGTCCTTGTGTGAATGTAAACCTGTTCGTTGCGTCCATTCCCTCATTGAACTGCCCATCTTGCACTCGATTATAGTTGGTTTTTAAATAGCGGTAAAGTGATCGGGTCCAACGGACTGCGCGATAATACCCCGCTCGGTTATCCCAAAAGGAAGCGAGCTGCTTAAGCGGCTCGTTTCCAAGCGGTCCCGTTGAGTACAATCTCTCGGTAACCTACGCGTGCGAATAATTAGGTAAATCGAAGATTTGGCGATCGGACCTGTAGCGCGGGTAGAGTGCGTACAAGGTTTGTGTGGGTTAAAAACACTCCCGTGGCTGTTTTCCGGCGTTGATTCGGAAAGCCGCGACTGGATTGTTCGTTCGGTGGCGAAGCGACCGCTATTTGTTAGACGCGTCGTTCGCACGCCGGTGGACGGGAAACCGTAATAATATGTTCCACATGTTGTCAAAGTTTCATCGAAATCGGTTCGCTGGTTCGTGCTGTGGAGCCTCGCGTTGCAGACACACACACACACACACACAAACACACACACACACACACACACACCACACACACACACACACACACACACACACACAGACGGAAAACCCGACAATAAGGGATATCTAGCATATATAGCGAATCCAATATATATATATATGTATGTATGTATATGTATATATATATATATATATATATGTATGTATGTATGTATGTATGTATATATATGTATGTATGTATGTATATATATTGTTACGGTGCCGGGGGGGGGGGTCGACCGGAGCATGACCGCTTGATGGAGCCGCGAGCCTTCTCGACCGATCGCCCGGAATGTAAAGGTCGTCGTCCCGGATAAGTCCGGAGCGGATGGGTCCTGACTGGATTATGGCAGTCAATGGCAGGAAAGGACGCAACAAGCAGGTGACATTCAACAATGGGGACATTTATTTTTACACGTAAGCAATGCAATGAATGGGGATAGGGGACATGACACGAGCAAAAACCTACAGCCGATATCTATTTATTACGTACATGCACTTACAACAATTCTACTTACGGACAAGGCGCCACAGACTTTCATGCAAAAACCCCCAGAAAAGAAAGATAGAACCGGGCTCGTAAGCCTTTCATGTTCCTCGGAGCTGGGATGACCGAAGGAGCTCCGCGAGGAAGGGCAGGTTACCTTTGTCGCCCTTGAGGAGACTCGATGGGTCTTTTGTTCGTGGGGGCCCTCGGTATGTCTCTGTTCACCGGGGGTGTCACCAAACGCATCAGTCGCTTAAGCGGCTCAAGCAGCTTGGCGGTGGCCCTCCTCGGTCGCTTGGCCTTCCCCGCGCCTGGTCGATCGGGCCTGGCCGACGATGCTTCAGAGGAGCGAACGGGCCTTGCTCTTTTAGAGTTGATGCTCTTTAAGAGCCCGCTCACTCCTCAGCGTCGCTCGACCAACTCGGGGCCGATCGCTCGGACCATTACGTAGCTTGCTGTCGACTTCTCTCCGGCTGGCGACTTCTCCCGACTCCAACTCGACTGCCTCCACCGACCAACAACGACCAACAACTGGTGACTTGGCTGGCTCCAACGACGAACGAACTCCACTCCTCCGACCAACAACGCTCTCGGCGTTGAAACGCGCCTTTTTATAGCCCCAAGGGAGGGGTCGCTCTGGGCTTCATCGCCCAAAATTAGCGCCCTCCCTCCTTTCACCTTTGAACCTTCACCCCCGGCTGGCTCGCCCTTCGTCGTTCTGATCCGATCTCACCGTCAAACGCGGCCGTGTTTGAAATCACTTTGCCGCTGTCGAGGATGCCATCGTGTTTGTTTGTGGAGATGTTGTTTGTTGGGGATGTTGTTGTTGGTGAAAAGATGGCGGTGTTGTGGAGATGCTGGTGAGCAGATGTTGCGGTTGCGAGAAGGTGTGAGGAGATGTTGGCGGTTGTGGAGAAGGTGGTGAGGAGATGTTGGCGGTTGTGGAGAAGCTGGTGAGGAGATGTTGTTTGTTGGGATGTTGTTGTTGGTGAAAAGATGGCGGTGTTGTGGAGATGCTGGTGAGGAGATGATGGCGGTTGTGGAGAAGGTGTGAGAGAATGTTGGCGGTTGTGGAGAAGGTGGTGAGGAGTTGTTGTTTAAAAATAAAGATAGAAAAGATAACACTACCTCAAGATTCACAGCCCGGCACACGAATAATTCCCGTTATAACATCGGTGGGAAAATCTAACCTGGACACACACTTATCGACATAACTGATCTTCGGGGAACCTGAATGGTGATCTATGAATTTCCACAACCGTAACAATATATATATATATATATATATATATATATATATATATATATGTAATAGTATGTATGTATGTATATATATATGTACAGTAATCCCCCGCTATATCGCGGTTACCTATCGCGCCCCCGGTTCATTGCGGATGTTCCCTTGGAACCTAACTATTTTTTTCTGCGGATTCCCGGTATATCGCGGTAATAATATATAAAATATAAATTATTTAAGCAATAAATTATAACGAGTGGCGCTCGACCAGTCACACAACGCACAGGACAAAGTTTCGCTTGTGAACTTCGAATATTTTCTACGTTTTTGCTCCAAGCCCAACGATGCCGCCCAAACGCCCTGCACCTTCGAAGGCTTCTGTAAAGGAACCGAAGCGCCAGACGAAGGTCCTGACGCTCCAGGAGAAGGTTAAGGTGCTAGACATGCTTCGGGAAGGAAAAAGTTTGCCGCAGTTGGACGCCATTATGGTTTGAATGAATCGACCATATGCTACATAAGAAGGACAAGCCAACATCAGGAGCCTATCAAACCCAATCGTGTTGATACACCGCCCAGCGTTTAATATTCACTTGATATAAATCAAACCCAATCGTGTTAATACACCACACAGCGTTTGACATTCGCAATATAGAAATCAACCCAATTGTGTTTATACACCCTGTTTATAAAAAATAGGCATTTTTTGGGGAGGCATCCATTCACCACGGATTTTCACTTATCGCGGGGGGGGGGGGGGGGGGGTTGGAACGTAACCCCCTCGATAAACGGGGATGACTGTATATATATGTATATATATATAGTATTTATTATATATATATATATAAATATATATATATATATATATTATATGTACACAAGCCTGTAGGCGACATGGGTGGTCGCTATATAATTGCATACTAGTCATACAGTTTTTGACGGATCGGCTGAAATTTTTTGACAGAGGTTGATTATAGTACGCATAAAAGCGCGGAAGCCGTTTTTTTATTTTACAAAAAAATATTTTTTAGGATTTTTCAAACATTTCAAAGTCCCGTTGCTAGGCAACGGTGGTGTCCATAGCAACAGTGCTCAAAAGCAGACAACTAGATCCTGGTATGAACCTACCTGTCAAGTTTCATCAAAATCGGTTGACTCCTCTGGCCTCCAGAGCTGTCCATTACATACAAACAAACATACAAGCCGGTAGTCGACATGGGTGGTCGCGACATAATTACATACTAGTCATACAGTTTTTGACGGATCGGGCTGAAATTTTTGACAAAGAGGTTGATTATAGTGCGCATAAAGCGCGGAAGCCGATTTCTGATTTTCGAAAAATTAATTTTTTATGATTTTCAAAAATTTCAAAGTCCCGTTGCTAGGCAACGATGGTGTCCATAGCAACGGTGCTCAAAAGCATAGAACTAGATCCTGGTATGAACCTACCTGTAAAGTTTCATCAAAATCGGTTGACTCCTCTGGCCTCCAGAGCTGTCCATTACATACAGACATACAGACATACAAACAAACATACATACAGACAGACGGAAAAAGTGAAAATAAGGGTACTCTAGCGACCACGCTACAAACATACAAACATACAGACAGACGGAAAACCTGAGAATAATGGTAGTCTAGCAACCACCCAATATATGTACTACATATGTGTATATATGTATATATATGAATGTACATATGTATATGTGTATATATGTATATATGTGCATATGTGTATATATATGTATATTTATATATGTATGTATGTATATATATAATGTATATATGTATATGTATGTATCCAACAAAACCCACAGATGTAACCCTAAATAATGTTGTGCCTGATGTCAGCATCATGGTGCATTTAGGGTCAGTGTTTCCACTTTTGATATATATATCTATATATATATTATATATATATATATATATATGTATAAATGTATGTATGTATGTATATATATATGTATGTACATATATATATATTATATATATATATATATATATGTACATATGTATATGAGGCGCTGCGAGCAGGAGTGATGTAAGGGACACCGGCCATTTTGGAGTTAATGCCATGTAGCACTATTTTAACCCTGACCCTATCATCCGAGCCTATCATCATCATATCATTAAAAAATGTCGCTTACATCACTCCTCCTCGCGGGGCCTCATATATATATATTATATATATATATATATATATAATATATATATATATATATATATATACATTTACATATGTATATATGTATATATATATGTATATATGTATGTATATATGTACGTACATATGTATATATATATGTACATATGTATATGTATATTTATGTATGTATATATATATATTTATGTATGTATATATATATGTATATTTATATATGTATACAGTAATACCTTGACATACGAGTTTAATTCGTTCTGTGACCGAGCTCGTAACTCGGTTTGCTCGTATATCAAAACAATTTTCCCAATTGAAATTAATTAAAATACCATTAATCAGTTCCAGCCCCCCTCCCCCCCAAAAAGCATTTTTTTTTTTAATTCACTTTATCGCTAAACTTAATTGCTACAATTTTTTTTTTACATTTTATTTTTTATTCCCTTTGCCATTACACTTAATCGCTACAATTAGCCGTTACCGCAGCTTCAAAATAATCGTAACGCCCTTGGCTGGCGTTATAGCCTTCAACGAATCCTTCTGCTTGAGAAAAGTACATATCGTTGAAGTACTACGCTCAAACTCCCTCGCCAACTCGACAACACGCACTCCACGTTCATGTTTTGCAATGTAGTGGGGCAACTTAGCATAACAATTGTGCATTTTGTGAGGAAAGCACCAAATTTGGCACACTAGTAGCCTAACATATTATGAACAGATTTGGATATTGGGCCATCTCAAATTCAGCCGCTGATGGCTGTGGCAGCCATTTTCCACTGCCATCAAAAATTTGAGATGGCCCAATATCCAAATCTGTTCATAATATGATAGGCTACTTGTGTGCCAAATTTGGTGCTTTCCTCACCACATGCACAATGTTATGCTATATTTAGCTAACTTGCCCCACTAATGATTTCACGCTTCATTTCAAGCGACATCATTCGTTTCTTCTTAGCACTGTCCTTTGCAGTTACTTTTTTAGGACTCATGGTTGAGTTACAACAAAGAAATTTGGCAAAATAACTGCACGAATGAAAAAACAAGAGCTAAACACAGCGCAGATTACTACGGTACGACCCTACTCAGAGATAACCAAGAGAACTGAACGAGTGAGTGGCGGGAGATGCGTGAAAAGGCGGGAGAAAAAAAAAAACCTCGCTCCACTCGTAACTCGGATCTAGACTCGTAACACAAAGCAAAAAATCGTCCGAGCAACGGCTTGTAACTCGGAATACTCGTAAGTTAGTGCATTCGTATGTCAAGGTATTACTGTATATATATTTATATGTACATATATGTATATGTATATATCCAACAAAACCCAGCAGATGTAACCCTAAATAATGTATGTGCCTGATGTCAGCATCATGGTGCATTTAGGGTCAGTGTTTCCCATTTTGAGATATATATCTATCTGGTTGCGTGCCGGGGTCGGGTGACGTGTTGGGTCGCTAACCGACCGTGAATGCCAATAACTCAACCACGTGACCTTGGGTCCTCCCGTCTATGGGTTAATCGGGTACCTCATTAATCACGTGACCTAATTACCAGGGGACACGCCCTCGGTACGCCTGGTCCGAACCGGATCACTTTACCGGATCAGATGCAGCCGAGCAACACTGCCAAGGACGTACCGGCTATAAGGAACGGATCGTTGGGAATAAAGTCCCGGCTAGGTTAGGATACAGACCATGCTG
>CM068956.1:176830693-176843168 GCA_035128595.1 Eptatretus atami
GTTCCAAGCTGCGGAATCGTCTCGCTCCGAAACCCATGATATGAATCGCCTTGCACCGAACTTCGTGAAATGAATCGCCTTGCACCGAACTCCGTGATATGAATCGCCTTGTACCAAACCTCGTGCCGTGCCCTGGCGACCCGCAGTTGGCGCTTGTCGATGTGCCTGCTCCGTGATGCACCACGCGGCCCGAGCGATCCGGCCACACAGCATGCCTCTGTCTGGTAGCAGCTGCATCGAGGCAGATGTGTGGGAAGAAGTCTGCCTTCTGCGGGAGACATTTGTGGCCGTCGTGGTGAGCGAAGACCGACGGTAAGACGTTATTTTAACCCCATGCGCAGACCCGACCAAAGATGTGTGTTATTCGTGCCCCATTCTGTACAATGATAAAGTATCACGGGCTGTGCGCGAGTCCGCCATTGTACACGTGGTCAGTGCGCGGGTACGCCCGCCATTGAGCATGCCCCGTACAGTGCGCACCGAATGATGATGGATTGGTCGGTTGCCATCGTGTTTGTTTGTGGAGATGTTGTTTGTTGGGGATGTTGTTGTTGGTGAAAAGATGGCGGTGTTGTGGAGATGCTGGTGAGCAGATGTTGGCGGTTGTGGAGAAGGTGGTGAGGAGATGTTGGCGGTTGTGGAGAAACCAAGAAACCAATGGCAGACAAACCGGTCTGCCATTGTACACGTGATCAGCGCGTGGGTCCGCCCACCATCGAACATGTTGTTCGCGGTTATCAGAGGCGGTGGAGTGCACGGTGCCAGCCCTGATCTGTGTCAGGGAATTGAGGGAAAGGATTGGATATAATTATTAGATGGAGATTCGGATTGAAAAGGGGACAGATATATTTATTAATAGAGATTCGAATTTAAGAAGAGTGCGCCACGTGCATACTGTATGTTGTGAGCATTTAGTGTGTTGGTTTTGCCTCTAATCGCCTGAACAGTGGGTGGGGGGTTGTCGCTGTGGGGGATGCGCTGGCGTTTATTGTTGGCTTCCACTGCTGCCCTTACTCTTCTGTGAGGACGCATTCTTACGCGAAGGATGCGCGGCTGTGGTTCCCACAGATGGGTGTCCGAGCGGAGTGTCTGCCGGCCTCGTGAGGACCCCTTGCTTTGATTTACTTCAGGAATAGAGAAAAAAAGGCAGGGTAGGAATGTGGTTCAGAGGTTTAATCAGACCTAACTATGAGATTTACACAACGCACTTGTCCCTTTTGTCCCATTAGACAAGAAGGAAGGGACTATCTGAACGTACATTAATGAAATAACTGTCTGGGAACCACTGTATGTTGGCTGCTATTGGTGTTGGAGGGATGCGGTTTCCAGAACCGCAACAACATATATTTATATATACATTGAGACAAGGGAGGCGAGTGGTCATGGGGTCATCAATGAACAAAGGTTAACAGGCAGTTAAAACTTTGGAAGGTGTACAAGGAGCAGATTAGTCATAAGACACCTGAATTCCTGTGAATTTGGCTTTGGGTGGCCATTGCAAATGGACTCGAGTGCAGTGTCTGAAGATGGCTTCGAGAATATTGAGGAATCACTCATTATTCTGAAGTAACACAGCACGAAGTCTCCATTTCCTGATGAGATTATCCTAATGACGGTCAAGGTGTTCGACTTCATATGAGCTTCAAACTACTTTTATTTAAGTAGGTCACATTGGTGGTTTCTTCATGGTGCTTCATGCAAATGGCCAAAGTAAATTAGGAAAAATACATTTGGGAAAAAGTGTGTGGCCACTGAGAAAGGAGTGTGGAGATAATCAAAATGAGGTTGGACAGGAATGTTGTGATGGGATTAGGGAAATGCTGTGTATGAAACACATGTCGGGCAGGGAGGATTACATGTTCCACCATCTCTGTCTCTGTGTACTACGTGGATAACTCGGTATTATGGGGAAGGACGACAGAGGATGGTATCAGCCAATCATGTGAACAAAAACGTATGCAAGTTTTCCTTTGGGTCCATTCAATTTTTATATTTATCATTTCATTTACAATTTTGAGCAAATTTGATGTTGTGTGTCTGCATGGTTCATCATTCTGCACACATCTGATTATATAACATCTTATTTGCCTGCCTTTTGTAGTAGAGATGCTGTATTCCTTTTTTGATGAGCCACAGTGCTTGTTGTGTTTGACTGATCTGTAGTGTCACTTGAAAGCCTGTGAAGGCCCAAGTGGAAGAAGTACTTAAGCAAAATTATTGCAGACATGGATTGGTACCACATTGTAGATGGAGTTCCTGGTTCTAACTCACTTTGCTCACGAATATGACTGAAGTACTTCTTCCACTCAGGTGTTCGTTTGTTGTTTGGGTTATTTGTGCAGTTGGAGGTGGGGCGTGGGGTGGAAGAGGCAGTCATAGCATGACGTAAAATTCTCAGGTTAGGATGTAGCACTGATAGGTTAGGCCAAATGTCATTTCACTTTACACAGATTTTCTTGGAATGTTTTTTATTCTCTCCTTTCTCCTTTTAACCCCAGGTCCAGACATATCAACGCTGAATCAAACGGTAGATATGTGCCGACACTACACAAACCTTTGTCTGAATGGACGCTGCGTACCCACACCAGGGAGCTACCGTTGCG
Source organism: Eptatretus atami (assembly GCA_035128595.1). Taxonomy (NCBI): domain Eukaryota; kingdom Metazoa; phylum Chordata; class Myxini; order Myxiniformes; family Myxinidae; genus Eptatretus; species Eptatretus atami. The sequence continues at coordinate 176,833,297 of CM068956.1, forward strand.
AGTGCAATGTTGGCTTCCAGCAAGATATACGTGGAGTGTGTATTGGTGAGTTTGGTTGGAATCACTGAACGGGGTGAAGGAAATTATTCTTGGGAGAAAAGATGAGCAGACCTGGAAAGCAAGCAGGGCCGAATTAAGACCTTTAGAGGCCCGAAGCACTGAAAAGATTATGGTACCCCCATATATATGTAATCCAAAATAAAAACAATACTAAACCGTAAAATTAAATTTTATTTTTCGAAATGAAACAAAACTTACAGTAAGGTTTATTTACAGTAAACGCTACGGCATCAGTATTACATTGCATAAAAAAGTGTAAAAAAATAATATTCTTGTATATGTATTTTTTTTTCATTTATTGTGGTACCCCCTTTTTGTGAGCCCTGGTTCATCTGCAACATTTGCACCATGGTCCATTGTAAGTCCGGCACTGGAAAAAAAAAACTCTCTGGGGCCCTCTTCCCTTGAGGCCCTTATAAGCACGTGCTTATTTTGCTTAATGGTTAATCCAGGGCTGAAAGCAAGGTAAAAAAATAACAGCTGATGGGTCACCTATTGATTATGTATACAAAAGTTGTGGAATTTTGAGGAGATCCTGCTCTTTCCTCTATTTTCATCTTGAAGAATCAAGTCGGTCTACGCTGGCAGGATAGCCTTAGAGGTATGTGCACTCGCCTCTGGGCCATCTCGCCTGGGTTTGAATACTGACGCAGCTATGAACTGTCATCCTTCTGTTTTGCGTGCAGAGCGTAGCATCAATGTATATTCTGTCCCACGGATGGACGTTAATTAAATGGGGCATCCCATCTGCCAGCATTAGTTGGTGGACGTTGAAGATCCCACGGTGTCCTCTGTGAAGAGTAAGCAAACTGTTGCCACCACCGTCAACAAATTACAAATCCCTGCTCTATCCTACAGGGGGCACTGCATCAGTGGCAGAGCCACACCTCCAGCAAATGATGCAACCAGAAGCCATGTGCTGCATACGAACGGAAAGGTAGATAGATGGAAGTCAATCGACTACATTCAGTCAATCGTTACATCTAATGAGGATCCAATCAAACGAACTGTTTTCTCTTGCATGTTGTCTAGCTCCTTAAGTGTTGTCACTGTACCCATCCAGGCATGCAAGTGGACAGCATTCTATCACATTCCTGATTTGTTCCTTGTTCATGGTAGAAAGGGTTTGAGGAGTCAGGAGATGTCACCTATTGCAGGATACCCCGCCTCAGGTCTCAGGATCTCGTAGCCACAGAATCTATGTGGCTGGTCCCGTTGCATTTATGATCAACAAGCATGCAGAAACCCATGATAAAAATAATATACCACGATATGAAAAAGGAAGCCTCTTATTCTTGCTCTGGTTGAAAGAGCTCAAAAATGGGATGTTATATATTTCTGAACGGCAAATGAAAAAAAAATTCAGGAGCAACCAACGCAGCGGTTTGTTGCCTTAACACCGCCCAGTTTCTACTTTTTTTTGTCTGTTTGAAGAAAATTCTAATTTTCCCTTCAGTTTTGGATTAATTTGAAACAACTTCAACTTAATAATGTTTTTCTCTCCGAGGAGTGTTTCAGGGTGGGACAAAAACAGACAGCATTAGCCTATTATATATACTACCAGCAGATTTACCCAGTGCTGAATGGGAAGAGAAACGTGAATAAATAACACTTTGCAGCCAAAGGAAATTTGGAAACTATAATACCCTCTGCCACAACCACCAAGTGGTGCTATACACGGTACACATTTACAAAGAGAATTTACGCCAACCCCCCACACCCCTGCGTGAGACCTCGGCCACATAGCCTATTTTACCCCAACACAAAGTTGCATTTGTACCCTGAGTTTGGAGTTTGTAACTTAAATGATGTGGTTGTGCCTGTAACACATACAAACAAAAAGAGAGGTTTTTTTTGCTTTTTATAGGAGCAGATATACTGTATGTGCTAGCTAGCTATCATGTGCAGCCTGTGGTTTCTGGTTGCATAATATTCTGGGGGAACAGCTGTGCCACTAATGCTGCTGTGCCACTGATGCTGCTGTGCCCTCTATTACCATTCATCCATCAGGACCATACTCTGTGCAGAGCATTGGTGCTGCCAAAGCAGTCTCCTGGGCTATTGGGCACAATCCTGGACAGGTTGTCACTCTGATGCAGGATACATCAAATGGCTCAATCATTCCAGCAAGCTGGTACTCATTTGTGCCAACTTTGGAAGGATGACAGGCTGGGTCAACCCCACCTGGTATTAATTCAACAGCCAAGCAGGATCCCAAGCCCACCACCCTAACCATTAAGCCAACACCAGGTGTATGTGTGTGTGTGTGTGTGTGTGTGTGTGTGTGTGTTGTGTGTGCGTGCGTGTTTGTTTTTTTCTGTGCGTGCGTGCGTATATATTTTTTTCACAAGTCTGTTTCTCAAAAATCTCGTCATTTATTGAGCAGTAACAGCTATTCTTAAAACATATGAACATTGAAAGTATTTTGAGAAGGATACCAATTCTTCAACACCCTATTCTTAAATTAACTCTCTCAATTGCAAACCTCAAAATCGTTGTTTACCTAAGGTAACAACCTTATTAACCGAAAGCAATTGAGAATTTTTCCAACTTCCCCGATCATCAGCTTGGCTCCATTCTTCATTGAGATTTCGACCCTTTCAGCCCAGAACCTCACCAAACAGTGGGTCCACAACAATGGCTGTGGGTCAACATCAATCGATCCACAACCTCAGCTGTGTCCAGACAGTCAGTCAAACCGGCAATGTTACCTCACTATTCAAACTTTCTTCTTTTAGATTTACTTATAGATGCTTACCTTTCTTACTGAAGGATTTAATGTATTATCATATATTCATCGGGCTGGCAGCATTTCCTTGAGGTGTCCAGCCTCAAATCTTGGCTCAGCTATAAACTGTCATCATGTGTTTCACAAGCAGGGTGATTCATCAATGTGTGTGCCGTCCCTCGGATGGAGGTTAACAGTAAAGTTGGTAGTTGGTAAAGATCCCACCGTGTCCTTCGTGAAGAGTCGGCAAGCTATCGCCAGCACTCTGAACAAATTTTAAATTCCTTCCCTAACCTACAGAGGGCATTGCATCAGCGGCACAGTTCAGCCAATGATGCTACCCCACACCTTTGTACTGTATGCGGAAGAAGATGTATTCATGATGTTCATTGCACATTCTATGACACAGAATTGGGTTACATTAAATCATGCACACCTTGTGTTGGAATGTAAATAAGCTGATGATTTTTTTTTGTTTTTGTTCCAGACCAGCTTGTATTCATTATTGGCCAATACCACAACAGATAGTTGATGTTTTTGTATTCTCATGGAAAACAGGCTAATAAAATGTTTCATAATACCAGGTGATGTATATGCAGAGAGTCGTCGTTGGCACAGTCAATTAAGATTTTTGAAAAGCTTAATTTTTGGCTTTTTACACACAAAAAAATTCTCTCCTAATAATAGTCATTCGTATCGATCCTGACCATTGTTGCAAAGATAGTGTCATACTTGTGTGTCATTCAACTCTTTGTTTTCTCCTGACGATAACGGAAAATGATCGAACCAGTAATAGCTTTGAAATTATTTAAAATAAACGATTTCTAAAAATGCATCCTCGATCATGATTTGTACATGTGCTAGCTCCTTCCTTCCTATTCTGTATATAACATGTATATGGCCCCTTAAGTGCAATAAAAATAAAGGAAATTTAATTTTCCCTGGAATATTGTCAAAAGGCACTTTATCCCATTTTCTTTCCCCACCCCAACCTCACGATGTTCCAGATGTTGATGAATGTACATGCAACCCTTGTGTACATGGAGATTGTGTGAACATTCCTGGCACCTTCCAGTGCCGCTGCCATGTTGGCTTTCAAAGTACTCTCACAAAGCAGGCATGTATCGGTGAGTGCGAGGAGCAAAGAGATGCGCCCCAGTTTGAGGCCGAGAATTGAACAATGGATCATTCAAGTTTGTCTTTTTTTTCATCACACTTTCCTTCCTGATAGTTTATCTTCTTGATTAATTACTTCTACCCTTCTCCCTGTCCAGCATTGCTATCATTTGCATTTCCCTAACCGGGCTGGCATGCGCACTGATTTAAAGACTACCAAAGCCCAAATGACTACTTCATGCAGAATGAACTGCAGTTGAGGAACATTTAATTGGGCATATTGAGGCCTCCTATTGAGGCGTTTTGAAACTGTTCCATATTCACTGGAGGAATTTTAGAATAGGCATTTGGGAATATGGGAAGGGCAATGTTTTTGTCTGGCAGCTGAGTGACATCAACTTTCCTTATGTTCCTGCATTTCCCCCCTACACTTGGGGCATCCGTCATGTTTGTCTAGCTGATTCATGTTTTCATTGGGCCAAGGAGAAACACAGAGTGAAACACGTTTCTGCCGTGCCGCCTCCAATGTCCGCAGTGTTCTCTTCCTGCAATTGCAGAATTCTACGGTTTAATAAGGTTTCACTGATTTGCAAGAGGGCATGTGACAAGGAAAGGAAGCAAAAGTTGTTATGATTTTTATTTGTTTAGATTTTAGGCCACAATAAATATCGAAATGTCTGCTTTGCTCTCATCTCTCCTAACAAGCCTGGTGTTGGTTTCACGGTTAAGGTGGCTGGCTTAAGATCAAAGGGTCTTGAGTTTGAGTCCCTGTCAGCTGTTGAATTAACACCAGGTGGGGTTGACTTAGCCTGTCATCCTTCCGAGGTTGGCAGAATGTGTTCCAGTGTACTAGTGATAGAGGGCACTGCATCAGCAGCACAGCTGTGCCCCCAGAAAATGATGCAACCCCAGCCACAGGTTGCACATCTATCCATCCATCCATCCATTGGGACCATACTCTGTGCAGAGCGTTGGTGCTGTCTCAGCAGTCTCCTTGTCTATTGGGCACAATCCTAGACAGGTTACCACTCCGACACAGGATACCAGCAAGCTGGCACTCATTTTGCCGACCTCAGAAGGATGACAGGCAGAGCCAACCCCACCTGGTATTAATTCAACAGCAAAGTGGGATTTTAGCTCAGGTTCCTAGGATCCCAAGCCCACCACCCAAACAATTTAGCCAACACCAGGCAAAGCCTGCACATGATCGCTAGCTATCTCTCCTAACATGGTTTGAGTATCATACTAATATGGCCGTTATAATGTACGAGTGTCTCAGCTTGCATTCGACATGGTGACCAAAAACAAAATGTCTGTATTGCTTAGTGTTAACCTAACAGTCAATAAGGAGGTATAATAGAATGTTTCAATCACAATGAAATTTTAAATTTCTTTATCACAAAGGTCTGTCCTCAATTGTGAAAAACAGGTTTCCTTCTAATTGGCAAACAAAAGGCCGTCAGAGTGGCAGGATGGCTTTTCAGTATACACACTCGTCTCTGAGCTCTCTGGCCTAGGTTTGAATCCCAAACCAGCTATAAGCTCTCATCTTGTTGCTCACATGTTGGGCAATTCATCAATGTGTGTGCTGTCCCGCGATCGATGTTAAATTGGGTGTCCTGTCTGCTTGCATTTATTACCCCGTGAATGCGAAGCGGAAAGCAGTGTGAAGCAATTGGTTCACTTCTGTCTGTCTCTCTGTTCTGTCTACAAATGTCAATTTAGATTGTATGAACAACCTAATTTCAATTTAATGTTATATTTTGAACATGAATCAGAAAACAAACCTGTAGTTTAGCAGTACCTTGGCTCTGATTTCATCCCGATTGCACATGCATAGAGGAGTGGGATAATTTTTTTTACTCTGTCTGCTTGTCTAGCAATCAAACAAAATTGAGAATCATTCCAAAAAGGAAACTTACTGTTTTAAGGAAGTCATAAAGGAGTTTTTCCCAGTGGTTTGTTTTTTTCTCTCCACCCCCTCTCTCAGAGAGAGAGAGAGAGAGAGAGAGAGGAGAAGGGAAAAGAGAAAGAGAAAGAGAGAGTGGAGGGGGAGGGCGGTGGAGTGGGAGGAGGGAGTTAGAGGGGGAGAGAGAGAGAGAGAGAAATGGAAGGAGTGGGGGTGAGGTGGTGTGAGAGGGGGAGCGAGAGGGTGAGGAAGGGGATAGATAGAGAGAGAGTAGGGGGGGAGAGAGAAGGGAGAGTAAAGATGGAGAGGGAGAGAGGGGAGAGTGGGGAATGAGGACCGTGGGAGAGAGAGGAGGAGTGGGGGAGCGAGGAGGGGGAGGAGAGCGAGGAGGTGTGAGGAATGAGGAGGGTGGGGTAAGGAGGCAGCATGAGGTGAAGGGAAGGCAGTGTGCAGGGAGGGGAAGGGAAGGCAGCGTGAGGGGAGGGGAATGAAAGGCAGTGTGAAGGGATGGGAAGTGAAGGCAACAAGAGGGGAAGGGAAGGCAGTGTATCAGGGCGAAAGTGCTTTCAGTTGTCGATTGCAAAACGAACTTGTTGCAGACTTTGGTTTCTTTGAATCTGCGTTCTCAACTGTCACTTATAGGTACTCTCTCTGGTGTTTGGTTTTCAAATGTTTTAGCATATTAGACTTATTACAATAATGAGCAAGGTCTATTGAACAAAGTGAGCATGCAACTTTGGACTGTCTTTTTTAACCTTCCTGAAATAGTTCCAAACTGCACTTCTGGACCTTTTGAACGACATGTTGTCAAAACTTTATCACTTGACATATTGCCTTCCTGTCCGTCAGCAAAGCAATCAGCATGCTTTATCAGCCAACTCTAAATGCCTTGCTATTCCTATAAATGGAGCATGCCCTTGGGGTGTGTTTAGTTTGCAAGTGACTTGCTTTTGCTGCTATATTGCATACAGGATGTCCCAGGGAAATTTTGCCTTTCAATTAATACATTACCAGGCCAAGGGTAACCAGAACATGCACAACAGGGTTGAAACAAATTTCCTCGAAAAATACCGCTTCTTTCTATGAAGTAGGAATAATTCGGAATCGACGTCGATTCTAGTTCACCTCTCTATTCCATTTAATTCCATGGTTGGAATAGAGTACTTTGGAATCGATCTGCCCACCACTATTAAGCACTCAAGCAAGCACTCCGATGAAATGGTTGATAAGGAACGGCTGGCTGGGTCATACTAAACACCGTCCAGAGACGACTGGAGACATCCGGAGTATCAAACAATGTGCGAATTGGACAAATGAACACTTTTTCAGCAGTCTGAACTGCTGCTAAGTTCAATTCCCAAGTTTAAATTCTGAAATTCGGCTCAGGTGAAGAGATTCTAGATTATCGCATTTCAGCTGTAATGCTTATAAATGTCCAAAGAGTTTTCTTTTTAAGGAGTGGGGAAGGCGTGTGGGGTGTGAGGAGGTGGGTAGGGGTTTGGGAGAAGGTAAGCATGAGGGGAGGGAAAGGGAAACTTGTGGTGGACCGTCAATTACGATTCATATTGTCTTATCAAAACGATTCTGCGTCGAATAACACTGAAGATGGAAACAAAATAATGTCTGAAATACATTTTCTACCGGTTATACCACAAACAATGCAAGGAGCCAAACACCACCCAGAGACATCTGTCCAGAAATAACCGTCCGCACACCGGAAATAGCCATGGTCCGAATGCGTCCGGAAGCAACCACCTTCCGGAAATAACCACTTTCCAGACACATCCAGATTATCAAATAATGTGCGAATACAACTCTCTGGATGTTTATAAACATTACAGCTGAAATTCAATAAGCTCTAGACTCTAGAGTCTCTTAACCTGAGCCGAATTTCAAAATTTTATTGCGGACTTGACCTTAGCAGCAGTTCCGACTGCTAAAAAAAAATAAAAGTGTTAATTTGTCCAATTCGCACATTGGCACTCCGGACTTCTCCAGTGATCTCCAGACAGTGTTTAATATGACCGTGTTGGCTTGGCAAACGATTAGTGATCAGTTATAACAGACCTCACCCAGAGACACCTGGAATGTTAAACAATGTCCGAAATGGACAAATTAATACTTTTTTTAGCAGTTGGACCTGCTGCTGAGGTCAATTCTGAAGTTTAAATTTTGAAATTCAGCTCAGATTGGGAGATTCTCGAGTTTATCGCATGCGTAAATGAAATAAAGCCATGAACACTGGCGTCTCTGGGCACTTGTAAGCATTGCGATGTATCCAGCAATTCGTATGTATGATGATTAGGTATTTGATATGAGTGAGGAAAATGAAAAATAAACTGAATGAGCATTTTATTGTTGAGAAACCGTTGCGACCTGTTCAAAGTCGAGGCATTGTTGAGCAAGCCAAGCAAAATGGTGAATTAAGACTCCAGCAAGCTGACAGAGGGCTGACTCGGATACTGACCAAGGATGATGTGTTGACAAAGGATAATTAAATAAGGCTGTTAATTATCTTCAAAAGGGGTGTTTAAATAAACTCAAACACCCAATTATCATTCATACACTACCTTGGAATTCCCTTAGTATGTGTTGGGTAGTCACCTTAGGGTTTCCTTCCCTTTAGTATACGTATGTTGTTCGTGGTGCCGAACCTAGCTCGTTCTCTCATGACTACAATCCAAGGTTTGCACTTCACGAGTATGAACGAGTGTACAGATCAACTACCAATCAAATGAATCTTTGTCAGTTGGGGTCTGTGACTTCTGAGTGATGTTACAGTTACCACATCAACAGCATAATGTTTTTGAAACTTGTATTTAAGATAAGCAGATACAAAGTCAAATGAGGGAGTTCACCATTTACATACAATGTTCAACTCGGATTCCCACATCGAGTTGTTTCCGCCCAGTGTCCCTGTTCTGCCGGCTCAACTCACGCATGTTCACCTTGTCCGTCGGGGCTGTCGAATGATCGAGTCCTGTCACGTCATTCTCTCTCATACGCTGGCCCATTCAGGATGATTGAAGAGCTCAAAGGAATTCTTTCCTGACACACAATCTTAATGACTTTTAATCAACCTGATTATAATCTGCTCCACGCATTAGCAACTACTCTGGACATCAACACCTCATTCACTCATCAGAGTTAAATCGAGCACAGGGACGATCGATATGCGTGTCTCGTCACACGTCACCCGTCTCGCTACACTTCCCTCTGGCGGGTTTGTGTAGTAACAAAGAATGATCCCGTACCTTCCAGCAAATACGATTCTCATCTATACTGGAAGTTTCGTCTCACAACATTCCAGCATTTTCACAAATCTCACCAGGCAGGTTACAATACAATACTGCCATCCACAGTCAAAATTAGCTCATTAAATCAAGTGGTTTATAATACAATTCACCGATTCATGCAACAACAAACTTATAACATGTTACCGTCAATTTTAATAGTTCATTTATAGGCATTTACTAATGCTTATCCACAAATACCACAACCAATGCTTACGAGCCATATCGTCTAGCTTTTCACTGACAGTATGCATGCAAAGTTTGGGGCGGCTAGTTTTCATGTTTTTAGAGTTATGGAGGACACACTGATGGACTGACAGGCTGAGGAACTGATGGACTGACACACACTGACATTTATTATTATAGATGATCTGCCCTTATCGTGTGACATTCTTGTGGCAGGTGTAAAGTCTACTTTGATTAAGCAAAAGTTCATCCAAACTTGATTGTAAATCATGTTTATGGTGTTTCCTTTGCAGACATTGATGAATGCATCCAGAATGGGCAGCTTTGCAGTAAGGGGCGTTGTGCCAACACTGAAGGAAGTTTCCAATGCATCTGCAACGCCGGTTTTGAACTCACGTCTGATGGAAAGAACTGTGTTGGTGAGGCTTTCTCAGCTGCTCGCCTTTGTAAATTGATGGATATCATAGTTATTCGGATGCTCAATGAGTTTGATCCCAAAAGGCAGTTTCATTTAATTTTTTAATTTTAATTTGCTAAAACCCTAACTTTGAGTGTTTGGGGTAGGTGGTGGGTGCGGGAG
>CM068956.1:176856091-176858591 GCA_035128595.1 Eptatretus atami
TGTTGTAGTGAGTAACATGCCTGGCTAGTCACCTCTGTTCTGCAAGTCCAACTACGGTACTTGTTTCTGAGTGCAGATAGCGTGAAGGGTACCTGCTGGATGCAGATTTTGGACAATCGTTGTGAAGTGAACATTAATGGTGGAACTATGAAGTCAGAGTGCTGTGCTACATTGGGTGCTGCCTGGGGCAGTCCTTGTGAGCCTTGTGAACTTGGTAAGACCCTCATCTCTTAAGCGATATTCAGACATTTCTATTGGAACCTGACCATTTGCCAAGTTACATACCTGTAATTAGATGATCATGTGCCTACCTTGATTTTTGTTTTTAAAGAATAGCATACAGCCATAAAATTTCACACCCTTTCACCTCAACATAGCCTTTGACCCTATTCAGAAACATTTGACCTATCCGTCTTTAACTTTTCTGAGGAATACTAGACTTTATCAAGCCTAATGTCTGTCTGCGTTGACAGACGATTCAAATAACAGGTTTTATCTCCTGGGAGTCGATGAAAGTATGCTACCTGCCATAGGAATCCCTTTCAGTTGTCAACGCACGGTTGATAGTTCATATCATTTCACTTTTCTGTACTTACCTTGATGATGATGATGATGATGATGATGATGATGATGAGTGTTGTGAACTTTTTTTTCCTGCCGCTATTTATGATAACGCCATTTTTATCATGATGGGACACACACACTTGTCATCATTACTGTGTTGGTGGTTGTAGTCCTTACTTGTATGCACGTGTGTGTACAGACCCTGGGTGCCCACAAGGCTTCTCCCGATCTCACAGCAAAAACTGCAAAGGCAAGTCATGCTCCATCTGTTACAACTTCAACTACAATGTCACTTCATCGAGCGCATACCCCTGCCAGGCTGAACATTTTACGTTTTGTATCCCACTGATAGGCCGCGTCCGGATCCAGATTGTCACCAAAATCAAATCAATTGTCCTTGCCAAACACCCAACCTGTCCACCAGGTTTTGTCTGAATCTGTCTGTAACTTTTTGAGATATCCTGCTATATATAGTTTTTCACCATTTCTCTCAATAGTGAAGAATCACTTTTAAAAAATTCTCGTCGCTGGATTCAGATCAGATCTTCACCAAAATCTAATCAATTTGTCCTTGTCACACACCCAACCTCTCTACCAAGTTGTATCGGAATCCGTCAATAACTTTTTGAGATATCCTGCTCACAAACAGACCAAGATAGACAGACAGACAAACAGGGGTGAAAACATAACTTCCGTCTACCTACGATGGCGTAGGTAAATATAACTTCAAAATTTGATCATGGAGATGCATACAACTTGAGTGTTAAATGTACTTGAGGCTTTATCTGAAAAGAAGGGAGAGACACATCCATAAGAGAAGCCTAAAAGCCCTCTGGCCTACTCACCAGATGATCCTTTGATGTCTGTCCACAGACGTGAATGAGTGTGAGGTGTTCCCCGGTGTGTGTCACAATGGACGGTGTGTCAACACACATGGTTCCTTCCACTGTGCGTGCCCGGACGGACTCAGCCTGGATAGCAGTGAACGTACCTGTGTTGGTGAGTCGTTACAATCCCAACAATTCTCATGATTTCTGTCATCAAAAGTATGAAAATAATAATATGCTACTATGTGATGATACCCAATTATAATTATTCTTTTGTGGGGGGTTCAAATACTTTACTCTGTTGTGTATCTCATTGACATTGATTGGAACTCAATTTCAAGAATGTTGAGATGTTAATCATCGAGTTTATCAGAAAGAAACGATCAAGATGCTGAAAGTTGTTTAATGTCAGAGTTGACAGAGCAGGACAAACTATGCATTGAGTGCAAATGCCACAAGGATATACACAAGGAACTTTAACATGGGAGGAGACCGTTTGGCCCACCGTGCCTGTGCTACATCAACGCTGGACCACAGACATCGTCTATGAACAAGAAGTCTAAATTATTGTTGTTAAGATGATCGGAATTGCTTGTGAATGCAGTAAAGGCTTTGATATTTTTTTTTCCAATAAATATAACATCTTTTGCTTAGTGTCTCGGAAAATGTGACGTCAGAAGTGCGATGCAGATGCTTGAACTGCGAACTGGGTGGACTGGGTTGAAAATGACAAACCTGAAATGAAAATGTGAACAAGTGAAGCAGCCGACTCTGCTAATTGTCCAATATATTGGATAAAATAACCTGTGTGTCAGAAATGAAGGTAATTGCTGGCCACGCAGGTCCAAATTGCTCGATGTAGGAAATGAACCAACCAGCCAGGATTTTGGTAGACGTTTAGGAGCCTGCATTTAGGCCTGCACCTATTTAAGAATAATGAATAGATTGACATCACATGTCCTTTCAAAGACTGGAACGTGAGTGACATGGTACGATACACTCTACTCGATCGCAGACCTACGTCAGGAGCAATGCTTCCTATCATGGGACGACGGTGAGTGCAACCTTCCAAGTGCTCGTCTCCGGCACGATGCATGCTGCTGCTCCCT
>CM068956.1:176868591-176874881 GCA_035128595.1 Eptatretus atami
TATGATATTGTTGAGTAAGGCCGAAAACAATGATATTGTTGAGTAAGCCGAAAAACAGTATAGTATGATATAGTTGAGTAAGGCCGAAAAACAGTATGATATTGTTGAGTAAGGCCGAAAAAACATTATGATATTGCTGAGTAAGGCTGAAAACAGTATGATTTAGTTGAGTAGGCCGAAAAACAGTATGATATTGTTGAGTAAGGCCGAAAAACAGTATGATATTGTTGAGTAAGGCCGAAAACAGTATGAAAAAGTTGAGTAAGCCGAAAAAACAGTATGATACGTTGAGTAAGGCCGAAAAAACAGTGTGATATAGTTGAGTAAGGCCGAAAAAACAGTATGATAATTTTGAGTAAGGCCGAAAAACTATGATATTGTTGAGTAAGGCCGAAAAACAGTATAGTATGATATAGTTGAGTAAGGCCGAAAACAGTATGATATTGTTGAGTAAGGCCGAAAAACATTATGATATTGCTGAGTAAGGCTGAAAAACAGTGATTTAGTTGAGTAAGGCCGAAAAACAGTATGATATTGTTGAGTAAGGCCGAAAACAGTATGATATTGTTGAGTAAGGCCGAAAAACAGTATGAAAAAGTTGAGTAAGGCCGAAAAACAGTATGATATCGTTGAGTAAGCCGAAAAACAGTATGATATTGTTGAGTAAGGCCGGAAAAACAGTATGATATTGTTGAGTAAGGCCGAAAAGCAGTATGATATTGTTGAGTAAGGCCGAAAAACAGTATGATATAGTTGAGTAAGCCGAAAAAACAGTATGATATTGTTGAGTAAGGCCGAAAAAACAGTATGATATTGTTGAGTAAGGCCGAAAAACAGTAAGATATAGTTGAGTAAGGCCGAAAAACAGTAAGATATAGTTGAGTAAGGCCGAAAAACTGTATGAATATGTTGAGTAAGGCGAAAAACAGTATGATATTGTTCAGTAAGGCCGAAAAACAGTATGATATTGTTGAGTAAGGCCGAAAAGCAGTATGATATTGTTGAGTAAGGCCGAAAAACGTATGATATAGTTGAGTAAGGCCGAAAAGCAGTATGATATTGTTGAGTAAGGCCGAAAAACAGTACGATATTGTTGACAAGGCCGAAAACAGTATGATATTGTTGAGTAAGGCCAAAAAACAGTATGATATTGTTGAGTAAGGCCGAAAAACAGTATGATATAGTTGAGTAAGGCCGAAAAACAGTATGATATTATTGAGTAAGGTGAGGATAGATAGGCCGGTTTCAATTTACATTTAAACAAAAACTCTTCCTCTTTCTTCTTCTTCACTAATAATAATGGTGAGTCTCATTCAATCCAATTTCTCATATCGATTACATTGAGAAAACGCTTTCTAAATTCGATACTTGTATTTTCAAAATTCCCATTTTATTCATAGAACAGTAATATATCACCCAATCAAACAGTATGTCTGATTATGCACCGCCTTTCACTCGACTTGCAACACAGGTGAGAAAGGGATAAGAAAACGCAGCTGATATTTCAATAATTTATTCGCACGATTTTTAAAGACAGCGACGCCCTGCTCTGGCGCAACCTGTTTTTAAAGGGTAAAAGTTAAGTTTTTCGCCAGGTGTCCCTTCTAGTAACAATGGAAATGAAAGGGTCGGGTGTTGGAAAAGAAAAGGGAGGAAGAAGCTTCTCCATATTCCCGTTCTTCTATCTCAGCCTAGACATCTGTCTTCAAAAAATGAAAGTGAAGCTGGGAGCAGATCCATGTCAGAAGAGGGGGAGAGATTATCGGGTGCACTTTTGGGGGTAGGGGCACATGAGCGGTCACAATTTTTCCAATTTTTGCACTCGCCATATGGAGATAGCACTGAAGCAGGGTTAACTAAGTTATTCTACTCATTCTCCTTCTCTATCCTGATGTACATAAACATCAGACATAAAACAATTATCAATCTCCATTAAATTTTCATGGTTATGTAGATAGTTATGAAGTAGGAATACAAAATTATTTCTCAAATTGGACTTTAGAAGGTTTGCCAGGTAGTTAAGCATGCCGGACTACCTGCTTCAGTCAGTTTAATTCACTCACTCGGACTTTCGAAAATCCAATAAGAGAAAATGACATTTTAAATAACATCATGCTCATGACCATCACAAAGTGTGGACTAACGCAATATATATAACCTTATTCTGGACGTTTTCGTCCCACAACTGATGAATGGCAGACATCAATGAGTGCAAGGTGTTCTCATCACTGTGCGACAATGGAAAATGCCGTAACACGGTGGGAAGTTTCCGCTGTCGCTGCCAAGATGGATTTGCACTGGACATGGAGGAGAGGAATTGCACAGGTAGGCCAAAGAGGAACTTGATCTCGACTGTGTAGGCCATATCAACTGACATTTCATGTAGACTGGAAATATAGGGTCAAAACCTGAAAATTCTAATGAGAATAGTACATTCTTTCTTGACATCATCACACGGGAGACAAAATAAAGGTATTGTTTTTGTCCTGTTCCCACTATGTTTTGCTGATTTCGTCCATGTCTGTTTCTCTGTACACCTGTGAATTTAGATATAGACGAATGCCGGATTTCACCAGACCTCTGTGGCCAAGGGATCTGTGTGAACATGGCAGGAAGCTTTGAGTGCGAATGTTTTGAAGGATACGAAAGTGGCTTCATGATGATGAAGAATTGCATGGGTAAGAGTCTGGAGCATCTCAGCAGCGACGGCCGGTAGATGGTCTGACCATGGTGTTGTTTTAATGTGTGACAAGCACCTTGATTCCATTCGTGCTACTTCTTTTTGGTCTTCATTTTCATCATCTTCTTCTGTCCCTGTTCGTCCATTTTAATTTCGTTTTCCTTTATGCGTTTCCACCCTTCTTTGATGATTCAGATATCGACGAATGTGAGCGAGATCCCATGCTTTGCCGAGGTGGGACGTGCGTAAACACCGAGGGGAGTTTCAAATGCCTCTGTACTCCTGGCCACGAGCTCAATCCAGATGGGACGGCTTGCATTGGTAAACATAATCAATATATCAGAGATAACGATGTTGCTTTAACATTCATTCCACACTTTGTCAAGCCTGGTGATTAATTTTGTCTTTTGTTTATAACTCTACGCCTCCCAGGCTTATGCAGGAGAAATGCTGTTGGCATAAGGGGGTCAAAGTAGTGATGTAATGCCACTTTACATGTTGTACGACGTGATTTGTGTGCAGATGTGGATGAGTGTGCACTCAGCGAGAGGCTCTGCAAGGATGGGCGCTGTGTCAACATGGTTGGAACCTTCCAGTGTGATTGCAATCAGGGATACCAAACAACGCCCGACCGCCAGGCCTGCATTGGTAATCTCCTTGGACTTCTTATATGACTCGTTTCATTTATGTCTTTGCTTTTTGTTCATGTATGTTCTAGTACGGCTAAACCCTAAGATCAAAATGTATTTGATTCTTAAAAGAGCCTCACTTCTTTTATCTCATCCATACCTATTCATCTCTCGTTGTCCGAATCGTGATAGGCCTCTGACATGCTTGAGAAATGCATTGCCAAATATAAACTCACAAACAATGAAAAATGGAGAGAACGTGATGTTTGTTTGTTTTTGCCATTTTATTGAACAGACATTGATGAATGCACCATTATCAATGGGGGTTGCGACACACACTGCACCAACACGGAAGGTGGCTACGAGTGCAGTTGCACCCCCGGTTATGCGCTTCTACCTGATGAACGTAGTTGTACGGGTGAGTGCACGTTCTCAATGACAAAAGTTCAGTTGGCAAGAAGAAAGGTGTCGTGCTTGTTCAAAATGTTTGTTTACATTGTATGACCTGAGTTATCACCAGGGCTTATGAGTTAGTTATCATTAATGTGTATTCTGCCCTCGGATAGACGTTAAACTGTGCGTCCTGTCTGCCTGCATTAGTTGGCAGACGTGATAGATCCCACAGTGTTCTTCGCTAAGAGTAGGCGAGCTATTTCCTTCACTCTGAACAAGTTATTTATTCACGCTCCAACCTCCTTAGTTAAATGTCAGGCCAGGCCAGCTGGTTTGTGAAAGACTTGTGCCAAACACTTTCCCTAACTGACCGCATGAGATGGTGGGAATATGTCCTTTAAAGAAAGAAACAAAGCCAGGAATATATATATATATATATAATTTATTTATTTTGGGAACTAACACATTCCAAAGCACCAATGTGGTGGGCTTATGGGAAGAGTTTCCATATGATTGTAAGGGAGTTCTGAAAATGTCATTTTGACGCACGTATTTCTGTCACTGTAACCCAAACCTGATCAGATATCGACGAGTGTGAGGAGAATCCGGAAGTCTGTGATGGGGGTCAGTGTGCCAACGTGGCCGGAGATTTCCGTTGCCTTTGCTATGACGGCTTCATGGCTGCCCTGGATTTGAAATCCTGCCTCGGTAACTATTGGTGTCACCCTTAAATCAGGATAAGTATGTGCCAAGCTGAACTCTCTCTTCATAGCCACATACTTCATAAGGAAAACGTATATCCTCATTCCTCTTCAATGTTTTATTGGCAACTGCTCTCCTCTTACGCATGGTGGCTGTTATGCATCATGTTTGGCTGTGTATCTTCCCATACTTCAGAAAGGCTTTTTAGTGCATTTGCCGAATGCCTGCTTAGACAATGGTTCGAAAAGCATGGTGCAACCCCACATAAACTTCACGAGACTTGTCCTGGACTATACTTCGCTGACGTTATTACCTCCGCCACCGAAGGTGGAAGGCGGTTATGTTTTCACCCCTGTCTATCTGCTTGTTTCTTACTTGCAAAATCAAATATTTTTCATGTATATTGGTCAGTCAAATTTGTTATTTTGTCTCTCTTTTTGTCTCTCTGTTTGTTTGTTTGTCAATTGCCAACAGGTCACAATTTTAAACCGATCTTCACAAAACTTCACCACATGGTGGTTTGTCATAAGAAAGAAGCCGATTGTTTTTGAGTTCAAAAGGTCATCATAGGTCAAAGATCAACAAAGGCCAGAGGTCAACAAATTTGTCAAATTCCTAAAATCCTCTATTTTCATCCCATTGACTAGAAATTTGAACAGAATTTTCAAATCGGCTCACTGAATTCAACCACCAATTATTTTTGAGGTCAACATTGGCCAAAAGGTCACATAGGCCAAATTTTTTAAAAAAATTCTATTTTCATCTGATTGACTTGAAATTTGAAGAGTTGCATGTTTGGTCACTGAATTCAACCACCAATTATTGTTGAGGTCAAATTTATTGAATGGATTTTGCAAGTATCGTGCTCTGCACAACGTCTTCTTGTTTGTCTGTTTCTTTGTGTGCAGCATATCACAACAAGGTTTGAAATCCTTCAATACAGCGTCGTCGTGGTGAAGCAAATAGATACACAATGTTAAAATATACAATTTATGCTTTTTCAGTTGAAAAACAATTAAAAAGCGTACTTAATATTTGAAATGTAAAAATCTTGTTATTATTGTGATAAGCACCTTTATATATAAGAGAAGGAATGAAATTGTTCGAACAGCGTGGCAGGGAGCCGCAAAAGAATGATAGCATAAGAAAAACTTAGCTTCAGCATTCGGCGATCGTGCAAAATGCGATGGTGGGCGGAAATGACGTCTTTCGGCGCGAAATGCCATGGTGGGCGGAAATGACGTCTTCGCGCGAAATGCCATGGTGGCGAAATGAGCTTTCGTTCGTTCATACATGAGGAGGGCGCGTTTCTTCGTTTTTTTCCGTCAAGCAATAAATTAAAAGGTTTTCACATATATATAACACATTAGTTTCACAAATTTCCATTGAAATACTCGGGTATTTCCGTCAATGTCGCCATTTCCGTCTCGGTTACGCACTCTGCATCTACCGGACGGCCGTCATTGGCTGTCTTGAGGCAGGTGGGGGGGGGCGGGGGGACACCGAGACGTGGTAGACGCCGGGGACATTTCAAACTCGGTGCAATTGTATACAGCGCACACGCTGAAAAAGTTGTTGACGGATCGGATGAAATTGTGTGGGCAGGTTCGGTGTGTGACAAGGATGAACTGCTAGATTTTGGTGAAGATCCGGATCGGTTCCGGTGTTTAGAATATTTAAGTGATTCTTCACCTTTGAGAGGTAGGTTTGGTTATGGGGGAATGCGCCAGAGCAGCACGTCGCTGCATCCACTTTCCTCTTTGAAAGCCTGAAAGTCATTGAAAGCCAGGATCTTAGTTTTTATTCAGGAAACCCGTAATCCCAGCGGCTCCGACTCATCATTCAGCACCTCGAGAGCCCCCAAAAGGATATCTAGAGTCTCTGCA
>CM068956.1:176879105-176889613 GCA_035128595.1 Eptatretus atami
CATCAGAGCGACCAAACCAATAGTAGGTGTAACCACCCACCATGATCTCGCCGCAATCCGGTCTCCGAACTTCAGAGAATGCTGCAATGCCGATGTCCAAACACTTGAGGTCAGATAATAACAGAGACAGGTGATCATCCTCTCTTAGGGATAGGACATTCCAGGCACCCACCCGAAGGACCTCCTAGGTTAACCCAAGGAGACCGCCGTCTGGTGGACGACACCTCAGCACCACCCCGACACACTCTCCCGCAATCTGACCCGGGAATGTTACCCCGTGGTTTCCCTCCTATCATCAAAGATTGGGGGTGCCGAAGGCTTTGCCCCAATCCCCTCATCCGGTGAGCTGCCCTGTGAAGGGAAGCTGCACAGGAGGTACTCCCACAAAGTGGGTTTTCAGATTTTTTTTAATGCTTTTCGAATGTTCTGCGGAATGAAGGGTTTTATGGTGGTGATCAGAGTGCAAATCCTGACACCAACCTCCTAATAAGAAGTAACCCAACTGCAGGAGGACGTCCACAGACACAGTTGGGCACTAGATATGGAATGCCGTTGGCTCACAGGGAGCTCCTCCGCCCTTTAACAGGTTTTGTTCTTCATCCTGTTAGGTCTCCATATCATGCACCCTCCTCACCAAGAAACTTGGTGGGGGAGACGGTTTAGTCACCCACAGCCCGACCATTGAACAGGTTAGTACAGGTTTCCATGGTACCTGTAGCAAGTCACAGATCTAGTCTGACCTGACCTGACAATAGGGCCAAAAATGATATACATCATGATATTTCAAAACGTTCTGCATGACTTATGCCAAAACTCGGTGGATGAGTTTGTTAAGTGACAAGAACAAGCCGATTAGATTTTGGTTGAGGTCCGGATGCAGATTCTTCACCATTGAGAGATGGTGCCAAAAACGATATATAGCATGATATTCCAAAACTGTATTGGGCCCGATATGATTTTCTTGGATCAGGCATTGCGGGGCGGAGGTATGTGCGCTACCGTGTGCCCTTCTTGTTGAAGACTGTGTTATTTGTTTTAAGATCCCAGACACACTGATATGGGACATGGCCTGCTCAGAGCCCCGATTTGGATCCATGATTATTTTCTACCAGGAACATGTAAAGAGTCGAGTCATTACGCAAAAGCCACAAACTCTTGTGTAGCTGAAGAAAAAAAGTTGTAGAACCGACAAAGACTCCTTGTCACAGAGTCGTGAATGACTTAATCCATTCATTGGAGGAAATTACAGAAGCAGAACGATGTTGTTATACATTGAACATGTGATTCACCATAAATGTCTCTAAATAATGTTCATGTTTCATAAATACTCTTCCTCTGGCAGATGTGAATGAGTGTGACTTGAACCACAACATATGTCTACACGGAGACTGTGAGAACACGCGTGGCTCCTTCATCTGTCACTGCCCACCAGGCTTCCACGTGAGGAAGGGCACGTCTGGATGTACTGGTGAGGACCACTTGCAACAACATGCACCCTGCTTTTGAACATTTGAACATTTGTCTTTAATTGAACATTTGTCTTGCTCATTATGAGTTTGATTTTGACTCTCATCATCATTTAATATGTTTATGCTCTGTTCCTGAAAAACTATACCTCTACTTTCCCATGCATTCACTTTTGGTTTTTCTCTCCCATGTGTCGCGCTAGACGTGGATGAGTGTGAAATTGGAGCACATAATTGTGACATGCACTCCACCTGTGCTAACAGCCTCGGCAGTTTCCACTGCGCCTGCCGCCCAGGCTGGTTTGGAGATGGTATTGACTGCTCTGGTATGACCTTGCACGAGAAGCATTCCAAAATCTTTCGAAAGTTCTAAACTGTTGGAAGGAGATGTCAGAGGCTGGGGGAGTACGGTGGCATGTTGGTACATCATTATTAAATGCTGATGTCGTGTTATCCTATATACGTTCCAGATTTTGACGAGTGCAGCAATGAGACTCACGTGTGCAACGTTCATGCTAATTGCATGAACACCCCCGGTTCTTATCGCTGCCTTTGTCAAGATGGCTTCTCTGGGGATGGATACATCTGTACCGGTATTGTTCTCATTCTGTGGATCTAGACCTTTATCTACAAAGCAGCTGTTAATAAATATGATTTCAAAGAGTTTGTTTTACTTATATTCTCCACTACCACCAACCTCCCACATGTGGCCCCCCCCCCGCCCCACCACAAACCAACCCACCATTGATGCCATCAAACACTATTAACAATGGTGAAACTCTTTCTCTTTTAACTTTTTTTTAATCATTGACTTCGTATAATCAATTCCACTACCTTGTTATGTTACAAAGCAACAAGATGGTCGGTATCACATCAGTGCAATTGAGTGATCCAACTGACCGAAGCTGGTTGTTGCCGAAAAATTAGCTCTTGGTCACTAAACAAATTAAAAGAAGGTTGGAAATGTGTTCATTGTATGGTCTCAAAGTCACAGAATCATCCTGAACACAGACAGGCCTTTCATCGTTGTCGATGTTCCAGAACGCAGGAGGCACCACTATTTTCTCTTTGACTTGCATGTGAGCTGAGATTGATTTCAACGCTTTTGGTTTTGAACAACATGGACTAATTCTCCACCTAACAAAGCCTCATCTACCCCACTCCCTCACTCCTTGCAATATTTGTTTGCAGATCTGGATGAGTGTGCGGAAAACGTAGAATTGTGTGAGAATGGACAGTGCTTGAACGCACCGGGTGGATACCGCTGTGAGTGTGAGATGGGATTTGCTCCCTCTGATGACAGTCGCTATTGCCAAGGTGAGCACTGATGGGATTTATTTTTTACTCCACAGAGTCGAGGTATGTGGAAGTGCTGAATGACAGGGTAGCTTGTCAACAGAATGACAGGATGAGAAATCATACCTGTATGAGTTGACCCTGAATATTGTCCTATCGCGACATAATTGCTTTCGGATGTTGTAATGAACATGCATTTTGTTTATAGATATATTTACCAAACAACCTAACTGAATGCTTCAAATTAGTCACAGGTGATTGGTCAGAAAACTTTGAGCTTCGCTCATAAAACATCATGATGATGAATAAATATCTGGAGTAAAATCGGTTGTGAATCCGAATCGGGCATCAAAAACCCAATGGCCTCTTCATGTCCTCAAAAATTGTGAAACATTTACTTTAAGCACCAGACAATAGACACGGAATTGGATCATATGCTTTCCCAGTACGCTCACTTCCAGCAAGCTTATGAACATCTGGAATGTACAACTATTGGGGATGCCTCTTTGCGGTGGTTGGCACCCCCCCCCCCACCCCCACCCCAGCAAAGTCATGGCCAAATCTTCCCCACTCTTCCCTGCTGCCTGGATTTGTCAGGTTATGGTCAAAGTGCCGATCTCCAAGGACTGGTCCACTCTCTTTGTCTCTATGTCTGTCTGTCTGTCTTTTCTCTCTCTGTCTCTGTCTCTGTCTCTGTCTCTGTCTCTTTCTCTCTCCTTGTCTCTCTCTCTCTCTTCGTCTCTCTGTCTCTGTCTCTGTCTCTGTCTCTGTCTCTGTCTCTGTCTCTCTCTCTCTCTCTGTCTCTCTCTCTCTCTGTCTCCTCTCTCTCTCTCTCTCTCTCTCTCTCTGTCTCTCTCTTCTTCTCTCTCTCTCTCTCTCTCTCTCTGTCTCTTCTCTCTCTCTCTCTCTCTCTCTTCTCTCTCTTCTCTCTCTCTCTCTCTCTCTCTCTCTCTGTCTCTGTCTCTCTCTGTGTCTCTCTTGTGTCTCTCTCTCTATGTGTCTCTCTCTCTGTGTCTCTCTCTGTCTCTGTCTCTGTCTCGTCTCTGTCTCTCTCTCTCTCTCTCTCTTCTCTCTCTCTCTCTCTCTCTCTCCTCTCTCTCTGTCTCTGTCTCTCTCTGTCTCTGTCTCTGTCTCTGTCTCTGTCTCTGTCTCTGTCTCTGTCTCTTGTCTCTGTCTCTGTCTCTGTCTCTGTCTCTGTCTCTCTCTCTCTTCTCTCTCTCTCTCTCTCTCTCTCTCTCTCTCTCTGTCTCTTCTCTTCTCTGTCTCTTCTCTCTCTCTGTGTTCTCTCTTCTCTCTCTCTGTGTTCTCTCTCTCTTGTTCTCTCTCTCTCTCTGTTGTCTCTCTCTCTTCTCTCTCTCTCTCTCTCCTCTCTCTCTCTCTCTCTCTCTCTCTCTCTCTCTCTCCTCTGTGTCTGTCTGGTCTCCCCCCCCCTCGCTCCTCCTTCTCTCTTTCTCTCTTTCCTCCCTTCCTTTCCTCTTCTCCCTCTATGAGGACACTAATTAATGACTGATTCACTTCGATAAAACAGAAACCAATATGCACTTAAGGATACTAAAGTAGTTAGAATCCTTGCCCCCCCCCTTTCCTCCTCCCCTCTCCTCAACGCAAAGGAAGCGATTGATGAAAAGAACACGTGTTTTTTTCTCTCCTTCCTTCTCCTTCGATGAATGTTAGGCCTCGATCAAGGTGCGCTAACATGACTGCTGTTGCCCGTACCTAAAAAAACGGTGCGCCGCTCTTCCTCTCTCCTCTCTCTCTCTCTCTCTCTCTCTCTCTCTCTCTCTCTCTCTCTCTCTTGTGGCCCTGGCTTTATAAAAGCAAGAGTATACCATCTTACTTGTGAGGAATCTCAGGTCGTTCCCAGGAGATCGATCAGCTATCTCTGTGCCATGGACTGTTCGAGCAGAACTGCCTGAGGTTAAACAGCATCAACAGCAACATTTGGAATGTACTCAAATTTCTACACTTGATGGGTGAGGCGTCAATGTGTGCGCCGTCCCTCGGATGGACGTTAAACTGGACATCTCGTCTGCTACCATGGTGAATGCAGTTGGTGGAGCTTAAAGACCCACGGTGTTCTATACAAAGAGTAGGCGACCTAGCGCCGGTTCCCTCAACAAATTACTCATTCCTGCTCGAACTCACAAGGGGCACTGCATCAGCTGCACTGCCGGAACTGATGTAAACCCGCAGCCACATGACGCATACAAATGATGACGACAATGTTCGGCTTGACAGGCCGCACAAAGAGTATAATTACTATCGATGATTGCCAATCCTTTGTAACTGCTGCTCGAAACCTCATGTGTATGTGAAACCTTTATGCTCCAGATATCGATGAATGCACATTTCACAACATCTGTGTGTTCGGCACGTGTCAAAATCTCCCTGGAACATTCCGCTGCGTGTGTGATGATGGCTATGAACTGGATCAAAGCGGTGGAAACTGCACGGGTAGGCCTCCAATGATAACGCTCATATTCTCTTTTGTGTTTCTTCTTCCTCCTCTCTTCTTCTTGTTTTCACTTTAATTTCGCTCACTTTTGTTATTTTAAATGTCGAGTGTTGTTGTTTTCATTTCTCCACTCACATGCGGCGCCCTAACCGCTCCCACTCCCCGACCTTCCTACCACTCTCTACTTTCTCAACTCTCATTCTACATTGTCTTGTCTTTTTCTTCCCTTTCTGTTCTACCCCCTTTATATCTCATTCCCTTGATGAGTAAATCCAACGCGACATCACCGATGAGTTACGTGAACTTTAGGTTATTTTAATTAAGTATATTGCTAAATGTACCGCTCATGCAATGTGGTATCACACACGATAAGATGGAGCAAAAAGACTTGCATTTTCAACCTTGTACTTTTGTCTCGTCTGGAGGTGGCTGGCTTGCTGATGATGCCTGGAGATAGAAACACCAAGCATTTCTCATATAACCATGCATTTTAGCCTAAAGTCCTGACTGCCTGTGTTTGATTATACAATTGTGTGTTTTGGCCCGCAAGAACTAGAATGTGTTTACGTATACTAGTTACCTCGGCGACCGAAGGTGGACGGAGGTTACATTTTAACCCCTGTCTGTCTGTCTGTTTGTTTGTCTGTGAGCAAGATATCTAAAATAGTTGTGGATGGATTTCGACGAAATTTGGAAGACAGGTTGGGTGTGTGATAAGGACGAATTGGTGGTTGTATGGCAGCTCAGCTGCCGGGGTAGCTATCATTTCTTGAAGCGCGACTGTGTCACTGATGCAGTACCCCCTCTACGAGTACACACACTGGAACTGGTACTCATTTCGCTGACCTCGGAAGGATGACGGGCTGAGTCAACCCCCTGGTGTATTAATTCAGCGGCCGACGGGGCTTGAACTCAGGACCCTAGGATCCCAAGCCTCCACCCTAACCACCCTAACCACTGAGCCAACACCAGGCTCAAGGACGAATTGATGTGACTTTGGTGAAGATATGGATACTGTAATTAGCTCACCTGGACTTTAGTCCAGTGAGCTTATGCGACTGAGCAGTGTCCGTGGGTGAGTGAGTGAGTGAGTGATAGTCAGTCCATAAACACTTCAAGTCATTATTGCTTGAACCAAACACAATTTTTTTGAAACTTTGCTACAAGCTTCATATTTTATGCCCAACAAAGGTATATTGACGGCATCAAAACTGAGCTTATTAGGTGGGTTTATTGGGTGGTGGGGGGGAGAGGGGGTCAACCCCACCAAAATAGGTATTTGCTCTCTTATCTGAAAATGCACACACAATTTTGCTGAAACTTGACCACTACTTTCATCACGCGTGATGCACTAAAGTTAAATCACGGCATTAAACAAAAATCAGGGTCTACTGAGGTTTAAGGGTGTTTTGAGTGACTGTTCCTCCTGATCCAGGTGAACTTCAGGACGTGCGGTCCTATTTTTTTATTTTTTATCTAAGTAATTCGATCTTCACCATTGAGTGATTGGGCAAAAAAAAAGTTACACAGCATAACACGATTTCTCAAAAAGTTACGGACGGATTCGGACAAAACTTGGTGGACAGGTTGGGGGTGTGACAAGGACGAATTGATTCGATTTTGGTGAGGATCAGAATCCGGTTCCAGAAATGAGAGTTTTTAAATTCGTAAGTGATTCTTCACCATTGAGAAATGGGGCCAAAAACGATATCAAGCACAATATTTCAAAAAGTTGTGGACAAGTTGTGCCAAAACGAGGTGGATGAGTTGGTTTGGTAACGCGAACAAGCCAATTCGATTTTAGTTCAGGTCTGGATGCAGATCCGGCCTATCAGTCGGATACAAAACATAAACTGTTCAGCCTCGGGGAGGTATGCACTCCACCGAGTGCTGTTTTGCTTTGACAAGCTATGTATCATGACCATGTATTTTGGTCTTCGTTTTGGAAGTACATGTACTTGGTTTTGTCCAAATGTTTAGATTTTTACCTTTTTTTTTTTACTTTAGAAGGAAAGTATTTCTCACCATAGAAATATTGTATGACCATGCATTTTGATCATCAGGCCAAGGTGCATATGTTTAACTGTATGACCATGCATGTTGGCCCTAAGGGTTTGAATACAGGTGATTAATTGTATGACCGTATGTTTTGGCCTCAGGACCACAGTGCATGCATGTTTCTTTTTGTCATATTATGCACGACCACATACTTTGATCTTTTGGGTGAAGTACAGTGTACATGTACATTACTTGGCCTTCTCCAATGTTTGAATTTTTCTTTTCCTTTTTGAATTCGAAAGCATTTCTCAAAAAAGAAGATGGCAAGTACGGTCAGCTTGCAAAACAACATGCTTTGGGCTCGGACGGAAGTGCTTGCGCATCAGTTTGACAGATCATCAATGACTGTACCGACCGGTACATTGATCTTTGGGATGATGTGCTTGCATTTAGCTTTGTCCTTATGCTTTCATCTGTTAGATTTTATTGAGGAAAAAAAAAAAGGTATTTCTCAAAAGACAACAAGTCCTAATAGCTAATTCTTTACCAAACCAACTCCCCTTTCCACCACCCCAACCTCCCTGTGGGTCATCATTAAGATTGAGGGATCTCTGTCATTCCCTCCATCTATGGATTTTAAATTTAGCTTAATTTCTATTTGTGAGTTATAATTATAATGTTTGCTACAGGAGATTAAATTCACTTTTCCGATGCTTGTTTGCTTCCTGGTTGACATGATCACTTGCTGACCCTCCACTCCATTTCCTGTCATGATGATCCATAACATTCCAGATATTGATGAATGCACTGACCCAGTAAATTGCATTAATGGTGTTTGTGGAAACACACCTGGTGGCTACAGCTGTGATTGTCCTGCTGGATTCGACTTGAACCCCACTGGTGTCGGCTGCGTAGGTGAGAAGCAACTTCTCACTTTTGTCGTCGTATTCATTATTCCTCACCAAATCGTGTACTCCGACACCTTCCTCAACCAAATGAGTGAAAAAATAGTTGTACAGAATCGGTGTTAAAAAATATGAATCTTTTCTTCTTCTCTTCACATTGCAGACACGCGTGTCGGAAGCTGTTATTTTGAGCCAGAGCCACGTGGGGACGGGGGGTTCAGCTGCAGTGCTGAGATTGGGGTCGGGGTGAGCCGAGCTTCCTGCTGTTGCTCCCTCGGCCGTGCTTGGGGCAATCCATGTGAGCTCTGTCCACCGCCCAGCACAGGTAAACCCAACAGGCAGGTAACACTGGGACATCTGTACCTGAAGAGACCTCTGTTGAAAATTGCTGAGCTGTCTTTAGGGGCCTTGTCAAATAATTGTAGCAAGAGAGCAAAGAGATCTAACAGGATATGGGCAGTTGGTTTTGCGGTATAAGTTTCACCATGAAAAACAAGGCCTCCTCATTCTTTTTTACCTTGTCTAAAGTTCATGTTGGAGCTTGTATAACATCATATGCAGTATAAATAATTTTGAAGGCTTTAGGTGTACTTTTTCATGAATTACATGGACAATAGGAGACAATGTACAAATCAAGACAGTGTATGGGATCTTGATGATAAAAGACAACTTTGCTTTTCTTCTTCCCCTTCATATTAAGTTCATTTTCTTCTTCCCACATTCCCCCTCCAACCCTCACCCACACACAGATGAGTACAAAACCCTGTGCCCAGGAGGAGAAGGTTTCAGACCTAACCCTATCACCGTCATCCTCGAAGGTGCACGCACTGACCCAGGCACCAACGATATAAGCATTCAAATGTTCCAGGAAATGGTACACTGCATTGGTGAAAAGATGCAAAAAAGGTCGAGGTTTTGCTCTTTGTGCCACCATTAGCGAGTGAAATCTGGAAAGAAAAGAAAAACCAAGATGACATAGCTAACTGGTTGAGGGTTTTGTTTGTTTGATGTGCAATAAGACTGTATAACAGGTTTAGGGTTTCATTATCGGATCGAAGGTTCTCTCTTGGATGAAGGACTACATACCTGCTCAAGGTGTTTTACTTTGTTTGAGGTCATACTCTTCAACTGAATCGAACTGGGACTGCCACTTTATGACATCACTATCTTGATTCCTTACTAGATTATGGTTGTTTTGATCAGAATGCTGATGGGAGCGTGGGCCATTTTCAATGGTAAATAGTTTTTTTTATTGTTGCATTTCGGCAGATTACTTTTCTTTTTTGGAGTTTGAATCTCACTGTTTGAGTCTTTGAGTTTCGGTAGAAGTCTGACCCTCAATGGGTGGTCCAACAGGGTGGTGCAGAGGTAGCGCACTTCCCTCTGAGCTATCTGGCCTCGGTTCAATTCTCAACCAGACTTTAAACTGTCGGATTGGGACTTTGCAGGCAGGGTGTGCCGTCCACCAGATGGATGTTAGGCTGGATATGTTATTGCATTACACGGTGGACGTTAAAAACCCCACGGTGTCCTTTGCTAAGAGTAGGCGAGCTATCGCCTTCACCCTGAACAAATTCCAAATTCCTGCCATCTTCAATTGAACATCAGGCCTGGCCAACCGGTTCGTGAAAGATGGGCCAAAAACAAGGTGTGATTAATTGTCCCATAAAGGAAGTAGGCGAGCAGAATGGCCTAGAGGGATGCACACTCGCCTCTAAACTGCCTAGTTTGGGTTTGAATCTCTGCCCAGCTACAAACTGTCACCCTAGTGTTTCCCAGGCAGAGTGATTCATCAATGTGTGTGCTGTCCTTCAGATGGACATTAAACTGGGCGTCCCATCTGCCAACATTAGTTGGTGTCCTTCACAAAGAGTAGGCAAGCTATCATCATCACCCTGAACAAATTATAAATTCCTGCCCTGACTTCCTTCCCATCCGGTGTTGTAATGCTCGCCCTAGAAACTGCTTCAGCAGCACCGGTGCTCTGTATGAGAGCATGGTTCATAATCTGATTTGCTAAAGACGTCGTAGTAGATTAACCCTAAACTTTCAGGTAGAACAATTGCCATGATGAGGAAGCAAGAGGTGCCTGCCGGCATTTGGTGAGAGGTGTGGAGACATCATTTTGTGCGTCCGTGTGATTAAGCGTACCCACACATCTATTTTACTTTTTCTCATCTTGAACAGACATCAATGAATGCATGGAGCTTCCAGGGCTGTGCCAAGGAGGAAGTTGTCTAAACACATTTGGGAGCTTCCAATGTGTCTGCCCCCCTGGATTCTTCCTCAACGAGGAGTCGCGCATTTGTGAAGGTGAAATCTGATGTTGGGGATTGTGAAAGTAAAGATCGAAAGTCGAGCCAAGTGCATCTTCACAGATTCCTATTA
>CM068956.1:176904666-176926534 GCA_035128595.1 Eptatretus atami
GTCTTTCAATCCTGACAAATCTCACACTCTCACTATGTCTCTCCAAAGGACCGTCTGGAAAAACCCCCACATCTACTTTCTCAACAATCCTCTTAAAGAAGTCCTTTCATTCAAGCTTCTGGGTTTCTGCCATGATCTTTCCTGGGAAAGCTACAGTTCCAAGCTGGCCTCCAAAGCCAGTCGCCGACTGGGCATCCTCCGTAGTGCAAAGTCCTTCCTTGGCACACCTGAGCTCCTGATCACAAACAAAGCTTTTGTCCCCAGCCTGATGGAGTACTGCTCTCCCCTCTGGGCTGGTGCTCCCACCTCTCACCTTTCTCGGCTTCCACACTGTGGAAACCAAGGCATTTAGGTTCATTGGTATATCCACGATGTGGCCGAGTCTTTGGGTTTCTCACTCTCTCACCACAGGTGGGTCGGTGGTCTGTCTGCTTCTACGTGTCTCTCACTGGCTCTCCCCCCCCCCCCCCCTCTGTTTGAGATATGTCTCTTCTCCCCCTCCATATTTCCGCAGGGCGCTCAAGGTCCATCAGCAACCTCCTTCTGGTGAAACTTCCAAAATCGCGAATCACTGCTCACCTTCACTCTTTCATTTGTCGTTTTTCCTGCCTTTGGAACAAACTCCCACACTCTCTTCAATGCCATTCTTCCTCCAGGTTTTCAAAACAGCTGTTCACCACCATCTCTTATTCTCCCCATCCAAAACCACGATCTTTTCTTCCCCCGCTAATCCACCCCAAACCCACCTCCTTCAAATTCCTTGCTTTCCTTCCTGAAAGTGCCTGTCGTGTAAGGACCTCAAAGTCCCTGTCATGTAAGGACCTGCAAGTCCCTGGAGTGTCCATCTTGTTTACCCTCTGTATGCCGCACCATCCCTCTCCCTTCCACAGATCTCTTCTTGTCTCTGTTCCACGCCCCTCTTGTCTCCTGCTCCCCTTGCTGTATGTTGTGTGTGTTAGCTCTCATACGAGCCTCGACAGTGTCTACAAAAAAAATAAAAAAGCATACCCCACTAGTAATACAGTACATATATGTAGCTCATTCTAACCACTGACTCACTGACTGATATTAAAGATCTGGACCTTCTGGGTGATGTAGAAAGCTGAAATTTCGCTTGCCATTAGATATTGAAGCCTATTCTAAAGGAAAAATCACAGAACTGTCAGAAATCTCCCATAAATGAAAATAAAAATAAATGAAAATAAATAAATTTTTACAATGCAGCTGAGTGACCCGAGACAATGGGGAAGCACGGTAATTTTGCGTGCCAATGGACATCGAAGCCGCTACACGAAGAAAAATCACAGCACCATCGGAAAGCGTCTGTAAATGAAAATATAAATGAAAAAATAAATAAATGCAGGTGAGCGACCCAAGATAATGGGGAAGCACGGTTCGTTAATGCTTACAATATATCAGCATACCCCTCTAGTCTATATATCAGCATACCCCTCTAGTCTATATATCAGCATACCCCTCTATCATTTAATCAGTCATACCCCTCTAGTCTATATATCAGCATATCCTCTAGTCTATATCAGCATACCCCTCTAAGTCTATATATCAGCATACTCCTCTGTCTATTATCAGCATACCCTCTGTCCTATATATCAGCATACTCCACACACACATCGGTGTCAGCTGATCAAGACCGGGTTATTTAAGCTTTAGTAAAACGTCAAGAAGATCGTTTTGAGCTGCAGCAAGCATATACTTCTGGAGTGCAACACGGCAATGAGAGGCTAAATGAGTTCCTCATTTCCTTGTTTAATGTCATGCCAGGAGTGTTCGACCACTCGTTACCCTCGGTATAGTTTCGTGGAGACATCGTCAAAGTATAGCTCGTATATTACTTTCCATTGTGCGTACAAAATGTACATATTAAAATGCAGTTGGTTTGATTCATGACAGAACACCCCAGCCAACACAATAATGTTGTTGCAAAATTGTAAAAACATTTTGCCAAACATTGCGAAAATATTATTTTGTGGGGTTTTTTTTTTTAACACAATTAAAAGGTTATCAAATAACTTTTTTTATCACATTTTATAACCATTATTATAATATGGTACAGTTTTTTGCCTGGTGTTGGCTTAATGGTTAGGGTGGTGGGTTTGGGGTCCTAAGATCCTGAGTTCAAAATCCCACTCAGCTGTTGAATTACTACCAGGTGGGGTTGACTCGGCCTGTCATCCTTCTGAGGTTGGCAATATGAGTGCCAGCTTGCTGGTATCCTGTGTCGGAGTGGTGACCCGTCCAGGATTGTACCCAATAACCAACGAGACTGCTTAGGCAGCACCAACGCTCTGCACAGAGTATGGTCCCAATGGATGGATGGTACAACATTACAAATGAACATCATAAATGTGGAAATGTTTTTGAAACGTTTTATGTATGCACTGTTTTCTGATATTTTCATGATGTTTTAAAAACCCTCCAAAATAATGTTTTCATAACATTTGGCTTCATCTTTTTCAAATGTGAAAATGTTAGCTAACCACCTTCAAATACACAGGCTTCACGCGATCACCACCATATTCTCTCTCCCCTCTTCTTCTTCTTCTCCCAAAACCATAACTCAATCATTGAATGCCCTCATGTGTCCAAAGTGGGATCATCATTTGCATCGTAAATATATGAACAGGACACAACAGTTTGGAAACGTATAAGGAACACACAAACAAACAATGTCGGATGCAGAGGAGAGCGAAGACCAATTGTATGCCGTGTCTGCCTGTCAGCCGAAGTGAATAACCAGAATCTGCGGTGCTGTGGAAGTTCTAACAGCCATAGAAATTTGTATTTTCGCAAGGATATGGTCAGAGGAGCCGAGTGTGGCTAAGGAGGAACAGGAGATGTTGGATCCAAAGTCAGTCATTCCCAGGTCCAGGAGTGAGGATATACCATTTGCAGACATCTAGGTTTGAAAGTTCACAGATTTATTTCGACCAATGGAATCACAGAAGGCATCTTCTGCATTGCCCTGGCTGGTTGTTGTGTTGCCAATTTCCAGCCAACCGACATGGTGGAAGTTGAAATCACCACAGTTGAAGGATAAAGAGTTGGGATGAGTCACTATTAGTTGGTTTATCTTAATAGAAAGAAGTTTGTATGGAGAAGTCGGTGTCGGGTGGACGGTATATCACACAGACAAACTTTAGATGGTTGCAGAGAGGAATATATAGCCAGAGGTGTTCCAGAAAGTTATGGGGGGCAAGCACAGAAATGGGAAATGGGGGATGAAGCTGTTGACATAAACAAAAATACAACATTCGATTTAATTAGGCTGTTCCTCAATCATAAACTGACAATTATGAACTGATAAGACAGATGGACGGACGGACAGACAGACGTGAACAAATTGCTTTTCGCTTGTGCGTGGGGTAATAATCCCGACACAGGTCTGGACTGTCATCATGGAAAAGAGAAGAGACAAGAAGAGACACCGAACAGTCGGGGCCAAACGTTCAGAGGAACATTGCTGTTAAACACACAATGTCTGATGTTGCAGATCTGTGATGTTAGATTGGAGTCCTCATATATTGAGGTTTCATAATGTTTGGGAAGGGGAAGGAATACTGAGAGGGTAAAAGAGCATAGATAGGGGTGGGGAACCGAAAGAGGCAGGTGAGTGGGTGCAGGCTAAGGGCAGAAGTGTATAAGAGGGGCAGGAGCATGGGAGTTTTGAGTTGGAGGAGGGGGAGTGCAGTGTAGCGGCGGTGCAAACGAGGGGCGATAATTTGCTGGAGGAAGAAATGCAAAACCTGCAAATGTGTAGGGATTAATCCTCATGAGTCTGCACTCACTGCACATCAGGTTCCATTTCAGAATCCCAAGTTCAGCAAGATGCAGGCATGCATCGCAGCCAGGGTGGAGGGTGAGGCAATTTATAGCGCAAAGAAAGGCAGTGCTATGAGAATGCAACGGGGCAAGCGGGGCAATCTTGTAATGGAGGAAAAGGAAGGAAATGGGGGTGAATGATAAGTGGGAGAGGAGGAGACAGGTGTGAAAAAATGGGAAAAGTAGAGAGAGGAGAAAGAATGTTTTTTAATATTAAACTTATCCAAGTGGGGATGAAAGAAGGTGAAGAGGGAAGAAGTTTGGATTGTTAAGTGTTTTTTTGTTTTGGGGATTTTATTATTTTTTTAGCAATTTGTGTTGTTAAGTTGTTGGGTTGGTGTGTTGGTGAGAGAAATGAAACGGGATTCATATTGAAAATATTAAAGGACTAGGGAATCAAACCTTAAGTATTTGCTTCTACCTCCACCTTAAACGCTTGACCTAGATGCTCCAGTTCAGCCTTTTTCTCAACACTTTCACTCTCTTTATCTCCCCACAGACATCGATGAATGTGTGAATAGCGACCACCTCTGCTTCAACAATGCTTTCTGTGTCAACATACCTGGCAGCTACCGGTGCGAATGCACCAAAGGTTACAGCCGATCTCCATCTGGAACCTGCGTCGGTCAGTATCTTCCTTTTTTCACCATCATAATGCCAAATCTCAATAATTGTCTCGAAAAAAATGATCTTGAGGAATTCCTGTTATCCTGTTGTCCTTATGTAATGCATATCATTGTGGGCTGGCAGGATAGTTGAGAAGTATGTCTACTACGCCTCTCAGCTGTCTAGCATGGAATTATATGTCGACTCAGTTATAAAGTCTCATCCTGGTGTTTCACAGGTCGGGTTATACACCACTGGGTGCGGCCCTCTCTCAGATATACATTAAACTGGACGTCCCATCTGCCAGCATTAGTTGGTGGACGTTACATATCCAATGGTGTCCTTCGCGAAGAGTAGGCGAGCTATCGCCGGCACCCAAAACAATTATAAATTCCTCCTCTGACCTAGAGGGAGAACTTCATCAGCAGCACAACTGTGCCCCCAGCAAATGATGCTACCCACAGCTATGTGCTCCATATAAAATAATAATAAGAATGTCATTGTGTCGGGTAGGAAAACTTATTGTGTGTGTCTTTTGAAAATGGCTGATCTATTGCGTGCAATTCCGATTTTTATAAGTGCATGTACTTGAGTGCAGATCGTAACGAGTGCAGCGAGATTCCCAACATTTGCAGCCACGGCGAATGTGTGGATACACCAGGCAGCTACGTGTGCATTTGCCATGCTGGCTTCACGGTTACCGAGGATAAGGCCATGTGCATCGGTGCGAAGAGTGTGGCGTTGTAGACATTTGTGTGCTTCTTTTTGACTGCGATAAAAAATAAAATTGGAAACTCCTCTATCTCCACAACAACAATGTGGCCTAACATGGGCCTTGGCTAACACGTGGTATTTCCCACAGATGTGGATGAATGTGAGCAGAAGCCATGTGGCAATGGGACGTGTCGTAACACCGTGGGATCTTACAACTGCCTCTGCTTTCCAGGATTTGAGCTCACACACAATAATGACTGCATAGGTAAGACGCAACCTTTCAGGTAAAACGCAACATGTCCTTTTCACTTTTTTAAAATTATTATTTGTATAGCAATGTTGAACTTCATTCAGAAGCTCAGTGGCCAACAGGGGAAGACTAACTAATTTGGAAGCAACTTAGAAGAATGGAGTGGAAAACAAAGGAGACATACTGCAATAGAGAGTGTTTGGTCACAGGAATGCATGGTATGTACCATAGTCTGTTACAGAGCATCTGTGCTGCCAAAGGTTATACTGGGTAGTTTGCCATTGCCTTCCCAGCAGTAGTGAGGGCAGGAATTTGGAATTTGCCCATGGTGCTGGCGATAGCTCACCTACTGTTCGTGAAGGACACCATGGGATCTTTACCATCCACCAAATAATGCGGGCAGAAGGGACCCTCGTTTTACGTCCATCCGAGGGATGGCACACACATTGATGAGTCACTCTGCCTACGAAATACCATGATGACAGTTTATAGCTGAGCCGAGATTCAAATCCAGGCGAGAAATCTTAGAGGTGAGTGTGCATACCATTAGGCCATCCTGCCAACCCCACAGGAATGTATGGAGGACCAAATGAGATTTTGCCAGGCTATTACCTTCAAGGACTTGCAAGGAAGAGTTGATGAATACATTGGACAAATTTCCAAATGAAATTAGAATAAAAGTGGAACAAAGGAGTAGAGGTAGGTATAACTTGTGAAAGGTAACCTTTATTGTGGGTTAACTATCTCATGTTCTACGTTTATCTCCTTCTCTCCCTCCTCCTGTCATTCATCCCCTTGTTCCATCTGCATATTGTTCTACTGCCCCACTTTCATTGCATCGCTTTCTACCCTCGGTCACCTTGCACTTCCATGAGCCCAGACTTTATATACGAAATTAACCCTTTAAAAAACATCTCCCATGCATTCAATGGATAATTACAGTCTGGTGTAGCCGACTAAGACAGTCGGCCAAGAGAGCAGAAGATATTTGAGCGAGGGAGACAGTGAAAGACCAAAACTTCTCTCATACCTTTTCTCCTTTTCCTCTGACAGTAGCAGATCTGTGATGTCATCTGTGATGTAGCAGTGCCTGCTTTTCCACTGTACCCAGTTTTCTCTATTTTAAACATACCTTTGTCCTTGCTAGATGCCAAAACCCCATACTCTTCAACCTCTGCACATATTTTGATTGATCATAGTGGGTCTTAGTTCATGCAGTTCACCAAGTGAGCCTTGCACTCAACCATTTGAGTATTTTTTTTAATTATTGTTATGGAAATGTCTGGGCTCAACACTGTCCGACTGTCCGGGCCAAGCAATTTTTTTCCGTAAGACAAGGAAAAGCCCAAATAGACCTGTCTGAAGGACAGGTCAATTTTACCACCTGGAAGTTTAATAAACTTGGTATAATCTTAACATTGAACGTAGTTGTTCTTTTTAACGTAAAGCCACAGTGACTAGCAGCAACTGAGAGGATAATTTTAGAACCGACCACCTCCGCATGCCGACGAAAACTTCAAAGAAGCAAATAATGTTATTGCCCCCCATGCTCACAGGACAAATAGTTGGACAGGTGCAATGGCTGATGGGGCTCTGTCCTCTCCTCCCCCTTTACTTCTTCAAGTTCTCAACTCTCCACCCCCCACCCCCAACCCCCAAGTCAGCATAGTAGTCACTAACTTTTAACACTGCTAAGGTTTCTCAGTGAAGAAAATTAACGAAAAGGTAATTATCTGTTGGACCGAATTGACTAAATAGTTTGTGGTTATATATATATATATTTTCACTTCCGGTAAGTGTGCAAACCAGCGACTCTGAGCCTATACACTGCCCGTGCGTGTAACTTATCCACAAAAATGCACATAACTCCAAATTGCATGAATATCGATATTTGTGTACCTCCACATGCACTGTCTGCACCCAAGAGCTCTTAAATGAGGTATCATTCAGCATTATATGTGCTGTGGTTACGACGTTTACCCCATTCAGACACATTCACACAACTTGCATTTATATAGGTATAAAGATTATACGAATCAGTTGCATCATTTATCACAAGCAAATGCTTCATGTATTATGCAACCACAACTTAGATTATTATGCAACACAAGACATTTACCGACAAAGAGCACAAGCAGCGTGGTTTGTGTTTTGATGGGTGTTTTCACTAATTTACAATGCTTACACTTTTCTCTCCTGCATTGTGTGTCAGATGTGGATGAGTGCAGCTCGTTGGGTGTGCAGGTATGCCGTAGTGGCCAGTGCTTCAATACCCAGGGATCCTTCCAGTGTCTCTGCTTCGAGGGCTACGAACTGAGTTTGGATGGAAAGAACTGCATCGGTGAGTTTGAATGGGTTTGCTGCCTTAAAGTCATCTTCTTATTATTTATACTTATTCTTTTTCATCATTTATGATCCCATCATGTGACAATACTTCTTATCCTGTAATCCTACGAATACATACCTGGCCGAGGTTAAATAACTTCCATTTATTCAAATTGCCTTATTGTGTACACTTACTATCATGCTATGCCTAATTATTGCATAACTATGCATGTAATTGCAAGTGGTGCTAAGATGTAATCTGCACTGTATTGAAGCTATAACTTCACTTCCTTCTTGCCTGAATGATTATCTTGTTGCAGATGTGAACGAGTGTATCTCAGACCCCAACACCTGTGCACCTGGCACCTGCCAAAACCTAGATGGCTCATTTCGCTGCATCTGCCCTTCTGGATACGAACTCCGTATCGACCAGTGCCTGGGTGGATTTGGGTCGGGGGAAAGTTGTGCAAGGGGGTGTGGGACGAGAGATGGTTAAACATTGGTTGGGGGAATGTTGTGCAAGGGGGTGCGGGATGAGAGATGGTTAAACATTGGTTATCTTACACATTACTGTGGATGAAGATATTGGAAAGATTTTCTGATATGGGATGGCTTTCCAGTCGTTGATCAACAGGACATAGTGGGAAGTGGTACCCTTTCACCAAGTGTATTAGATGTCACAAGTGTTGTGTTTCTACTTTGTCAGATCTTTCACTTTTGCCAATGGATTGAAAAAAACCACAGTGCTAAAATTATTTGAATTTTTTTTTTTAAGTACACAACCAAGGTCTAATGGGCCTATCAAATTACGATTCCAGCCATGGTACTGAAAAGATTTTGGAGTTTTTTTTTCCTCTTTCAAAGGAAACCGAAGCTTGTTAATGCCCACTTGTGGGTATAGATGGCACAGCCAGTAACATTTCATCTCCTCAAAAGGCTTTCATTGTGTGCAATGTAAAATTGTCACTTCCTTGTAACCAATTGCTGTCAAACATTGATTCCAACCTGAATATTCATACCGACAACTTAATGTTGCTTAAACCACCAAACCTCCTTAATTTATGACAGTGGATTAGTCGATTTGTATTTTAACCCAGGACTGACAGCTGTGTGCTGAGTACAACATGAAATATAACTAATAACGAACTTGGTTAGCATTTCTACAATAATCTCTGTTCCTCTTTCCTGTTCCAGATGTTAATGAATGCCACTTAGAGCCAGGAATCTGTCTCTTTGGTTCCTGCAGCAACACACCAGGAAGCTTCCGCTGTGATTGTCCACCTGGCTTCCTGCTTTCAGACAATGGCCGCCGTTGCTTTGGTGGGTCACCAACACAATCATCTCGATCGATGTTTTTTTTTCACCACCTCTTCAAAAAAGAATACCTGAATGACATCTTAAGTTCTCATGGCCATGTCCTTCAAATGTCCACGACACCTTACACTGGAATCAAACACTGTGCCTCATGATGCAAGATTGGAAGCTTGTACCATATAGAGTGTCATGGAGCCACTGTGGTAGTTACAGATAAGCAAGGATCCTCATGATGCAAGAGAACATGGTAACCGTATCAGCCAAAAGATAGTAGAGCAGATGTTTTGCCTTATGTCTACCCGCAAGTTCTGAACTAGTTCAGGCTGAGCCAAGCAACATCGCTCCTCCAAACCTGTTTGGACCATCCTGGTTCAGGATTCTACAAATAGGAAATGTGAGATTTGGTTCTTGCTTTAAGGAACTCTCTCAGAACTTGCTAGCAGAGACAATTGAAGCATTAAATGTCCAAACATGAGTGTAAGCTCGACAACCAAAATCGTGAATTTAGTGTGGAGTAAAGCAGTGAATAGTTAAGCATTCAATCATTGAGTTATTTCACTTCACTTAATTTGCATTCATGCATTAATTAATTCATTCGCTCATGTACCACACTGCAGACAGAGTGTTGGTTCCGCTGAAGCAGTTTCTTTGGCAAGGGTTACAATCCTGAACGGGTCGCCCCTCTGTTGCAGGATATTCGACTCGGGGTGGCAAGAATTTGGAATTTGGCCAGGGTGCTGGCGATAGCTTGCTTACTCTTTGAAAAGGACACCATGGGATGTTTAACGTCCACTAACTAATGCCAGCAGGCGGGTGAAAGTTTATTGCTGAGCTGAGATTCAAACCCAGGCTAGACAGTTCGGAGTCAAGCGTGCATACCGAGAGGCTATCCTACCAGCCTTGTTTAATTTGTTTGATAAAAAAAAAATGATTTGATCTTCCTTTCCCACACCATGTAACAGATACCCGGCAAAGTTTTTGTTTCACAAACTTTGAGGAGGGAAAGTGTTCCGTGCCGAAGGCTCTAAACACCACTAAAGCACGATGCTGCTGCAGTGCTATGCCTGGTGAAGGTTGGGGGGATCCCTGCGAACTCTGCCCCCGAGAGGGTGAAGGTCAGAATGCAGTTCTGGCAACCCCCCCCCCCCCCCCCCCCCCCCCCCCCCGCCCCTCCCCACTTTCCCCTCCTCCACTACCATACTCTCCCTTCCCTTTCACCCCCATCCTCTCCCCATTTCACATTTGGTGAAAATGTGTCTCATTGTATTGTGGTGGTCTATAGTATAGTACAGAAGGCCATATGGGGCTTCCCATCCTCTATACCCACAGCTGGGTTTGAAGATCTTTGCCCATTGGGAGTTGGAATTATTCCTGGACCTGGAGAGACACGTGAAGGTAAGAGTCCATGAAAGCTTCACTTGAGGCATCTGTAGGACACAGAGGTATAGCCCAATGCATTATAGCAATTAAGCATGCATTGTTTGTTTGCACTTGTGTACCTGTAGACATGAACGAGTGTGTGGAGAATCCAGGAATTTGCACCAACGGATTGTGCATTAACACCGATGGCTCCTTCCGCTGCGAGTGTCCTTTAGGGTACAACCTCGACTTCACTGGCATTAATTGTGTAGGTAAGATTTGGACATGGATCTCACCAGGAAATCCTCCAAGCAGTAACTATAAGTTTGTGTTAACCTCACAAACAAAGCTTTGGCTGGTTGGTTTCATCCACAAAATGAACGTTCCACTAAAAGGAAAATATTTTCAACCTCAAATATTCCAAATATTCAGTTGGGCTGCTTGGTATTCTCATCTGACCACTTACCTCATCATGTGATCCCAGATTCAAATTCCATATGTACTGTTTGATTCATCCATAGTCTCATAATGACTTGTCCTACATGGTTCTACATGGGTACAAGCTCCTCAATGGGCCTTAGATCACTGTAAAAGTATAAAAGGTAAGATCCAGCATCAACGTTTTACCTTGGTGAACGAGCTTCGTGACCTGTGAATGTCATTTTTTTTTCTGGCAGATACGGATGAGTGTTCTATTGGTAACCCCTGCGGTAATGGCACGTGCACCAACGTTCTGGGTGGATTTGAGTGTCAATGCGAAGAGGGATTCGAACCTGGACCCATGATGGCTTGTGAAGGTACATATCGACCCACACATGGTTAAGATGATGTTACTTCGTTTGATTGTAGTGAACAGAATGGATGTGAAATCATAGCACAAAGCAGATCTGAAAAGATGCGACTTAAGTGAACTTCACAGTAATTTAGTCTGATCATGCAGCCATTGTTTATTCGTGATGGTCGAAATAGATGTTTCAACGCGTGTATTTGATAGCCAATATAAACAGGGCCCAGCCAAGGAAAAACTACCACCTTTTCCTGTCAAAGTTATCTCAGCGGTTCTGTCACCCTAATACCATACACTTTCAATTTAGCAGAGGGGAGTAGATGATAAATGGGGTTTCTGGGGCACCCATTCAAATGAATGGGGGGAAGGGAAAAACTTTCTGACCCAAGTGCCAAAAGCTCAAAATAGGAGACTCATTTTATCCCCAACTATCCCCTTCCCTCCCATACAAGCAAATGTAAAATTGAGACTCATTTTCTCCCCACCTATCCCCTTCCCTCCTATAGAAGCAAATGTAAAATTGAGACTCATTTTCTCCCCACCTATCCCCTTCCCTCCTATAGAAGCAAATGTAAAATTGAGACGATGAAAGATTGAGACTTACTGATTAAAGCACTTCTTCCCTTTCATACTTTCATTCCACTCAAAGAGCGAACCAACGAATATTTGCCCATGTTCTACTTTAGGTAATAACTTAATTTTCTTAAAACATTCATTTCCATCAAGTATATTCACAAAGAATAACTTGGAACTTGGTTCTTGGTTTCAGTGTCTTTGTTGAGCAGAAATGAAATGATAAACTTCTCTTGATGCTCTTATTTAACTACCTCCTGAGTCACATATCATTTTGAGATTGCAGTAAATTGTTTTTTCATTGTTCAATTGCTAACCATCAAAGTTTTCAGTCCATTCAAGGATATTTATTTTTAGATCCTCGTGGAGGATCTCTAAGTCTTTGGTGGCCTTTTTGGATTTTAGCCGTCATATTGGATTTGAGGCAAAATCCAGGTGGCCCTTCTGCTAAATTGAAAGTATATGGCATGAGGGTGACGGAACCGTTGAGATAACTTTGATCGGAAAAGGTGGTCGTTTTTCCTTGGCCGGGCCCTGTCTAATAGTACAATGTTTCATAGAAGGATGTAAATGGAAAACATTGATTAATGATCGGATCTAAAAATTCGCAGTTTGAAAAAAATAGACTTTTACTTCACTCCAATATATTTACCTCCACCACCGAAGGTGGATGGAGGTTATGCTTTCACACCTGTCTGTTTGTCTGTCTGTCTGTCTGTGAGCACGATATCTCAAAACGTTGTGGACAGATTCAGACGAAACGTGGTGGACCGGTGTGTAACAAGGATGACTTGATTTGAGTTCAGTAAAGATCTGAATCTGGATCGGGGAATTATTTTTAAGTGATTCTTCATCAATGAGTGATATGGCTAAAAACAATATACGGTAAAACACGATATCTCACAAATTTCTGGACGGAGTAGGCCGAAACTTGGTGGGCAGGTTGGGTGTGCAACAAGGATGAATCGATTTTTGTGTAGATCCAAATCCAGATCCTGAAACGAGAATTTTTTTTTAATTTTCCAAATGATTTTTCACCATTGAGAGATGGGGCCAAAAACGATACATAGCACGATATTTCAAAATGTTGTGGAAGAGTGAAGACAAAACTTGGTGGATGAGTTGGGTTGGTGATGAGAACAAGCCGATTAGATTTTGGTCCAGATCCGGCCTATCAGTGGGAGACAAAACGTAAACTGTTCAGCCTGGTGAAGGTATGCGCTCTACCGAGTGCCATTCTAGTTACCTATGTTTTTATCAAAGCAAAAATTCGTTTTTATTCCAACAAGTGGATCTTTGAGCAGTACTGCCTTTCGATAGGTAGAATTTCAATGTCCGTCCTAGTCAAGTGCACTGTGGTCCATCCTCGCTTCCTTGAGGTCAAAAAGAGTCGAGTGCACTGTGAACTGACATTGCATGTGGCCCAGACCGGCAGAGGCAGGCAGATTACCTCCCACTGTAAATATTTAATGAGCCAGCCAGGGTTTAACCGACAATCCCATAGTGGCACAGTAATTCTCCTGAAACCAGCTTGGGTTCCAGAAGTTAGGAATAAAAAAGAAATCTCAACACTGCTGCTTTCAGCCACAGACTAATGGTGTGTCCTCACCATTATACCACCACCATACAATTTGATCTGTGAATACAGTTACAAACGAAATGTAAAATACATAAGTTATCAATTTTTACTAGTTTATTAAGTTTATTAATGTTTTAAACAAATTTTTATGGTTTGCAGTCTAAGACCTCATTGGCTGCATGCTTCTGGTGCACATCCTAAGCATAGAGGAAAGACTCTGTAATGGCTGGTTGGTGGCTCCTTACAGATCTCAACGAATGCAGCCAGAACCCACTGCTCTGTGCGTTTCGTTGCATTAACACATACGGCTCATACGAATGCACCTGTCCTGCTGGATATGCCCTGCGGGAGGACCGAAAGATGTGTCGAGGTGAGATTAGCTCAGAATGTTAAACAAGGCTTCTACTGGGTAAGCCACGTTCCCACGGGTATGCAGGGACAATAAGGTCAAATGTCATCTTCTCCACCTGTGCGCTGTGTATCCCCACTCTAGATCTAGATGAGTGTGCCGTGGGTCTGCACAAGTGTGACATCCAGGGGATGCTCTGCAAGAACATCATCGGCTCCTTCATGTGCATCTGCCCTGTAGGCATGGTGCGCAGGCCAGGTGGAGAGGGTTGCATTGGTGAGTGTTCCGAAAATGTGATAAATGATAGGCAGAAGAGGACAATATAATTAAGGTGTGACTTCTGTGATTATCCACTGCAACTTGCCGGCAGCTTTCAAGGAAAGAAACAGAGACGAGACGTGGATTTAACTGAAATTATAATGCAGAAAGAGAAAAGGAAGAATTATTGGAGCAATAAATGATTGTAAAGAAAATTATTATTAATGTTGATCTTTTGTGTGCAGCACAAGGCTGCAGGATAGCATAATTGGCTGAGGGTGCAGCTGTACCACTGATTCAATTTCCTCTGTTGGTTAGAGCAGGAATTTGGAATTTGGCCAGGGTGTTGGCAATATCTTGCCGACTCTTTGCCTACTCAGCATCTCAAGGAGATGGGGATTGCATCTGCCTGGGGGATGGCCAGACGGAGGCCACTGGAGTACCGGCGGTAAGTGGACGCAGCGACGTGCTGCTCTGGCCCATGCTCCCATACCTGACCTGACCTGACCTGACCTTTGCAAAGGACACCATGGGATATTTAACGTCCACCAACTAATGCCGGCAGACAGGACGTCCACTGTCCAGTTTAACGTCCATCCAAGGGAC
Organism: Eptatretus atami; assembly: GCA_035128595.1. NCBI lineage: Eukaryota > Metazoa > Chordata > Myxini > Myxiniformes > Myxinidae > Eptatretus > Eptatretus atami. The sequence continues at coordinate 176,919,227 of CM068956.1, forward strand.
GGCATATACATTGACAAATCACCGTACCTGTGAAACACCGGGATGACAGTTTATAGCTGGGTCAAGATTCGAACCCAGGCTCACCCCAGAGGTGAGTGTACTTACCTTAAAACCATCCTGCGATGATGATGATGATGATGATGATGATGATGATGATGATGATGAAGAAGAAGAAATGAGATGTGTAAATAGTGGTTTTCAGTGTAAAAGGAATGAGTTGATGTATTACAGTTAGAGGTAGGAGGGATTAATGGTTTTGTTTCTGACTCAGGGATGACAGTTGTTTAGCAAGACACTGATAAGTTAATAAAGAATACTTTTCCATGAATTTACAACACTGTCACCCTCATTTGCCTCGAAGCTTTCGAACCTGGATTTAAATCCATGCCCAGTTATAAACTATTATCCTCATGTTTCACATGGAGGGCGATTCATCATTGTATGTGTGCCATCCCTCGGATTGGCGTTAAACTTGGCATCCCATCTGCCTTTATGAGTTGGTGGACGTTAATGATCCTACAGTGTTCTCCGCAAAGAGCAGGCGAGCTATCGCCGGGTACCCTAAACAAATTACAAATTCCTGCTCAAACCTCCAGGGAGCACCGCATCAGTGGCCCCAACAGATGTGCCCCCAGCAAATTATGTTAACCACAACCATGTGCTCCATAAAAATAAAAGAAGAAGAAGGTGTGGTATGCTTAGATTGATACAGAACATATTGGGAGCAGAGAAGAGACCATCACTGATTGCTTATTGAAGTTACAGGAAGAGATCAAATCACACCAAAGTGTGACACACCACATGACACAGTGCAAATACATTTCTGTGTAATTAACGTGCATGCACCTGTAAGATCAGATGGGTGATTGAGTAGGTGTGTACAACCTGGTACCAAAGTAGGAGCTGCTTGTATGTGTGCAGACGAGAATGAGTGCCGCTCCAAGCCAGGAATCTGTGAAAATGGCCGATGCAGGAATAGCATTGGAAGTTACTTCTGTGAATGCCATGACGGGTTCTTCGGAAGTCCCAGTGGCATTGAATGCATCGGTACGTTTGTACGCTCACTCGTGATGCCCAATGTTATCGCAATATAATCACGTCTTATTCACCTCGTCCATAAGTACCCTGCTCTGTGCGCTTGCTGTTGTTTATCTTCTCACTAGACATACGCCAGGGTTTCTGCTTCATCGAGGCCATCCATGGACTGTGCCAACTGTCTTCGAGTGGACTTTCACTGGTCACAAAGTCCGAATGTTGCTGCAACTCTGGTCGTGGCTGGGGTAGCGAGTGTGAGATGTGTCCACTGCCTGGCAACTTGCCCTTCCGCAAGTTGTGTCCACATGGACCAGGATACACCACGGATGGCTCGGGTGAGAGATGAGAATAATGGCAGAATCATAAATGTTCCTTGAATAATCAAGTTAATAATTTTTCCCAGGAGAAATTGAATATATAATATGTATCGCTGTCTTTTGGTAATATTTACAGTTCATCAACACAATAGAGAAAGACAGACATTGGTTGTGAGATTACCAGCATTTCAATGAGAAGGAATTTTTTTCCCCACTCAATTCGGAGGAGGTTTTGAGTTGTGCTACCTTTTCATCACTAGTATTTTTAATGTCCATGATCACCTGGCAGCAGAGCCTTTAGGTATGCATACTTACTTGTGAGCTCTCTAGCCTGGGTTTGAATCTCGACCCAGCTATAAACAACCATTCTGGTGTTTCACTTTCAGAGCGAGGCAGCAATGTGAGTACCGTCCATCATCTGGACGTTAAACTGAAGGACCCATCTGTCAGCACTGGTCGTTGATGGATGTTAGAGATGCCGCGGTGTTTTTTGTGAAGAATCGGTGAGTTATTGCCTGCGCTCTGAACAGAACACAAATTCCAACCACCTTCAATCGAATGTCAGGCCTGACCTGCCGGTCCATGAAGGTCTTGGGCAAAAACCTTTGCCAGCCGACCACACGAGAATGTCGGAAGAATAATTGGAGCCGTTAAATAATTAGTAGATTTTTAGTGCCGATGCTCAGTTGTCCTGAAAGGCATTAAGAGTCGAACGCAATCCGTGAACTGCCACCAGACGTAGACCAGATGCAGGCAGATTACCACCTCCCCGAAGATCATTAATGAGCCAGCTGAGTTTGTACCTACAATCTGATAATGACATGATAGTTCCCCTGAGAATGTGCCTATTTTCCAGAAGCTTCCGATCCAAGTTCGCGATGCTGAAACAGGTTTCAAAACTTTAACCTCCTCCCAGACATTGACGAGTGCCATGTGCTGCCGGAGCCCTGCGAGAATGGCCGATGCATCAACACCGCCGGCTCCTTCCACTGTCTGTGCGATCGTGGATACACGACCGACCTTGCAGGAACTGTGTGCCAGGGTGAGCCATGCCGCAAGAACTGCCTCTTTCATTGCATGTAATTTATTTTTCAAATCATTGCTTGGAGTGCAAACCTCTGACATTTAACCCAAATAATCTGTATCCATACATTACCGCACGTTGTTAATTCATATAAACTCTGTAACCCAAATGCTCATTGAGTTTTCCTTGTGATGCAATATTGTACAGACTAGTGTATTTCCCTGTCTCCTGGTTATTCGATATCATCCATATTTTAATGGCTTCATTATTATCCCCACACTTTTTGAGAAAAATGGAGGGATATTGTAATCGGCTCCGTCTGTCTGTCGTCTGTCTGTCTGGCCGTCTGTCACACTATCTCCTCCTAAACGGTTGTGCAGAAATTTACCAAACTAGGTTGTTATGATCACCACATGGCAGTTGCGGTATCATTTTTGGCCCCGTCCCCCTGTGGCAGGGTCAAAAGGTCAAATACAGAAAAATGCAAATTCGGGCACATTTTTAAACGTTTTAAATGAAACGTTGTATATGCAATCAACATTGGGGAAGCATGAAATATGTTATGAATTCTTGGATTTTTCCCTGGGTTCAAACCCCCATGTGGTGACTGTTCAGCCTGGTGAACTTGGGGTCACAGGGGTCAAAACAGAAGAAAAAAGTTAACACAAAATTTGATATTGGGTCATTCCTAGTGGAACATTTTGCCATCTTTCAACTTTGCTTCAAGTGGGAAGCGTGCGGATTTACAATGGAGTGCCATCGGCTTTGCTCTCGATTATATTATCATTATTATTATTATTATTATTATTATCATTGTTACTCTTTCATACATATCCAAAGGGGGTTATGTGTTATAGCATAGAGTTTATCATTGCCATTATTATTATTATTATTATATTTCACTGACTCACAAGCCTTGCATCGTTTTCCTTTCCCTCATCCCTTCTAACCCAATAACTGAGTTCAGATCTGGATGAATGTGTACAGTCTCCTAAACCCTGCAACTTCCTCTGCAAAAACACCAAGGGAAGCTTCCAGTGCTCCTGCCCCCGGGGTTACATCATGCTTGAGGACGGAAAGACTTGCAAAGGTTTGTACAAAACCTTTCCTTTTACTTCCCTTTGATATCCTTTACCTGTTTTGTTTTTCTTATTCGTTTCTGCCGCCTCTTTCATTCCCAAACTTGTGCAGAACACTTTCTTGTGTGATGATTAAGATGTTTTGATGTTGAAAAATTGTCAAAAGGAGTTGCGACGCATTTACAATATGGTATGCGCTTCCTTGAGTGACATGGATATCCAGAACAACGATTATGGGTTAAAGTCCCATCCGAGTAAAACTCACGTCACCCACTGTCATTGTTCTGGCATAACTGGCATCGAGGTATGCGTACTGCCCTCAAAGCTGTCGAGCCTGGGTTTGAATGCCGACCCAGCTATAAATGACCATCCTGGTGTTTCACAGGCAGGGCGATTCATCAATGTGTGTACCTTCCCCCAGATGGACATTTAACTAGTTGTCCTTTCTGCTAGCATTAGTTTGGGGATGTTAAAGATCCCACGGTGTCCTTCATGACGAGCTATCACCGACACCTGAGCCAAATTACAAATTCCTGCTCTAACATAGAGGGCGCACTGCATCTCAGCCTCATGGTTGTGCCCCCAGCAATGCATACGAAAGAAAAAGAAGAATTGTTGTGGCACGAGTTACCTAATCGATTGAAATGTGAATTTTTCAATCGTAATTCTTTCTTTTGAAACCTCAGTCTATGATGCATCATGGCTTCGAGGCATCCAATCTGGATTCAATTCCAAAGAAATGGGATCTAACTACAAACTGTTGTCGCAATGTTCCATAAGCAAGATTGTTCCTCATATTACAGCATGTCATCTTTTCAGGGAAAACCTGAAGCCAGCTTTCTCATAAATATCCCACAATTCCTTTTGAGATGAGTAGGTGATTGCATGCCGGTCATACTGGCCAAATCCCAAATTCCTTCTCTGCAGCATTGCTCATCTGAAGATGGAGTTGTATTGCTATGCCATCAATATATGGCCAATATTGCCAACGGGATAGTTCTGTCACTGGAAACTGCTGGATCGTTTTAATCTTATCACATCAAAATCGACTGTCATCCTTTCAAAGTAGTGCTTCCTTGACGCTGTATAGCTTCTTAATGAATCGTGGCATTGCATTGTCATTGTATGCAATAATGTCAAATGATGATGACATCGCATTCTGTATTCTCATGACGTATATCATTGTGCAGTTTCCGAAACAAATGTGTGCGATTAATTTATTTATCGCGATGAATTATTTATTTTGGAGATTGAGGGATGTTGTGTGATTTGCCCTTTAGGCATGAATAAACATTAAGCCAAAAATGACATTTCTCATTCACAGACTTGGACGAATGTACCAGCAAACAGCACAACTGTCATTTCCTGTGTGTGAACACAATTGGTAGCTTTATCTGCAAATGTCCACCTGGCTTCGCCCAACACCATTCTGCATGTATCGGTCAGTGGGTCCTAAATGTCTCCCATGGTATTTCAACCATCTCATACTGTCACTATGTAAACAAACACACACACACATACACACACACACCAGTGATGGATTTATGCAGAGCACGCAGCGCCCATGCCCAGGGCTCTGAGCTCAAGATGGGCCCCGAGCAGAGGCAGTGTGAGGGTCATGCAACCCATGCAATTGCATGGGGCCCCATACGACCAATCTTGGTTCACAATCACAATTAAATCTTCTTCCACGAACTTTGTCAATGAGTACAAAAAAATAAGAAAATAAAAACTTGCTAACTGAACATACCTCTTAAAGTGCGGTATAATGTCAGTTACCAATCAGCTTGTTGAGCGCTCACCAAGTGGCTTAATCACTCAAGCAAGCACTCCAACTAAATGGTTGATAAGGAACAGGTGGCTTGGCAAGTGATAGCAAGCTGCTTGGTAATGGAAAACTTTAACATGGCATTTTATTTCCAAGGGGGGAAAAGGCAATAAAACATAGGAATTCCTCCAGACTTTTGCAGACGAGTCTAAAGAAACATTAGCTAGCGAGTGCGAAAATAATATGGAGTCCTCTTTTCTTGGGTCAAAATAATACAGAGTCCTCTTCTTTTTTTTAGGGCCAAAATTACATGGGGTCCTCGTTTTTGGGGCCAACATAACATGGGGTCCTCTTTTTGTGGGGCCAAAATAACATGAAGTCCTCTTTTTGGGGCCAACATAACATGGGTTCTCTTTTTGGGGCCAACATAACATGGGGTCCTCTCTTTGTGGGGCCAAAATAACATGAAGTCCTCTTTTTGGGGGTCAAAATAACATGAAGTCCTCTTGTTGGGGCCAACATAACACGGAGTCCTCTTTTTTTTGGGGAGTCAAAATAACATGAAGTCCTCTTTTTGGAGGTCAAAATAACATGGAGTCCTTTTTGTTTGGGCCAAAATACCACGGAGCCCTCTTTTTGGGGGGTCATTATAACATGGAATCCTCTTTTTTCAGGCCTTTTGGGCCTTTTTTTGTTGTTGTTACCAGGTCCCCCAAAAATTTTAATCTCATATATACACACACACACACACACACACACACACACACACACATACACACACACATTTTTATATCCCAAGAGAGTAACAAGCTCATTCAATAAAATACATGCGGCACTGCTCATACAAAGAAAAGTAACAAGAAAACAACATCGCAAGAAGAGCAAACCAGCCCATACAGATACAGACCAGGCACCACCATGGAAATGGAGGCTAGAGACACAAAGGGAGCAACTGAGAAAAGAAACAGGACAAATACAGCAATTTATAATGGGAAAATCGAAGCCCAAAGCTAATGAAGAGAATCCAAAAACTAAAAAACAAATACAAAATTGGGAAAAAAGACCTCGAAGTAATGGCTGCTGAAAGCAAACTCAAAATAGAAATGACTGCAAGAAAGATTTTTGAAAAAACAAACAATGACAAAGTCAACAAAGGGAGAAAACAAAACTGCATGTTTGAAAATAACCAAAAAGATTCTATCAAGAATTGTGGAAACAAAAGCAAAACATGTCAAATCACCTCAAGAAAGATAAATTTGAAAAATTCTGGAGGGAGATCTATGAAGACCCAAAAGAACACAACAAAGAGGTGGATTGGACCCAAATCTTGGAGGAAAAAAAACCATCATCATCTAAAGGAAATGCCTCTGTGATATTTAATGAAGAAGAATATTTTAAAACCAACTCGCAAAAATGTCAAACTTTAAATGCCCAGGCAAACATGGAATTCCAAACTTCTGGCGAAAGCAACTAGATGCTCTCTTCCCCCCCCCCCTCGCTCGAGCATTGAACAAACTTATCCAAGGGGAGGAGACCTTGGATGAGTGGCTCACAGTAGGTAATGCCTTCCTCATCCCAAAATGTGATGAAACCCAACTAGCTCACAAGTATAGATCAACAACCTGTCTACCAACAACGTACAAACTTCTGACGGGAATCCTCACAGAAATGATAAACCATCACCTAACACAAGAAGGAGGCCAAGAGGCAGAACAGAAGGGATGCAAGAGAGGATGCGATGGAACAATGAACCATCTACTACTAAACAAGGCTGTACTCAAAAATTGCAATACCAGAAGAACCAAGTTATCCACAGCACCGATAGACTGCTTAAAAACTTTTGATAGTGTCCCACATTCATGGATGATAGAATGCATGCATTTGTTCAAGATCCATCCATCCATTGGGACCATACTCTGTGCAGAGCGTTAGTGCTGCGAAAGCAGTCTCCTTGGCTCTTGGACACAATCCTGGATGGGTCGCCATTCCGACACAGAATACCAGCAAGCTGGCACTCATTTCGCTGACCTCGAAAGGATGACAGGCAGAGTTAACCCCACCTGGTATTAATTCAACAGCCGAGTG
>CM068956.1:176978204-177002856 GCA_035128595.1 Eptatretus atami
TCAAAACAGCTGTTCATCACCATCTCATATCTTTCCCCATCCAAAATCTTGATCTATACTACCCCTGTTAATCCACCCCAAACCATCCTCCTTCAAATTCCCTGTTTTCCTTCCTGAATGTCCCTGTAGTACCATCTTGTTTACCCCATGAACTCCACCCCAACCCTCTCCCTTCCACAGACCTCCTATTGTCTCTATTCTCCACTATTTTGCGCTTCCCTCTCCCACCCCTCTTGTCTCCTGCCTTGTTTTATGTTTCTGTGTATAAGCTCTTTCACGAGCCTCGATTAGGAATTCAAAAAAATAAAATAAAATAAAATAAGGATGTCTCCAAAGCGAATGCTCCATTTTGCCCCTCTTCTTGTTCCACACTTGGCTCTCGTTGTCCCGAGTTCTTTTTCTCACGGAAAGCTGCCTGTCCTTGTGCGAGCTCTGTAAGCTCATCACGTTTCCCAGGGCCATTCAGTCATTGCCTCAAAGGCCTGAAATGGACACCAACGGAAGTGGAGTCTGTTTTACATTCCCTTGAGGGAGTACTCACCATGTCCTTCCAACTCCTCAGGTCAAGCTCATTTTGTCCTGATGATGTCATGGATGTCCTGAAACCACCCCCCTTTCACCACAACCACCTCCCCATTTACCACAGCTACCACCCACATTCACCACAGCCACCACCACATTCACCACAACTACCACCCACATTCCTCACCATCACCACCCCCTTCTCCACAACCACCACCCCCATTCCCCACCATCACCCCATTCCCACCAACCACCACCACCCCTATTCCCCATCACCACCACCCCCATTCACCATAACCACCACCCCCATTCCACACCACCACCACACCCTCCATTCCCCAACAACAACCACACCCCACCACCCACCATTTCATTTCATTGCAAAGTCATTTACGTATTGGTTTTGATATCGACCTTTCAAATTGATCTTGTATGATTTAAACTTAATGCTATACTGTACATCATTTCACCAAACTTGTTTTAATAGGTATTTCATGAGAACCTGCAGCTTCAGTATTGTGTCCTGTTCTTCAAAAGATACGATCAGCACTTTAGAATATGGAGTGAAGCTGAGAGATTGTTACTCCGCGCAAGCCAAGCTAAAAGCAGGTTTAATCAATCGGTCCGTACGTGTCTGCATTTTGTTATTCCCTTTTAAATTTATTTTCTCTGCAACCGCTTGTCGGATTGACATGAAATTTTCACCACAGCTGTGACATGATAATTATGACGTCATAGGTCACGTGGTGTGGCAGCCAATTTGGAAAAAAGGAAAAACTTTGGACCTCGATCACCAAAACTGCTCCATGGAAAAACATTGAAACTTGGCACCTGTCAAGTACTCCGCCTGGGGAATAAGTATGATTTGTTTTTTTAATGATATCATGGGTGCCTTCGTTATGACGTCATTGCATACGTGGAACGCTACGTCTGGTCAGTATGAAAATTTTTGAGTGTCATCTAGAGAGAAATTGGTCAACAGAAAAAGAAATGTTGACATCATCGGCCATGTGGCTCGGCAGCCCTTTTTGTTTTTTTAATCTTTTAAAAATATTTTCCATAACGGCTTCACAGATCGAGGGGAAACTTCACAAGCTTTGGAGATACCAGGGTGTTCATGAATAATTGATAGGTCACATGGTTTGGCAGCCAAATTGGATTGAAGGAAAATATTTTTAAAATTCTCTCTCGAACCGCTTCGTAGATCGAAGTGAAACTTTACAAATATAATCCCACAACATTGCTGCATATAGCGTAAAAATGATGATGTCATAGGTTATGTGGTTTGGCAGCCATTTAAATCGAAGAACGCACCTTATCCTCCGATTAACACAGCCATATTGGATTGAAAATAAAAACCTTAAAATAAAAATATATATACATATGTATATATATATATATATATATATATATATATACATACATACATATACATATATACATATATACATAGTTTACATACATATATAAACATATGTATATATATTGTTACGAATTTGGAATTCAATTGCACACAACATACAGGTTCGCTTAGTCAGCTATGTCGATAAGTGCATGTTCCCTAGATAGCTCACCTTTCATTTGTTTAAATGTTCAGAGATCGATTAGATGCGCTGCGGATCGATTTAATAGTTAGGGAGCGAACAATGGAGACATCCTCCCCCTCTTCTGCGAAGAGGAGAAGAACCCTGCGGTGACGTCAACAAATCCCTCCCACCCGTGGTTGAGCGGGGTGGATCACGAGGGCATGAGTCACGCCGGGTGCGGGGAGGGGTGCAAAGGATAAAGAGGACATCTTTTCTTTGTTCAAAAAGAGTTCGTGGGAGTCCTGTGTATGGCTGAGTTCGTGGGCTGAGTTCGTGAAAGTCCCGTGTAAAGAGTTCGAGGAGTCCCGTGGTAGGGCTGAGTTCGTGGCAGAGTTCGTGAAGAGTCCCGTTCTGAATCCCGTGTGCAGAGTTCGTGTGCTGAGTCCCGTGGGAGCAGTAAGCTTTTTGCTTCGGAGAGAGAGTAGCCGCCCAGCAGACCGTCGGGTCCTGCTTGGCTTGCTTGGCTTGAGGCCTTCGGAAGCTTTTTGCTTCGGCTGGCTCAGTGAGCTTCGGCTGCTGTTTTGTTTTGGAAGGAACTTGAGCCGGTTGTTCGGCTCGAGTGCGAGTGGAGGCTTCTCCTCTTCTTCTTGGTTCGTGGAGCTTTTCGTTCTCCATTTTGTTTCCCGGCTTGGTGGACGCATCGGCCTCTTCTTGGAGTTGGACCTCGGGAAGCGACGATCGACAGGAAGGATCGGCGCCTCGTCTCACCGGACGTGTTGAGAAGCGCGGGAGGATTCGCGGGAGCTCGGAAGGATCACGGCGATGGATCCAGCTCGCTCTCGCTGGAGCCCGGTCCGGACAAGTTGAAGACCACACGAGGTGAAAGGTTCGAGTCAAGCTCTGAGTTTCAGCTCACCTGTCCCTCGAGCTGGAGCTCGTGATTAAAGGCCTCAGCCACCGTTTCTTGTGTGTGTGTGTGTGTGTGTGTGTGTGTGTGTGTGTTGTGTGTGTGTGTGTGTGTGCGCGCGCGTACGTGTGTCCGTGGGCCCGTCTAATAAGTAGGAACTGCTGTTAAGTTAAATGACTGTACATAATAAGTAGACGGTTGTAGTTCTTTTGTCGTGCTTTTGTTGCTTGTAATTGCATACGTGTTTTGCCTTATTTAATTGCATACGTGTTTCATTATAATAAATGTCCTTGTGTGAATGTAAACCTGCTCGTTGCGTCCATTCCCTCATTGACTGAACATTTCGTGTGTGGGAGTTGGGAAGCCGTTGGTTGCCGTAATAGGGGGACATTTGGACCGACGGTTCTCGGCGATTACGCCGCTCGGAATCGCGCACGGACAAGCTCGCCTCGGCGGTTTGTTCCGTACGAGATCCGTCGAGGGTGGAAACCCCGGTAGTTGGATCACGTGGGTATTTAGGTACATTGAAGATTGGCAATCGACCCTACCCCACGTGATCTGCCGATTGGCGTATTTCGGTTCTTGTACAAGGACCCGTCGCTCGGAGTTATCCGGGCGGCGATCTTATTCCGGGCGATCGGTCGGGCCGACTCGACTTGCGGCTCCGTTCAGAGCGGTCGGTTGGCGGCCGACCCCGGCCCAGTAACAATATATATATATATATATATATATATATAATATATATATATATATATACATCTATGTATATGTATGTACATGTAGATGTATATATATATACATATATGTATGTATATGTAGATGTGTATATATATACATATATGTATTATATATATGCATATATATGTATGCGTATATATGTATGTGATATATGTATGCATTATATGTACAGTGGAAAATCGATATAACGCTCACCGGTGGGTCCAAAGCGACTAGGGCGTTATAAATGATACAGCGCTATACTGATGCAGTGAAAAATATTTTATATTACATCCAAACCAGAGCCAAAACACGTGGACATGTACGTCCGCCATCTTGGATTGTTGGGGTTGATGACGAGCGGTCAAGTTATTTTCTTTCTTTTTTTTTTTAAACAAGAAATAAACACAGGAATTGAATGCATATGGAATATATTTATTTTTTTTATGTACAATCGAACATTACTTACAAAATAAAAAATACAAAATGTTCATTATCACATAAATCGGTAAAATATTTTATGCTTCCTTAATCACAAAACGGATACGGATTTATATCTTGAAGAATTCGGAATTTATTTCTTGAAGAAATCGGTGATCTTGGTTGGTTTCATGGATGCTCTTGAGAGTCTTCGGGTGTCATCCAGAAGGATTTTAACCTGGTGTATCTTCAAACGAAGATTGGGGCATTCCTGCTCATCCAAGGACTCCAACCAACGAAGACCATCAAGGAAAGACTGTTCCGCTTTGGAGTGGAGAGGCTGGGGGAGAGGTTCAACTGGTGCCTCTTCTTCTTCCTACTCCTCTAGGGGTTCCTCTTCCTCTCCAGTTGACAGCTGTTCTTCTCTGAGCAGTTCTTCAGCCAGGTCTCTTTTTTCTTGATCAACCCAGGCCTGGCGAGCATCAAGAGCTGATGTGCCAGGGCGAGGTTGAGGGCCGTGATGGCAGACCTGCCCCCCTCCTCCTTGGGTCTTGTAGTACAGACCAGTTTCATCTGCATTGAAACCTGGTCTTCTGTGAAGTTTTTGTCTTCGATTAGTTCATTGAAGACAGAGAGGTAGTTCTTGGCAGATTCAAGGTCTGCAGACTTGGCCTCTCCATGTTGTTGTTCATGTGGACCCCATGTCGATCCTGCCAGCGTTGCAGCACCCCCTGGTTAAGCTGTAGTCAGCATCTTCACCTCTCTCTCTTCCTGTTGAAGATCCTTGTTGATCTTCTTGGCTTGATGAAGGAGGATGGTGCCTGAGATGGGTATGTCAAGCTCTCTAGACTTGCAGAACCAATTGAATAGTTCCTGGTCCAACTCCTGATCCCTCCCAAGCTTGACCCTCTTCTCTTCATCCCTTCATTGGAGTTGACAGTGACGATGAAGCTCTTGATGTTCTCTTCATCCTCAACCATCCTCTTAGAGTTGAACCGGCGATGCCTGTATCCTTGCTGATGGTCGCTTGAGTTTCACCATTCCGTATCCGTTTATGTGTAGCTTCTCCTCTATGGAATAACACTTCCGCTTCGGCATGGCGGCGCTGAACTGAACAGAGCAAACAAAACTAACAAATTTGAAGATTTCTCGGCTGGTAGGTGATGAAGATGTCGAAGAACTGGTACAGGAGATGTAACGGGAGCTTAGATTTAAGTTGTTGACAACTCTTCCGAAAGGATGTGGGCGGTAGAGCACGCGAACATTAGTTAGTCTTGTACAGTACAGTACTGTACTTACGTTGTGTACTGTGTTGTATGGTTTAGAAGGGAACATGAACGTGAGTTACAGGAGATACGGATGCTCTTGATGATTTTAATTGTATTTATTTTGTTCATCTCAGCTTCGCCATTTATACGGGAAAGGTGCGAGAAGATGACAGCTCGTGAGTATTTTCACACCACGTGTCAACTCAACAAGGGCGATGACAGCTTGAATTTTTTTGGCCCATTCGTGCTATTTTGGACTAACTGTTCTCTATTTTCTCACTTTTTGCCTTTAAACATGAAAAGTAGTATTTTTTGGGTCCAAGGTGTATGAGTGTTATACCAGTACAAGCGCTATTACGCTTAGCGTTATATCGATTTTCCACTGTATGTGTATAATGTATGCATATATACATATATATGATATATATATATATATATATATATATATATGTGTGTGTATGTTGCTTCAGGTTCCTTCGATGACTCCAATGCAGGACTGTTCTTATTTTATCAGTTGCAAAATCAAAGATTTTTCAATTGTATTGGTTCGTCGATTTTGTTGGGTAGTCGATCGAGTCGAAAAAAAAAATTTCGAAAAAAATTTTTTTTTCGATTGAAATTTTTTTTTTTTGATCTATTGATCTATTGATCTACCCTTATTTGTTGTCGTGGTGTCGGTCTGTCCGTGTGTGTGTTTGTCGGGGTTTTTGACCCCCTTTCATTTGTTCGATTTTGATGAAATTTGGTGGTAGGACCAGTTTATGACCTCATTGTGCCGCGTAGGTACTGGTTGCTAAAGCCCCTTTGGTTGCCTAGCAACGGGATTTGAAATTTTTGAAAAATCATAAAAAAATTGTTTTTTCGAAAATCAAAAATCGGGCCACGACCGACTGTGGCAGTACATTCAGCCATATTGTCAAAAACTTCCAGCCGGATCCTATGAAAACTTTCGGAGAAGATAGACTTTGAATGAACCCTGGTCGAAAACAATAAAAAAAAACGAAGTTCGTTATATCTCAGAGCTATGAGTCACATATACATGAAACTGGTATGGTGAGTTCATGGTATGTCCTAGTTATGTGTGAGAAAGAACCGTTGCTATGGACCCCTCCGTTGCCTAGCAACGGCCGAAAAACCTCTTAATGTGGGGTATTTTAACAAAAAAACAATCTGCAGCATTAACCCTTGAAGCTAGAATCATGAATTTTCTTGTGCTTAATCTTCAGGTCATTCCCAATTGAATGGGCCCATCGCGTCAGGTTATATTGGGTAGTCGACTACCCATGTCTGCCTACCGGCTTGTTATTCTTTCTGTCTGTTTGTCTGTTTTGCAATCGCCTACAGGTCACAATTCGAAACCGATCATCATGAAACTTTACCAAGTTGTAGAGGTAGTCTTAACTGAAAAGCGTATTGATTTTGAGGTCAAAGGTGAAAGGTCATCTTGAGGTCAAATTTCTGAAATCGTCATTTTTCATCCAATTCACTTGAAAATTAAACAGCAATTGCAGAGTGCATCACTGAATTGGGAAACCAACCATTTTTGAGATCACACAGTCAAAGGTCAACTCAAGGACAAACATCTAAAATCATCAATTTTCAACTGAAAAAGTCAATTTATATCCTATTAACTTGAAAATTAAATAGCAATCGCATAGTCCATCACTGCATTGGTAAAGCTATTATTTTTGAGGTCAAAGGTCAACTCAAGGTCAAACTTCTAAAATCATCAAATTTCATCGGAAAATTCGTCAATTTTCATCTGATTAATCTGAAAATTAATCAGCAATTGCATATTGCATCACTGAATTTGGAGACCAACTATTTTTGATGTCAAAAGGTCAAAGGTCAACTCAAGGTCAAACTTCTAAAATCATCAGGTGTCCGATCAAAGTGAGGTTGCATTAAAGCGGGACATCAACAGTTATAGTTATGAAGTTATAAAGTTATATAACTGCCAGAAGTTATAAAGTGGCATTTCTCGTGTTGAGAGCGTACATCGAAAACCGTTCAACGGAGGAAAATGAAACTTTACCATATGTTACATGACTATTTGATATCGCGTCTGTTACTAAGATGATGCCCACCCCTTCAGAACTTACATTCTGAATTAAACAAAGCCTAATGTTCAGAGACAATGTCACTTCCTCGCGATAGAAATTATAATCATTGTAATCACTTCAGCCTTTATTGTGCTTGGCTGGTGAAAAAAAATCAAAGAAGAAGAAGTTTTTTTGCCATCTCCCAAGATTTATACTTTAGCAATCTATTCTTGGCGTCTTTATCAGCCTTGGTAGTTATGTAAACACTCGAGAACGAAAATAAAAATTACTTTGTAAAGGCTGAGGAATGTACTCCGCAGCAGACTTTACAAAGTATAATTTGTACACCTTTACCTTTGAAGTGAAGACAGATGCAATTACAAATTTGCTGCCAGAAAAGTTGACTCGCACCAAGTCCTTCTCAAGACTGTGCGGGGTAAGTATTCCATGAATACCATCGAGTTACCTCCGCCATCGAAGGTGGAAGGAGGTTATGTTTTCACTCCTGTCTGTCTGTTTGTGTACAGGATATCTCAAAAAGTTGTGGACGGAGTCTGATGAAATTTGGTGGACAGGTTGGGGGTATGACAAGGACGAACTGAATAAAATTTTGGTGCAGATCCCACTACTAGAATTATTTAATTTCTATAGCGTTGAGAGATCAGGCCAAAAACGATATATTGCACAATATCTCAAATTTTTATTGGGCCAAATATGTTCTACTGGATCAGGCATTGTGTGACGGAGGTATGCGCTACACCGAGTGTCCTAGTTTTGTTTTGCTTTTGTACACGAAGTCGAGGCTCGTGGAGGAGCTAAACCACATATAATGGATCAAGACATAACAGAAGAAAAGGAACAGTTGAAAGAGAGGGGGGAACATACCAACAGGAGGGGTGAGGGACAAAACACAGGGAGACTTGGACAAATGAGGGATGTGGGGAAGAATGAGGGGTAGGATAGGACACACAGGGTGGACAAGATGGATACAGAAGAAAAAAAACACAAAAACACATATCACACATCATACACACACCACACATCACACACATCACACACAACACACACATCACACACATCACACACATCACACACATCAACAACACATCATCCACACAGCACATCACACACAACATCACATACACACACACATTCACACAGAACACCCACACACACACACAACACAACACAACACACACACAACACACACCACAACACACACAACACCACACACATCACACTCACACACACCATCACACACATCACACACATCACACAACATCACACACATCACACACATTCACACACATCACACCACATCACACAACATCACACACTCACACACATCACACACATCACACACATCACACACCATCACACACATCACACACATCACACACAATCACACAATCACACCACATCACACCATCACACACATCACACATCACACACATCACACACATCACACAACATCCCACACACTCACACATCCCACACATCACACATCACACATCACACACCACATCACACACATCACACACTCACACACATCACACACATCACACACATCACACATATCACACATCTCACACATCCCACACCATCCAACACATCCCACACAACTCACACAACTCAACACAATCTCACACACACATCCCACACACTCAACACATCTCCACATCCCACACATCCCAACATCAGCACATCACACACACCTCACACATCCCACACATCACACACACACAATCACATCACACACATCACACACATCACACATCTCACACACATCACACACATCACACACATCACACACATCAACAACATCACACACCACACACATCACACACATCACACACATCACACACATTCACACATCACACATCCACAACACACATCCACACATCTCACACACACCACACAATCATACACATCCTCACACATCACCACACATCCCACACATCCCACACATCCCACACATACCCACACACACTACACACACACACACACACACACACACCACCACACACACACCACACACACACACACACACCACACAACCACACACACCACACACCACACACACACACACAACACCACACACAACACCACACCACACACACACACACCACACACAACACCCACACCACACCACACCACACAATCACCCACCACCACAACCACACCACAACACACACAGCACATACAAGCTCCCTCCAACACAGAAGCAGAAAACAAAAGACATTGAACTCAAGCAACTCGCCGTCAAACTAAGCTGATATACATGCCCTCGGAATAGATACAAAGAAACTTAGCAAGCTACAACACCAGCATAACTAAACTGCAGTCATCCACTAGTCCGTATCACCGGCGGGAGGGGTGATTCGATTAATGTGTGCGCCGTCCCTCGGATGGACGTTAAACTGGACATCCATCTGCCATTATTCGTCGATGGACGTTTTCGATCCCACAGTGCCCCTCATAAAGTGTAGGTGAGCTATCGCCGGCACCCTGAACAAATTACAAAACTCCTGCCGAAGCATCAGCGGCCCAGCCCCGCTCTCAGCCAATGATATGACCGCACAGACTTTTGCTGCAAACAAAACAAAAGGACCGATGACATCAGGGTACGGGAAAGTCGTTGTCGTTCTGTGATCATCCGGGTCCTCACATCAGGGTCCGGGAAAGTCGTTGTCGTTCTGTGATCATCCCGGTCCTCACATCTGGGTTGTAATCAACTGAACGACTCCAGCTGCAGTTTACACATACACTGAGATTTATGGGTCTGAGGTCTAAGGATGACATCTTTCTCCTCCTAACAACAAGTAGGGAGGAAAACGGTATGTACTGTGTGGAGCGTGGGAGGGATGGGGGCTAAGGGATAAGGGGAGGGTAAAGTAGAGGATGGGGGCTCAGGAGGGGGAGCGTCCATTTTTAACCGAATATGTCCATTTCCCCGGTAGTAGTGGATTTAACAGCTCAATGACAATTATCCTCTCGTTTAGCCTTCTGATGTATGTAATAAATACAGCAAAGGTAGGACAGGTGCTTTTCAGTCTACAGTATCTAATCACCGCCCACTTTGAAGTGTCAGCCAATGGGAAGACGCTGACAGTGGGTGGGGCGCGAAAAAGTTTTGAGAAAAACTTTCGAGACAGAGAGAGGAGGGAGGAGGGAGCAGGGAGGAGGGAGAGCAGCGTGAGGTTGGTGGGATAGTTTTCACAACTGATTAATGAGTAATCGTCCGGGGTTGGGATTACAGGAGTAAACCGAGGTGATCGGGCCATTGCAGAAAAAAACAAAAAGTCTACGGATCTCCCCCCCGACGATCGGACCGAAGATGTTTCCAAGCTCACGAGCAGCGGCGTTCGCGGCGATCCTGGTCGTGCTGCTCTTGTCCTCGATCACCGGCTCGCTGCTGCTCTTCACCGGCTCGCTGCTCGCACTCATCGTCGCTTTCGCCTACCTGTTGGACTCGGGGTTTGTGGACGACCTGCGCTCCTTATGGCGGTTCTTGAACCTCAGCACCATTTACCTGTTGTGCTACCTGCGGCGCCCCCAAGGTAACTTGCTCGACGTGTTTGCGCGGCGCGCACGACGCCTCCCGACCAAGGACTTCGTGCGCTTCGAAGACTCCGTGCTGTCGTACGGCGGCGCCGAGCGGAGCAGCTGGCAATTGGCTCGGGCGCTTCGTGCCCGCGGGTCGCTCTCCCGGGGGGACGTCGTGGCCATGCTCGTGGGGAACGAACCCCTGTTCGTGCTGCTTATGCTCGCCATGGCTAAACTCGGCTGTCCCACGGCGTTTCTCAACTACAACCTCCGAGCTTACTCCCTCTTGCATTGCTTTCGCTGCAGCGGTGCCAGAACCCTGATCGTAAGCGCCGGTGAGGCTCGAACATCATTCTCCAACCACACAACCACAACCGCACCTTTCCTCCTTATAAGGAGTTGTTTGTGTGGTATCAATCAATTGATAAATAAACAAGGAAGACGTCGTGCAGAGCACGGTACTTGCAAAATCCCTAAAACAAATTTGACCTTAACAAAAATACTTGTTCGTTGAATTCATTGACCTGAAATATATATCCTCTTCAAATTTCAAGTCAATCGGATGAAAATTGAACAATTTTTGAAATTCGGCCTATGTTAACCTATTTTGGCCTATCTGACCTTTAAAAATAATTTGTGGTGAAGTTCAATGGGACCACAAATGCAAATGCCTCTTTCAAATTTCAATCCAACGGAATGAAATTAGAAACAATTGTTTAAATTTTGGCCAATATATAACCTTTGTGCCTAATAGTTGGACACTCAAAATAAAATTGGTGGTTGAATTCAATGACCAAATATGCAAATCTCCTTCAAATTTCAAGTCGAATTGAGATGAAAATTGAGATGTTTTAGAAATCATCACCGCGTAAGTTGTCCTTTGCCATGTTGCCTTTATATATAATTGGTTAGCTTGAATCCCAGGACCAATATATGCAACCTTTCAATTTTTAATTTCAATCAGATAATAAACTTGAACAATTTTAGAAATTAACCTATGTAACCTTTTGGCTATGTTGACTCTTATAAAATTGGTGGTTGAATTCATTGAACGCACAAATGCAAATCCGTTTTCAATTTCAAGTCAATCAAATGGAAATTAGAAACAATTTATAGAATTCGGGCTATGTGTTAAACCTTTTTGGCCTATTTGACCTTTAAAATAAATGTATGTCGTGAATTCAATTGACACACAAATGCAATCTCCTTTCAAATTTATCAAAGTCGATTCGAATGAAAAATTGAACAATTTTAGAAATTCGGGCCTATGTTAACCTTTTGGCCTATGTTGACCTTTAAAATAATTGGTGGTTGAATTCAATGACCAAATATGCAAATCTCCTTCAAATTTCAAGTCAATCGAATGAAAATTGAACAATTTTATAAATTCGGCCGATGTTGACCTTTTCACTTATGTTGACCTCAAAAATACTTGTTCGTTGAATTCATTGACCTGATATGCAAATGCCGTTCAAAGTTCAAGTCGATCGGATGAAATTTGAGGATTTTAGAAATTTGATTGTGGCTATGGCTGCTGGTTGCATCATTTTCTGGGGCCACTCGTGCCACTGATACGGTGCCCTCTATTACCAGTACGCTGGTACTCATTTCGCTGTCCTTGGAGAGATGACTGGCTGAGTCAAACCCACCTGGTGTTAATTCAACGGCAGACGGGGCTCAAACTCAAGACCCTAAAATCGTAAGTCAGCCACCTTGACCATGAAGCCAACACCAGCCTTGTGGAATCTGATGAGTTGATAAAGTGAAAACACAGGGCGATAATACGACGGGTCACAATTTTAAACTGATCTTCATGAAACTTCATCATGTGGTCCAGTTCGTCATTGGCAAGAAGCCCATTGGTTATGAGGCCAAAAGGTCAACAGATTCATCATATTTCTAAAATTGTTCAATTTTCATCCGATTGAATTGAAATTTGAAGTGGATTTATATTTCAGGTCATTGAATTCAACCACCAATTATTTTTGAGGTCAACATCGGCCAAAAGGTTAACATAGGTCGAATTTATAAAATTGTCAACTTTTCCATCCGATTTGACTTGATAGATTTGAAGAATTGCCATATTTTTTTCGTTCATCTTGTGTGTATTATTTGCTGATATTACTACCCTAATTTATTTTTAAAGGTCAACATAGCCAAGGTCAACAAATCTTAGTGTGAGCTATCTAAAATACTCTAATTTTTCATCGCAATTGACATTGAAATTTGAAGAGGATTTATATTTCAGGTCACTGAATTCAACCACCCAATTATTTTTGAGGCAACATAGGCCAAGGTTCAACAAACTTAGGGAGATATCAAAATATCAATTTCATCCAATTGACTTGAAATTGAAGAGATTTTCATATTTGCATATGTCATTGAATTCAACCACCATAATTTTTTTGAGGTCAACATAGGCCGGATTTTATATAATTGTTCAATTTTCATTCGATGACTTGAAAATTGTTTCGGTATCTACCTAATTATGAAGGTTTTTTGATTTTTAACATTGTTTTATTTTTAACTATTTTTGTGAATTTTTCTTTTGGTGGGTTTTTTGGTTCTTTTTTTCATTTTTTTTTTTTTTTTTTTTTCGCATTTGGTCTATTGAATTTCGAACCACCAAATTATTTTAAATGTTCATTACGATAGGGCCAAGGTCAACGATTAGTGAGATATCCTTAAATATACTCTATCTTTCATTTCCAATTGACTTGAAATTTGAAGAGTATTTTTATTCCAGGTCACTGATTCAACCACCAATTATTTTTGAGGTCAACATAGGCCAAAAGGTTAATATAGGTCGAATTTATAAAATTGTCAATTTCCATCCAATTGACTTGAAATTTGAAGGAGATTTGCATATTTGGTCATTGAATTCAACCACCAATTATTTTTGAGGTCAAAAGGTCAACATAGGCCAAATTTATAAAATTGTTCAATTTTCATGCAATTGACTTGAAATTTGAAGAGGATTTGCATTTGTGGTCATTGAATTCAACCACCAATTATTTTTGAGGTCAAATTTGTTTTATGGATTTCACAAGTATTGTGCTATGCATGACATGTTTCTTGTTTGTTTGTTTTTTTCTTCTTTTTTTAATTTGAGAACTCTAATTCCCATACACTAAAAACTATATCTGTTAGGAACCTAATAGTTTGTGTAAATGTAGCCTAATGTTACAGAAAGGCGTGACATGATTCTGAGAGTTATATATCAGGTATCACGTGATTTATCATGTGACCCGACAGTGACGTTTAACGGTTTTCATTCAGTCATGCCATTGTGCTCACTGTGGAAGAACGTGTTTCTCGTCGAACATTACATCAAGAATGCATCCTTCAGGGAATGTCAAATTGCATTTAAAAGTCACTTTGGTGGTCGTAGGAAACCTTCAAAATCAGTGATATGGAAACTGGTAAAGCAGTTCAGAGAAACAGGCTGCGTGAAAGTTAAAAAGCACATGTGCCAGCCAAGTGCCGTCCACCAGAGAGAAGTGGATGAAATGTGGGAAAGAATGGAAGCAAGCCCAAATACATCTCAGACGTTTAGCACAACAAGCTCACTGTTCATATTCCAGTGCAAGGAAGGTGGTCAAGACACTAAAACTTTATCCCTACAAAACCCTTGTAGCACATCAGTTTCTGGAGCCAGATAAAGAGAATCATGTCACCTACTGTGTGACTCCAGAGGATGGTAAGAGAACAAGACAATGTTTTGGATGTTGGGATTTTTACAGACGAAGCATGGTTTCATCTTTCTGTGTATATAAAATCACAAAACGCTCATCGATGGCTAAGTGAACAACCTTATGCAATGCATGAAAGGCCATTGCATTCCGTGAAAATTGGTGTTTTGTGTGCTGTAAGTCAGCAATTAATTATTGGCCCAATTTTCATCTCAGAAAGAGTAAACTCAGGATGTCACATCAACATAATCCATAAGTTTCTTGGGCACCTTACAGAAGATGAAATCAACCAAAGATAGTTTCAGCAAGATGGTGCCATGAGTCACACTTCACTACTCTTTGGTGACCATGTGCGTCATGCCCAAGTCATTATGGACACCTCGATCCCCAGATCTTAAGTCTCCAGATTTCTTTTTGTTGGGATATTTGAATTTGAGAGTGTACGCTACAAATTCACACACTCTTGGTGAATTGAAAGCAATAATCAGTGACACAATCACCAATATTCCCCAAGAAATGCTACACTCTGTGTCGGAGAGCATGCTGCGAAGAATGAATTCATGCTGCAACATGCTGATGGACAATTTCAGCACTTCAATTAAGGTAATCAATTGTGTGGATCATGTCGCATCGTTCTGTAACATGAGGCTACGTTTACGTAAAATATGAGGTTCCTAACTAATGTAGTCTTTAGAGTGTGCGAGTTATTGAGGGTTCTCAATTTTTTTTTTTAATCACCCTGTATGTGTTCGGAAATATATTAATTTTGTTGAATCACCGTGAAACACCAATTTTTGATGTTACATACGTGTGCTTTTACTAATTATTACTGATAACCTCACCACGTGATCGCTTTAATAACCTTTAGTGACACTAATGGGCAAAGTAGTCTTTTTTTATATGGAACTAGGGGCATTTTTACCCGTCGCTTTGCTGATGGATTTAATCAAAAGATGGCACGTTGAACTTCACCCACATTCTGCTCGATTCACCCCATCATTTGCCCAAGGACATCATCCATCTGCTTGGAAGTCAGCAAACTTTTTTTTCTTCTTCTTCCTCTTATTCTTCTTGTTCTTCTTCTCGGACACAATTATTCCCACCTTCTTACGGGGTTGGCCGAGGGAAATTTGCCTCAAGTTTTTCACAAACCAGCTGGCCAAGCCTGATGTTGGCAATAGCTCACCTACTCTTCGCAAAGGATCCCGTCGGATCTTTAACATCCACCAACTAATGCCAGCAGATGGGATTCCCGTTTAACGACGGCACACACCCTGCCTATGAAAGCCCGAGCTGACAGTTTATAGCTGGGCCGAGATTCGAACCCAGGCTAGACAGTTTCGAGGCGAGTGTGTGTACCTCTAGGCCATCCTGCCAGCCATCTTCATCACCCAACATTGCTGCTTATATATGGCGGTAGAAAAAAAAATCACTTCCACCCTGTGAAGGTCATTGTTGGATTCTGCTTAAAATGAGTGAATTGAAATATTTTGAAAATTTCTAATTTTTGTCACTCAGATTTCAACATCACTGTAATGCATATCGCTAAGTTGTATAAACTTTGTTTATATAAGAAGATAATTTGTAGTACCGGATACCACCGGGTGGCACCATACAATATACATTTACTTGGAGAGAATTGAGGTCTTTCCTTGAACTCCCTCTCCCAGATATGCTACCCAGAAAGAAACCATACTTGGAGCACCGTTAGGCAACATGAAAAATTTGGTTGGATTTGGTTCAGCAGTTTTTTTTAGTTTTTGAAGCATATACAAAAATGTATAAACAAATCGACAAACAAATAAACATAAACAAACAAATGTATATACAAATTCACTTTTATAGTATAGATACTTATGGTCCTTGCCCTGCCTCCCCCCTCCCTTTTCCACAAATGCAACTTTATAATTCTTCCTTATTTCCCTCTGCCTTCAACTGCTTTACAGCCTTTGACCTTCATCTTCTCTCTTCACCCACCTCTCTCTTAACATTTCCTTTACCTTCTCTACTTTAGACCCATATCCCATCCTTATCTCCCTTAAAGCATTAAACGGAATTGAAAATTCCCCTGCCATCCCACACCCCCCCTCCTCTCTCCCACCCTCTCTTCCCATCCATGGACCCTCGCCACCTTTGTCCTCTACCATGTGTCCAACCTTCCTCTTAACTCATTGCTGCAATACTGTCGATTTTCCATCGTATTGTCCACAACTACATGTTCAAGAACACCTGGCGGGTGCTGGGCTATGCCTCAGGCCAGCAGGCGGTGTTGGTGGAAGCTATGCCTGAGTTGTGTGCGACTGGAGTAACCGTCTGGGTACTGGGTGGACCTTCCACATTGCCTGGAGCGAAAGAGCTGGGAAGCTACGAGACAGAAAGCGATGAACCTTTGCCCGCTCAGCTGAGGAAAGGGATATCACTGTCTTCACATTTATTCTTTATCTACACATCTGGTACAACAGGTATG
The DNA here is from genome assembly GCA_035128595.1 of Eptatretus atami. Classification (NCBI taxonomy): domain Eukaryota; kingdom Metazoa; phylum Chordata; class Myxini; order Myxiniformes; family Myxinidae; genus Eptatretus; species Eptatretus atami. Next base: position 176,995,312 of record CM068956.1, read on the forward strand.
TTTTCATGTCCAGGCAAGTCGATGAAACAATTGGAAGTTTTTCACATTAAAAAAAAAATCGAAGTCATAATAAATTCCGATTTGGCCAATTTAGTTCCAGACCCAAGGCGAATGTAATCGCTGATGGTCAAATTGGAGATACAGTTTTAGTAAATTGGATGGACTGTTCTCCTGTCAATCACTGAAGTCACGGTGCTCATGATTATCGCAGCTCTTGAAAGTATCTGATCGGCTCATCACGTACATCAATATCTGGTTTATTAGAGATGTGTGTATTTTCGAACACTCACAAGCTCTTTGTAATGCTGTAAAGTTACATGAACCCACCGAAACCGATTAACATGCATGTTATTGCTCTATTTTGATATCTGCATTGTCATTGGTCATTGCTTCTCCAATCACTGGTGTTGGTTATACATAGTTCTGATTGCATTGGGTTGTGTTATTGGTCAAAATACACTTTTTACATTAAAATAGCAATCTGATTGCACAGTTCCAGACACAACAATTTCCACATTACTGAAATAACTGCTATGGATCAAATGGTGGGATGATCCAGCGATGTCATTATTTTGCTACATTGATATATAACAGTTATCTTGTTCCGTCAAGTCGTGTCCGACGTCTGGTGACGTTCATGATGAGATTTCCGCAAACATCCCCATCCATCCTGCACTGTTTCCAAAGTTCTGGTAGAAACGGCTTGGTTGCAGCCTTTATCCCATCCACACAGCACATACAAGGTCTGCCTCTACCTCGTCTTCCCTCAACCATATCCAGCGCATGTTTGATTTCTCCAGACATTCAATCTCTGCACACATGATGTGTCCAAATAGGCCGTGGGACGAGCGCTCGAAAATGGCTTAGTTTTCGAGTTTCATTCACGGGGTCCGAGGGACTACGAGATACACAGTTCAAAATTATGCTAAAAATCCATATTATAACAATCGAATTGTTCTTTTTGACAAAAGTTGCACATTATGGAGAAATCTACAACACACAATCACGACAACTACTGTTGGCCAATGAAACTAGTGACAGCACTATGTACAAACTGGCAGCGTTTGGTGAGACATGACACACATGCGTGCACTGAAATCATTGACAATGTAAAAAAAAAAATTGTCAATAGATTATGTTTCATGTGATTGGGATAGACTATTTCTAAACATATCAAGCATTTCGAAATGAATTTGGTCTTATCTAGAAAATCAATTCTGACCTCTGGCTCCCTACAAAACATGTACCTCAGTTAATATTAAGTCTTCAAATTTACACTTCATCAAACATTTACTCAAATATATTGATCATGGCAATCACACACATATCTCATACACCTGTTTTAACCATCACCCCCACCCACAGGCGGAGATCCGGCCTTTGAATCCAGTTATCTCCCACTTTTTGATGCTGTATCGATACTAAAATTATATCAAATGTTGCTATCGATAGTATGAAACTGTACATATGATATATGGACATTCAAAAAAAAAAAAAAAGGGGAAGTGAAAAAAAAAAAAAAAAAAAAAAAAAAAAAAAAAAAAGAAAAGGGACGACATGCGTCTGCCATTTCCCACATTGCTCCACAATTTTGCTTTTGAGCACGGTTTTCCGTTGCCCAGAGTCCAATGCCACTCCTACCATGGATTGTTCACATGGCCGTCGGACTGCTCCTGTTTCAATCCAGTGACATGGTCGCCTTAATGACTACGTCAGCCCCCTCTTGCAGAGATCCCCTAGTCAGGTCCCGTGCCCAGCATCGCTTAACCATGCCGACATGAAATCTCTGTAGCGGGCAACGTGATGTGCCAGGCAAATACGGGACAGTCTTACCTTTGTGCTGAGCAACCAATGTCCGGTGCATGCTGATACTTAGCAGTCAGACTGCGGCCAATTCTATTATATCCCCCCCCCCCAGCAATCAAATAAAACCGTCGTGAGCAAAAAGGAGAGCCAAAACCATCTGGTATCACAATTGTATGGTGTTTGTGTAGAAGAGAAAAGGAGCAATATAAAAAAGTGAGTGAATCGCAATAACCAATTTCATAAACTCCTGATCAATTAGCCCTTCCCAAGACGCGACCAAGAACAGTCCAATCAAACAAAATAACCTAAATAAATTTATGCTTCAGGCCTCAGACAACACACAAACGGAAGAATCGGGTCACCACCAATATCAGCACAGTTCACTTGGCCCAACCAGACAATTTGTTCTTGATGCAGAAGAATGTTCATCTCTGTGACAGGCAAAGGTCGGGAGGAGACATGGCACCTTCTTGAACAGGCATGACGTGTCAAAGCGAGACGGCGGATTAAGGTTAGCGGGCATCGCCCTCGCAGCTGCCGATTGCAACATTTCACAATGGTCACTCCCAGCTTATCCTCCCTACTTCTCATGCTGGGCCCTTTGTGACTTAGTGCTTGCACGTCATTCGTGATCACTGACCCTCCCCTCTCATCACCATTGACGTAACAGCCCGGGTTCAGGACCAAGCTAGCCCGGATTGACCACTGACCCGGCTCAGTTCTGTAAGGTGAAGTAATTAATGTCATTAGAATGCATCACAATTTGTACAGCTAGATTTGACACCACCCTATTATGAAAACCTGCCCCAATTATCCAGGGGCACTTGAACGTCATCTAAACAACTCAATATGGTAAATAAACTAGCTTATTAAAGCACTAGCATGGATCGGCTCGCTACAGCTTGCCTCCCACATGTCTTGCAAAGATCACATCACAGATATTGCTGTTTTGGGATGATTTACACCAATCATAATACAAACAAACTTAATCCCGACAAATTTATTTGTAATATTGGTGCTATTATAGTTATTTGAAGTTTATTAATATAGAAGTCAATGGTTCTAAATGCGCAATTGGTCTTAAGCCGTCTATTCTGTCTGAAGGTGGAAAGGGGGTCTAAATGGTGCTTAAGTCTAAATTGTTAAAGGGTTTTAGGGTCTTCAGGTCTTTTTTGGCATCATTGTACTTCTTGGTCTTACGTCTTTGGGTCTTTTGGGTACTTCAGGGCATTTTGGGTTTTTGGGGTCTTCAGGGCTTTGGTGACTCTGGTCTTAGGTTTTTTGGGGTTCCTTTGGACTTTTGGTCTTCAGGGACTATTTTTGGTCCTCAGGTTCTTAAGGGTTTGGGAATCTTTAGCCGATATAAAACGGACGTGTAATAGCATATAGATCGCGTTACTCTTCGAGTGATTGGAAGAGCTGGAAACTTGTGTCGTATGTACATTGAAGCCGGTACACAGAAAAAAATAATCACAGAATCGTTCGCGACAACATCGTAAATGATGAGAATATAAATAATGAAAAAATAAAAATAAATTGAAACCAAAACGAAGGGAACACGGTTTATATGCTTATACAATCTGTAAGTAACCCCCTAACATTACAAAAAAATAATAATTATATGATAATATAGTAAATGTATATAATTACATACAATACACTACATATATAGCTCTTTCTAACCACCTGACTGACTCACTGACTGATATTAAAGAATCAGTACCTTCCGGTGACTAGAATGCATAAAGTTTGGCGTGCTGACGGAATCCTCGAAGCTGTTCACCGGGAAAAAAAAATCACAGAATCGTTCGGACAACATCATAAATGAAAATATAAAAATAAATGGAATTTTTTTTTCAAACAATGTGCAGAAAAAAATGAGAGGAGCACCCGAGGGACCAATGGGAAGCGCAGTCATACGCCTTACACAGATGTGTAAGCACATCCCGTTGTATATATCACTCGCTGACCTGACTGATATTAAAGTTTGTACCTCCAGGTGACGTAGAAAGCTGAAATTTTGTTGCCGTATGAACATCGAAGCCTCGTACACTAGAAAAATCAGAATCGTCAGACAAATATCCATAAATGAAAAAATAATTAATGAAAAAAAAATGCAGGCTGACGACCCTGTGTCATTGGGGAGCACGCATACATTTTGTTGTGACTGAATGACATCAAAGCCCAGTACACAGAAAAATCACGAGTACGTCAAAACATCCGTAATAAAATCGTTAAAATAATGACAAAATATCAATGAAAATAAGTAAATGAAAAATCAAATGACGGTGAGTGACCCGAGACCAAATGGCGGAAGCACGGTTCGTAATGCTTACACCTTCTCCATGTACAAATGCACTTATTGTTCCAGAGATCTGCTTCCCATCAATCACAATTAGAGAATTATCATCCTAACCAGTATGTAACCAAAAGGCTTCAAAGCCACAAAGTGATGAAGTTATGGCCTATTGTGCCCTGAGCGAAGCCCAAATAAGGTGAAATGAGTGGTGTCTGCGCTTTTATCTGCTTCGTGACACATGATGCCTTAACATCTTTGCCATGCTAGAGCCCATCTGGTTTCAGTTCTTCCAACATTGTCATGCCGTATCATCACAGCATTTGCCAGTTGAAGAAAGTTCAATAATTCCATGTGTACATCTCCCGACTGCTTAAACAATGAGTGGATGCTTCCTTGTGTGATTGGTTGGTCAAAAACATGATGTTTCCACTGTTGGCAGTGGCACCGTGCTGGTGTTCCAGATACAATCTGCCAATCCTCCACCAATCACAGTTAAAGGAGATCATGTTAACCAGATTATATCTTTTACAGTCGAGCAAAAGATTTTACGTAGTAAACAATGAGAGATGCAAATTGTTCTAAGAGTAATCAGTCTTAGACTGTGAGCCTTTGTACTCCAGCCTGAAGAATACAGCATTAGATAATTTAAAAGATTTAAAATCACTAACATTTTTTTTATTTCTCTTGTGTCATATCCTTATAGACCTCTCTTTTTCCTCAATCTCATCCATCATGGCCCGTGAGATGGTTCTCCATTGAAATGTGTCTCAACATGGCACTATCCATTTACATCCAGTACAGCGAACCTGAAACAGATGATCCCGCTATTTTGATATCCCTGAATCCGGTTCATTGGACACTAAGAGTGGTGTTTTGGATACCGCTCCGTTGTGGCGTCAAGTTTGACACCGGAGAATTATAATGTTTATAGCAAAAGCGTTTGGGAGATTGTGTTGACTTGTGCTCCCTGGCTTTGGACTTCAATCGAGCCTATATTTTTTCTGAAACTACCGAAGCTCCATGTTGACTCAAACTCATTTGATGATGTATGGAATATGAAATCTAAATAGAAGTATATAAGAATTCCTTATTGCTATAAGAATCAATTCTCTCTCATTCATCCTCCGAGGCTGCGTTGTTCAAGTCTGGGCTCGATAGCCCTTGTGGGGTATATATATATTAATATATATATATCTTATATATATATACACACATTAATTGTATGCCAGCTAACACGTATTACTAAAGTATTGACAACATACTCAACACTGGAAATGAAAACTCTTTCACACATGCATACGTATTTCTCCACCACAGAGAGTTTCATCAATGTGTGCAAGTTGCTCCAAGCATTGATAGCCGTGTGACACGCTCAAACGGCTTAGTTTCGAGTTTTCACTCGGTCCGAAGGACTACGGATACACATTTACAAAATTATGCTAAAAATCCGTATTACGTAACCAATCGAATGTTCTTTTTGCAAAAGTCTGCACATTAGGAGAACTCTACAAACAACGACAGCCTATAACTGTGCGAACAGTGACAGCAACTATGTACAAAATTGCAGCGTTTAGGTGAACACAACACACATGCGTGCACTGGCTACGGGTGTATCTGTGCATAGCACCCACACACGTGCGTTGCACGCGCATTACAACCGTCTGCGTTCCGATTTAATGCATGTCTAGATATTAGTACTCTTTCCCAATCTCCCATCCAGAACACTCCCAATCCCGCAGACCACAATGTCTGACAAAAGAAGATAAGGAACGGATTCTTTATTGACAGATTCATAGGGATAGATAGGTTATGCAATAAAAATATATCTAGGCTTTTGTATTGCTTTTAATTTATATTTAAAATCTTGTTTGGTGCTTTGAGGGACAGAGACACATTAACTTGAATCATTGACAATGTAAAAAAAAAAAATTGTCAATAGATTATGTTTCATGTGATTGGATAGACTATTTCTAAACATATCAAGCATTTCGAAAGAATTTGGTCTTATCTAGAAAATCAATTCTGACCTCTGGCTCCCTAAAACATGTACCTCAGTGTAATATTAAGTCTTCAAATTTACACTTCACAAACATTTTCTCAAATATATTGATCATGCAATCACACACATATCTCATACACCTGTTTTAACCATCACCCCCACCACAGCGGATGGCTGAATCATTATCTCCCACTTTTTGATGCTATCGATACTAAAATTATATAAATGTGCTATCGATAGTATGAAACTGTACATATGAATATGGACATTTGTGTTGGAAAACAAATATGGCTACTACCACCCCCCCCCCCCTGTAGCTGAGCAAGATTTTAGTTGTGGGTATCGATAGTCAAGTTGTATCAAATCATTCCCCCCACTCGTGACAACAAATCTACGCCACTGCCCCACCAATCCTATACTAGTAAAAGGTGTATCCATCGCATTGTTTCTGCTATATTTGCTTTCATGACATTCACTTCATCACCAACAACTGACATACCACATTTTTGCACAAATACAATTCAACACTCTCTTCATAGTAATCAGATCAATAGCAATAAATGTTTTGTTGTGTTGTGAATTTATTGCACGATTCTGACATACTCCACATAATGTAGTGAAACACACACAAGCTTTAATCAGTCCCAATCTGCGGTTCCCAGAGCCACAGTATTAAAGCTCTTTCATTACTCTCAGAGCCTGACTTTCATTACAAAACATCTTTATACGTGCGTGAATATTTACAATAATGACTTTTCGAAGATGCGAGTTAATTCCCTTCTGTTCCTAACAACTGCAATTTGATTACTGTTATCATATTATTATATCATTACAACCATAACCAGCAAATCCACCTATAACTTCACAGAATACACATAGTATTTAAAAGAAAAGGCCAAACCATTACTAAGCCTTGTCATACTAAAATGAAACTATACAGACTTCCAGATGGTCAATTACTAGATGAAACATACGTCATGAGTATGTTTAATATTACTTTAAATTCTGAAATAAAAAATATCTTGACCAAGGATGCTGACATCATAGCATCAGTAATTTGAATTGTCTGGAATTTGATTTCCATCACAATACATTCTCAAAAAGAAGTAAACCTGTCTGAATAGTGCACATATTTTGCCCCTTTAACCTGCTCTCAAGTTTTGCATTTTTGTCCTCCTTACGTCATCAGCCTTTCCAGTTTACTTTCAACAAGATTATCAAAATTTTTACAGGAGTGTGATAATCTATAAAAATAATGTGGGTAAAATGAATGGTGGACTGCGCATCTCTATGGACAAAAGATAGAAAAGACTTGGACTTGTCCTTTAACTTTAAATAAACAGTATGAATGCCACATCCCAATAGTCATGTTATCTCACATATATCAAATACTTAAAATCTATATAAATATGACATGCTCTTAGACTATTGCCTAAACTTT
>CM068956.1:177007661-177018598 GCA_035128595.1 Eptatretus atami
CAGACGTGCATACAACACTCCATGTTGAACTTGCGGTCTGCGTCTGTTTCTGCACGCAAATTATATAGCGTGCGCCAGCAGGACACACGTATAACCACCTCGTCCGCGCCGTATTTGTCCCCCCCATGCGTACTCTGTATCGGGTACCGGGCTACCCAAACGCCCCTTTGTTCCCCCCAAAGGGCGCGTAACCGGTACCAAAGCCCCTTTGTTCCCCCAAAGGCGGTACCGACGTAACCAAACCCCTTGTTCCCCCAAAGGGCGGCTTACCGAGGTTACACACAACCCCCTTTATTCCCCACAAAGGGGTGGTACCGGGTACCAACACCCCTTTGTTCCCCAAAGCGGGGCAAGTACGGGTACCACAAACCCTTTGTTCCCCCCAAGCGGCCCGGTACCGGAGGTACCCCCCAACCACACCCTTGTTCCCCCAAGCGGCGGGCGCTAGCCCGGCTCTACCAAACCCCTTTGTTCCCCCAAGGGCGGTTACCGGGTCACCAAAACACACCCTTTGTTCCCCCCAAGCCGGGCGTACCGCGGTACACCAAACCCTTTTGTTCCCGCAAGGGCACCGTATCCGAGTACACAAACCCCTTTGTTCCCCGCCAAGCGGCCGGGTCACCGCGGTACCAAACCCCTTCTAGTGCCCCAAGGGCACGGCATCCGGTAACCAAACCCCTTTGCTTCCCCGCTAAGCGGCGGTACCGGCGCTTACCAAAAACCCCGTTTGTTCCCCGCAAGCGCGGTACCGCGGTACCCAAACCCCTTTCGTTCCCCGCAAGGGCAGGGTACCGGCGTAACCGAAACCCCTTTGTCCCCCCAAGGGCGGAGGTACGGGTAACCAAACCCTTTGTTCCCGCAAGGGCTGGGTACCGGGCTACGAAACCCCTTTGTTCCCCCCAAAGGGGCGAGTACCGGGGTACCAAACCCTTTGTTACCCGCAAAAGGGAAGCAGGGCGACCGCGTACCAAAACCCACTTTGTTCCCCCAAAGGGGAGGTTACCGGGTTAACCACAACCCCATTTGTTCCCCAAAGGGGCGATGCGTACCCGGGTACCACAACCACTTTGTTATTCCCCAAGGGCCGCTGCTACCGGGCTACCAACCCTTTGTTCCCCCCAAGGGGCGTCACCGGGTACAAAACCCCTTTGCTTCCCCAACGGCGCCGTACCGGGTACCAGACCCCCTTTGTTCCCCCCCAAAGGGCGCGTACGAGGCTACCAAACCCCCTTGTTCCCCCGCAAGGAGCACGGAATAAACAGGTACCAGGTACCAAAACCCTTTGTATACCCCCCCAAGGGCGGGTACCCGCGGTACGTACAAACCCCTTTCCGTTATTCCCCCCCAAGGCGGTACCCGGGTACCAACCCCTTTGTTCCCCCCAAGGGCGAGCCGCGCCGGTACCGGCGTACCAAAACCCCACTTTCTTGCTTCCCCCCAAGGGGGTACCGGTAGTGTACCAAAACCCCTTTTGTTCCCCCAAGGGGGCGGCTACCCCGCGCGTACCAAACCCCTTTTGTTCCCCCCAAGTGAGCCGGCTACCGGCGTACCAAACCCCTTATGATTCGCCCCCAATGGCCGTACCGCGTACCAAACCCTTTGTTCCCCCAAGGCGCGTACCGGTGACCAAAACCTTTGTTCCCGGCAAGGCGCGTCCGGTACCAAACCCCGTTTGTCTCCCCGGCCTAAAGCGGCCGCCGGTACCGGCGTACCCAAACCCCTTTGCTCTCCCCGCCAAGCGGCCAGACGGCGTACCGGCTACCCAAACCCCTTTGTTCCCCGGCAAGGGCGGCGTCCCACCTGGGTACAACCGCCTTTGCTTCCGCAAGGCCGTACCGGCGTACGAAAACCCAACCCCTTCAGCCATCCACTCCCAGACCCAGCCCATACACACAGACGGCATAACTCAAACCCTAAAAATCGCTAAGGTCAGCCACCTTGACTGACCAACACCAAGCCTTGGGAGATTCTCATGAGTTGATAAATGAAAACACCGCGACTATACGAACGTTCACAATTTAAAACTGATCTTCATGAAACTATATTGTGTCAGTCGTTCATTGGCAAGATAGCCCCATTGGTTATGATGGCAAAGTCAACAATACTCATTTTTAAAATTGTTCAATTGTTCTCCGATTGAATGAAATTTGAAGGTTTATATTCAGGTCATTGAATTTCAAACCAACCAATATTTTAGAAGTAACATCTGCCAAAAGTAACATAGTCGAATTTATAAATTGTCAATTTCATGATGACTGAAATTTGAAGAGGTTGCATATTGTCACTGATTCGACTAACAATTATTTTTGTTAAAGCAACATAGGCCAAAGCTCAACAACTTAGTAATTCGGACAATACTCAATTTCATCCATATTTGACTTGAAATTTGAAGATAATAATATTCAGTTATGAATTAACCCAATTATTTGAGTGTCAACGTAGCCAAAGGTCAACAACTTATCGGAATATCTAAAAACTCAATTTTCATCCAATGACTGAAATTTTGAAGAGATTTGCATATTTGCATATTTGTATTGATTAACCACCATATTTTTAGGTCACATAGCGGGATTATAAAATTGTTCAATTTTATTCGATTGACTTGAAATTTGAAAGCGATTTGCATTTGTGGTCATTGAATTCAACCAACCATTTTAAATCTGTACAACGATAGCGAAGTCAACGACTTAGATAGATATCTAAAAAACTCATTTTATCCAATTGACTTAAATTTGAAGAGATTATAATTTCAGCACTGAACAACCACCAATGTATTTTTTGAGTCAAACTAGCCCAAAAGGTCTATATGTCGAATTTAAAATTGTCAATAAATTCCATCCATTGACTTAATTGAAGAGATTTGCATATTTTCATGAATTCAACCACCAATTATTTTTGAGTCACAACATAGGCCAAAAGGTTATATAGGTCGGATTTATCAATTAGTAATTCCATCCCAATGACTTGAAATTGGAAGAGAATTGCTATTGTCAGATTCAACCACAATATAATTTTTGAGTTCAAAAGCAACATAGGCCACATTTATAATTGCTTTCAATTTTCATGCAATACTTGAAAATTGAAAGGATTGCATTTCGTGGTCCATGATTCAACACAATATCATTTGAAGGTCAATTGTTTTGGATTTCACATATTGTTTATGCATGACATGTTTCTTGTTTGTTGTTTTTTCTCTTTTTTAATTCGAAACTCTATAATTCCAACACAAAAACTATATTATGAACCTAATATTTGAAATTATCCTATGTTACAGAAAGGCTGACATGATTCTCGAAGTTATATATCATGTATCACTGATTTTATCATGTGACCGACATGAACTATAACGTTACATCATCATGCCATTTGCTCACTTGGAAAGAACGTGTTTCGTCAACATCTACATCAAAGAATTTGCATCTTCAGTTCAAATTTCATTTAAAAGTCATTGAGTGGTCGTAGAAACTTCAAAATCATGTGATATGATAAACTGGTTCAAAGCATTAAGAAAGCGCTGGAAAGTTAAAAAAGCACATGTGCCACCAAGTCCAGTCCACCAGAGAGAATGAGAAATGAAAAGAACGCAAGCCAAACTACACTCCAACGTTTACCAACAAGCTCACTGTTCATTTCCAGCAAGGAAGTGTCAAGACACTAAAGTTTATCCCTACAAACCCTTGTAGCACATCAGTTCTGACCAGATAAAGAGATCATGTTCACCTACTGTGACTACGAGATGTAAAGAGAACTAAGACAATGTTTGAGATGTGGGATTTTTACAAGACGAAACTATGTTCACTTTCATGTATATAAAATCACAAAACGACTCATCATGGCTAAGAACAACCTTATGCCCAATGACATGAAAGCCATTGCACTCCGTGAAATCGTGTTTGTGCGCTGTATCAGCAATAATTATTGCCCAATTTATCATCTAAAAGAGTAACAGATCTCACATCAACATAATCCATAATTCTTGGCACCTTACAAAGATGAAATCAACAAAGATTTCAGCAGTGTGCATGAGTCACATTCACTATCTTGTACCAGATGCGTCAATGCCCAAGTCATTATGACACTCGATCCCCAATCTTAAGTTCCAGATTTCCTTGCTAGATATGAAATTTGAGGGACGCTACAAAATTCACACACTCTTGTAATTGAAAGCCAATTAATCAGTAACCAATCACAAATTCCCACAAAAAATGCCTACACCATCATAGGATCGACGAGCATGACTCGAGATGATTTCAGCGTGCAACATGCTGATGACACAGCACTTCAATTAAATTGTAATCAATTGTTGATCATGTGCAATCTCTGTAACATGAGGCTAGTACGTAAATTGAGTTCCTAACTAATGTAGTCTTTAAGATCGTGCGAGTTAATTGAGGCTTCTCAATTTTTTCTTTTTTAATCACCTGTAATTGTCGAAATTATAATTTTTGTTGAATCACCTGAAACACCAATTTTGATTTACATAGTTCGTCTATTACTATTATTACTTATACCTCAACCAGTGATCGCTTTAAATAACCTTATGACACTAATGGGGCAATAGTCTTTTTATATCGAATGAGATTTTTTACCGTGCTTTGCTGATGTTAATCAAAAGTATGACAGTTTGAATTTCACCCACATTCTGCTCATTACACCCATCATTTGCCCAGTACACATCCATCTGCTTGAGTCAAGCAACTTTTTTTTCTTCTTTTCCTACTATTCTTCTTCTTCTTTCTCGTACACATTATTCCACCTCTTACGGTGAGCTAGTGGAAATTTGCCTCAAGTTTTTTCACAAACCAGCTTGCCAACCTGATGTTGCAATAGCTACTACTCTTCGCCAAGATGCATTTTAAACTCCACCAACTAATGCAGCAGATGGAGATTCACCGTTAACGACGCACACACCCTCCTAGAAATCCCGACTGCCAGTATTATAGCTGGGCCGAGATATCAACCCAGAGCTAGACGTTTCGACGAGCTGTGGTTACTCGCGCTCCTGCAGCATATCTTCACACCCAACATTGACCTGCTTAGTATATTGGCGTTTAGAAAAAAAATCACTTTCCACCTGTGAAGTTCATAGTGGATTCTGCTAAAATTTAGTGAATAATATTTTGAAAATGTCTAATTTTTCACTCAATTTCAAACATAACGTGTAATGCACTATCGCTAATTGTAATAATTTGTTTATATAAGAAATTAAATTTGCAGTACCGATACCACCATGGCACCATAACAATATACATAACTTGGAGAGACTTCGAGGTCTTTCCTTAATCTCTCTCCCAGTTCTACCCAGAAAACCATACTGGAGCACTCGTTAGCAACATGAAATTGTTGGATCTTGATTCAGACATTTTTTAGTTTTTGAACATATACAAAAATATATTAAAAATCGACAACAAATAAAATTAAAAACAAACAAACTGTATATACAAATCACACTTTTATATATAGAACTTATGTGTCCTTTGCTGCCTCCCCCCTCCTTTTCCAACAAAATAGCAATTATAATTCCTTCCCTTCTGCCTTCAATGTTTCAGCCTTTACCTTTCATCTTCTCTCTCACCCACCTCTCTCTTAACATTTCCTTTACCTCTCTACTTTAGACCACATATTCCATCCTCTATCTCCTTAAAGCATAAACGGAAATGAAAAATCCCTGCCATCCCACACCCCCCCTCCTCTCTCCCACCTCTCTTCCCATCCAATGACCCTCGCACCTTTCCTCTACAGGTCCAACCTTCCTCTGTAAGATCGATCGCATATGTCGAATTTCCATCGCTATTCTCCACAACTACATGTTAAAACACCTGGGAGTGCGCTTATGCCTCAGTAGCAGGCACTTTGGTGGAGCTAGCGGTAGTTATTGCGACTGGATACCTTGGTACTGTGTGGACCTTCACATTGCTCGCGATAAGAGCTGGAATACGAGACAGAACGATGACTTTGCGCCTCAGTGAGAAAGGATATCACTGCGTCACATTTATCTTTATCTACTACATTGTACACAGTATGTTTACACCATTCAATCTATGAAAACAATTGGGAAAGTTTTTCACATAAAAAAAAAATCGAATCATAATAAATTCCATTTGCCCAATTTAATTCCAGACCAAGGCGAATTTAATCGCTGGATGCGTCAAATTGAGATACAGTTTAGTAAATTGGATTGACTGTTCTCTCGTCAATCACTGAAGTCAACGTGTCAAATAGATCATCGCAGCTCTTGAAAGTATCTACCTGCTCATCACGTAATCAATATCTGGTTATACTGATGTTGTTATTATCGATCGAAAACTCACAAGCTCTTTGTAATGCTGTAAATTCATACCCACCAAACCGAGTTAACATGCATGTATTGCATCGTTTTATACTGCATTGTCATGGTCTTCTTCTCCAATCAATTGGTTATACATAGTTCTATTGTCATTGGGTTGATTATTTGCAAATAACTTTTTACATTTAAAATAGCAACTTATTTCAAGTTCAACACAACAATTCTCAACATTCACTTAAAATAACTCTAATGATCAAATGCTTGGGATGATCCACATTGCATTATTTTGCTACATCATATATAACATTATCTGTTTCCGTCAAGTCTTGTCCGAGTCTGGACGTTCATGATGAGAATTTCCGCCAAACATCCCCATCCATCCTGCACGTTCCAAATTCTGGTAAAAGCTTTGTTGCACTATCCACAACTAGCACAAACAAGTCACCTTACCTGTCTTCCCTCAACCATATCCAGCGCAGTTATCTCCGACACTTCAACTCTGCACACATATGCTGTCAATAGGCCTGGACGAGCCGCTCGAAAGGCTTAGTTTTTCGACGTTTCATTCACGGGCAGAACATGATACACATTCCAAACATTATGCTAAAATCCATACTATAACAATCAAATTGTTCTTTTACAAAAAGTTGCACATTATGGAGAAATCTACAACAAACGACGACTACGTGCAGAACAGTGACAAACTATGTACAACTGCACGGTTTGTGAGACACGTACACCAATCGTGACTAAATCATACAATGTAAAAAAACAAATGTCAATACGATATTTTCATAGTGTTGGGAGGACTATTCTAAACATATCCGCATTTCGAAACGAATTTCGGTCTTATCTAGAAAATCAATTTACACTTGCTCCCTACAAAATGACCTCAGTTAATATTAGTCTTCAAAATTTACAACGTTCATCAAAACATTTACTCAAATAGATATCATGCCGAATCACCAATATATCAGACACACTTTTAACCATCCCCCACCCACAGACGAGATCCCGCCTTTGACCAGTCATCTCCCATCTTTGATGCTGATCATAATAAATTATATCAAATATTGCATATCAGATAGTATGAAAACTACATATGAATTAATGACATTTGTGTTGGAAAAACAAAATATGGCTACTACACCCCCGCCCCCCCCCTAGTTGAGCAAGATTTATTGTGCGTATCGATAGTCAAGTATGATATCAACATCTTCACACATCGGTGACAACAATCTACCCACTGCCCACCAATCCGTATACTAGTAAAGTGTATCCATGCATTTGATTTCTGCTAGCATTTGCTTTCATTGACATTCCACTTCATCACCAACAACCTGACATACATCATTGTTTTGCACAAATACAAATTCAACCACTCTCTCCATCAAATCAATCAATACGCAAAGAAATGTGAATTCTGTTGTTGAAGTTTATCCGATCTCTAACAAATACTCCACAGAATGTATGAAACCACACAAGCTTTAATCACTTGATCCAACCTGCCCCGGCCAATGAACCCGGCATATACTACGCCCGCGCGACTTCCAATCAAAACACTTCCATGTACAATTTTAAAGGGTTTACACAATGCCTACGCCGGCCAGGCCGCCTTGACCTGACCTTACACAATGCCGCTGCCGGCCACTGCGCTACGCCGGGAGAATCAAATCATTATTTTACCTCTTCTCATCTATGCGAGCAGAATTAAATAATTACATTTAATAAAAATAATTAAAAACATCAAGTTCTCAATATGGACTCTAAATGTTCTCAGATCAAGTTTCTCAATAAAATGCTATACAAATTTTTTCTGGCTCCCAACTCTTGGGAGTAGTTGAATGTCGCCCGTGGAATCAAAAGGTTGGGACAACTCTTTAAATAGTACAAAGTTCCTTGTCTCTAATACACCTACCAAGTTAATTAATAGCTCTTCAGTCGTCGCACCTTGTACTGTTTCATGTAAAACATATTTACATGCGTAATTTACAAATACTTTATCGAAGTACTCGATTAATTCCCTTACATCTCTCCTAACAACTACAAATTGATTTACTGTTATCATATATGTATATCATCTACAACCAAACCACAAATCCACCTATAACTTCAAGATACCAATAGTATTTAACAAAACAAAATGGCCAACATACTAAGCGCTGTTCATAACTAAAATGAAACTATACAGCTTCCAGAAATGGTCAATTACTAGATGAACATACGTCAATGAGTGTGATTTAATATTACTTTAAAATCGAATAAATATTCTGACCAAGGCATGCTGACATCCATAGCATCAGTAATTTTACTTGTCTGAATTTGATTCATCACTAATACATTCATCAAAAAAGTAAACCTGTCAATGTCACATATTTGGCCCCTTAACCCTCTTCTCAGTTTTCAGTTTTGTCCTCCATGTCATCAGCCTCTTCCAGTTTACTTTCAACAAGATTCATCAAGAATTGTTTACGAAGGTGTGATAATTCTAAAAAAAAATGTGGGTTAATGAATGGGTGGACTGCACATCTCTATGAAGGACAAAAGATAGAAAGACTTGACTTGTCCTTTTAATTATAAATAAACGTGGAATGCCACATCCCAATAGTCAGTATCTTCACAACTATATCATACTTTAAATCTCATGATAATATGACACATGCTCTTGACTTTGCCAACTTGTAAATTCTTGTTCAGTCATACAACGACATATGATGTAATTGTTGTATTGATTAGGATTTTCCAACAGTCACCAAATAAAATTATTTCCAAGTGATACAAATGTTTCACCAAATGTGTTTCTATCATCAAACAGTGCAATTAATGAGGTCTATTAGATTTATTTCTCTCTTCCACTGTCTGTGATATTCTTCGTGATCCTGTCGATTACCTGTAAACACATCTGCAACCTGCAAGAGTCAGTGGCAAGTCTACCTGTATGCTACGCAAAACACCGCCTGTTCTCACACTTTGCTTAATCTTGAATGCAATGTGTGAGCCAAGATCTCCTTGGAGTGGGCCAGGTCCATCCAGTCTATAACAAATTGTCATCCTTCACTTCCAGCCATGGCAGCAGTGAATAATTACCATATTGCCTATCAGAACCCCTCAATAGCAGCTTGGAATTACTCTCTGCACGGTTGCTTATGAATCCGAGTCCTTGATATTGGGATAACTATTTCCAGGTTTGGATGTAGCTTGAAACCTATACCTAGCTTCGGTTAAGAGTGAGTACATTCCTCTCGCATAACAGTGAGCACATGTAAAAGCCAGCTGCACATAACTTCTGATGAGAGGCTGTTATTCTCTTCCGAATAGCTAATGTATCACCACTCGTTCTCTTCTACATGACTTCCAGGCTGTCACTTTCCCGTCTCCATAGAAAGAACTGACAGCGTTCACACCTCACGTAAAGCATGCAGTCAAGTACTGCACTCTGCATTATGCGACCCAGCTCCTCTGCAACCTTGCCTGACATTTCATCCTCTTAACTTTGGCTGCCGCCCGAATAGAATATCACTTCTAAATCAACTCGTACACGCATGCAAATTGCAATAATGAAACATCCGGCTCTCAGGACTTTCATCCACCCATCTTCAGACCGCGTAGCGTTCGCATATTGCTCTCCACGATCGCATGCCCGTTCATTCACTTCTCTACTGAAAAATGACCACCGGCTGAGAGAAAGGAGTGACACACTGCCGGGTCAAAAACACCTTTGGTTCCCTAAAAAACCAGCAAGCCAATCTTCCAGCCATGTGACGATAAATTGACTAGCTCCCTTGTGCCCATGATTAAGGAACTTTTTGCAATTGCTTAGAACCTTTACATGTGCTTGTAGAATTTCGACTGCCTGGATCCCTTCAGGTGTCGCGGCTCGTTCAGCGTCTTAAGATAGACCATGTAAATGAGCAATATATTTTTAGAAGCCATTAAGTTTAGACTCTAGTCACACATTTATGCACATCCAGAGTTCAAGCTTGGCTTCTATTTGCATTCGTTCCTTTATAAGATTAGAGTTTTACTGCTAAAGAATGTTGTATAGGCAACTGGGCAAACATGTACTACCTTCTTCTGACTGGCTAATTGTTGAGCTCGACGATGCATAGTCCTCCTTCCCTACCCAAGCTTCGAACCGTCAGTTGAATCGTTGTAGCACTCCGATGTAGCCAAGTGTAACCTGCAATCGATCTGCAGATTCGTGTTCGTCTCCAGCTCCTAAAGTCTGACGCAATTCAGTACTCTTATCGCAATAAATCGCCACATATATCTTCCATCCTCCGCACACTGCCTAAATTTGATCAGGAGCCAAGAAAACGATGAAATCTGATTTTTCGCGACGAACAGACGTCTCACAACACTCCAATGTGAATTGCGTCGCGTCTGTTTCGCACCCAAAAGTATCTATAGCGTGCGCACAGGAACGTCACGTTAACACTCGCCCACCGATTTGTTCCCCCATGCTACATCGGTGCATATGAATGTGAATCGTGTATTCACGTTATTTTTAACAAATCGCGGAAATACCGTAGAATTTTCACATATTTTACGCCCTCCCAATGTTCTCCAGTTTTTGAATAATTTCTCACTATCTGCAACTTTTACAAAAGATACCATATTGGTATTAAAATATTAATGCATTATTTACTGT
>CM068956.1:177023024-177046327 GCA_035128595.1 Eptatretus atami
GGAGTGGCATGGTTGCTGATGCAGCTTACGTGAAGAGGCACAGTTTGCGACGCAGCTTATGTGGAGTGGCAAGGATGGCGACAGTTTACATGGAGAGGCACAGTTGGTAATGCAGCTTACATGGAGACGAACAGTTGGCGACGCAGTTTATATGGAGAGGCACAGTTGGCGACGCAGTTTACATGGAGAGGCACAGTTGGTGACGCAGTTTACATGGAGAGGCACAGTTGGTAATGCAGCTTACATGGAGAGGAACAGTTGGCGACGCAGTTTTGTATGGAGAGGCACAGTTGGCGACACAGTTTACATGGAGAGGGGAAGTTTGTGATGCAGCTTACATGGAGAGGAACATTTTGTGACAGTTTACATGGAGAGGAAAGGTTGCTGATGCAGTTTACGTGGAGAGGCACAGTTGGTGATGCAGCTTACGTGGAGAGGAACATTTTGTGACGGTTTACATGGAGAGGAAAGGTTGCTGATGCAGCTTACGTGGAGAGGAACATTTTGTGACAGTTTACATGGAGAGGAAAGGTTGCTGATGCAGCTTACGTGGAGAGGCACAGTTGGTGATGCAGCTTACGTGGAGAGGAACATTTTGTGACAGTTTACATGGAGAGGAAAGGTTGCTGATGCAGCTTACGTGGAGAGGAACATTTTGTGACAGTTTACATGGAGAGGAAAGGTTGCTGATGCAGCTTATGTGCAAAGAGGGCAAAGGGAACAGCAAAGAGGGGTGGGGGAACAACAGCAGAGTTGAAGGTCAAGCTCGAGGCAGACTTGGACAAACAATGGGGAGGCAGGAGAGGATGCATGGGTGGACAAGGTGGATGCAGAAGGAAACTCTTAGGAGGGAAAACTGTAAATTTGTAAGGATGAGGGATTGGAGTGAGGTTGGGGGGAGGCGGGGATTAACAAGGGTAGAAAAGATCATGGTTTTGGATTGGGGACGACCTGAGGTGATGATGAATAGCTGTCTTGAAGACCTGAAGGGAAGAATGAGATTGAAGAGGATGTGGAAGTTGGATCCACAGCTGGGAAAAAGATTTCTCACTTCATGAATTCTTCTATTCTGTGTTGAATGATGTTTAGTAATATCTTGCTGGCATGTGAAATCAAGGCAATGATTCAGTCATTTGAACATTCTTTTGGATCACCCTTCATTGGCAATGGTATGTAGACTGACCACTTCCACATTATAGGCCATACAATCCTGCTCCAGATCTGTGTGCAGATAGCTGTTAAAATTTTGATTGCCTCCTCCCAAACTACCTTAAAGAGTTGTATTGGAATTTGATCAGCACCTGGAGCTTTTCCATTTGCCAGCTCATTCGTGGCTCCACGTATCTGGTATTATATCACTATTGGTTCTTGCTCGTGTTCTTTCTTCGAAGGTTGCCATCATATTGCTATCTCATTTGTGTGGAGTTTCGGAATAGTCCTTCCATCTTACTTTCACTTGTTTCTTCTATCAGATATTTTCCTGTTCTACTCTTATGACCCCAATCATAGACCTAAACTTTCCTGTGATCTCTCTGATGTTTTAAAAAGATATGTTGTTTTTCCGGCTCTGTTGTTACTTCCTATCTCTTTACATCCCTCTTTAAAATACACCTTTGTCTTTCCCAGCTTGTCGTTGGTTGTCGGCGTTGAGCCGCTTAATGTCCTCTCTTGGTACACCTTTGGTTTTCATCTCTCTTCTTCTTTCTGCTTTTGAGATGTTGTTTTTGGACTCTTCTTTCACAATGTCTTCAACTTCTTGCCACAATTCATCTGATGTTCTGTCAACCAAGTCCTGCTCTGCAAAACGTTTTATTTATTTATTTATTGCATATTGCTTCAATAATATGCTTCGAAGGTCATATCCTGTAAGAGTTTTTGATATTTTTTACACTTTTCTCAGTTTGACTCGTAGTTCTGCCACAAGTAGTTCATGATCTGTCCGACAGTCTGCGCCTGGCAGGGTATTGGCAGATTGCGGAGCACTTCTCCATCTTCTGTTAATTAGAATGTAGTCAATCTGATTTCTATGTTGCCCATCAGGAGAAGTTCATGTGTACAGTCTACGCTTGGGTTGTTTGAACGATGTGTTTGCAATTATGAGCTCATTCTTCACACAAAACTCCAGCATGTAACCCCTGTCTCATTTTGGACACCAAGTCCGTGCTCTCATGTAATCCCTGGTCCTCCTGCTTCTCCAGTTTTTGCATTCCAGTCTCCCATAACCATTAAGACATCTCGTTCAAACACCTGTTCTACCAGTTCCTCTGACTTCCCATAAAAACTCCTCCACATTTTCTTCATCTGCTGCAGACATTGAAGCACTATCTAAATGATGGTGGTGCTCACTTTCAACCTCGCTGATGTTAACCTATCATTGACTGCATTGTATCCCAGTACCGACTCTGCCGTCTTCTTATTGCAAATTACTGCCACAATATTTATTTTACAAGTTTCGTGACTTGGAAAGACTACTTTTAATCATAGTGTTTGTTGTTGTTGCACATACATTGAGCATATCAAGGTTGCTGAAGTGTCACAGGCTAATACATTACAGTACTTCAAGGGACAATCCTGAATTGTGCAACTCCACGTGTGCATGGAAGGAGCGGTCTGTATTCCAGGGAGGGTGTGATGTTGAGTCTGGGCCGTACAACATTCGCTGAACCTGGTTAGGTCAAATTAAAATGGTGCTGCAGAGGGAGGGAGTGCCTGGATGGTTCAAAAGGTCAAAGTCCACATGATGGATGCTGGATAACGACCTCTTTGGCAGCTCTTTAGACCACGGTGTGACGCAAATCGCCGGTACATCGAAATATACAAAAAGCAGAGTCCTTTCATCTTGTATTCTGCAGATTATTATCTTGCAAATCATTCATGTTTCAGTTCAGAAGTTAAACATCAGTAAATTGATTCTAATGAACATGCACATGATGTGATCTTTGTTTTTGTTTTTTTTTAAAGTTTTACATCAATTGAAGACCATGTTGTACTTTTTATTTTTATTTTTTAACCTTAACGATGTAATTTTCAAAGTGTGCTCCATCCATTCCGATACACAGGCCTACCAAAGGCAGCCATCATCACCCATGAGCGAGCTATGCGTGGTGCATGGGTTCCTTACTTGTGTGGGGTCACGAAAGACGACGTGATCTATACAGCCCTTCCACTCTACCATAGTGCTGCCTCCATCATCGCCCTCTGTGGCTGCATCACCTTGGGTAGTGAAAACATTTTTTTTTATTAGTTCCTGTATTGTCTCAATATTTCAGGTCATATTAGCTGCTCGAAATGAAACATGAATAATTGGAATCCTGAAAGATATCCTCAGATAGAAAGGGAGGAGACCCAAGAGAACTGTCAAAGTCTTTCCCCCTCATTTACTAAAAGTGTTCTTTCTTTTCTTTTGCAGGTGCCACACTGGTTCTGCGCAAAAAGTTCTCTGCAAGCCATTTCTGGAGTGACTGCCGCAAGCATAACGTGACTGTGATACAGTACATAGGAGAGATCTGCCGATACCTCTGCTCCCAGCGCAAGGTGACATCCGTGGCTGTCTTCTTATTTCCTTCCTCTCCGACAATGGATAATCTTTTTTTTTTAACCAGTAATCTAATGTTCGTTGATGAGCGAGTTACATGCATTACAAATAGAACCATGACATTCAGTGAAATAGTGGACAAAAAATTGAAACATGAGGGTGCATGGGCCGTACAACATGTATGCAAAGTATGGGGCCACCGCATGTACATGCCAGATGCGTGAAGGATGCAAATCTCTTCCAGGCAGTCTCCTCGTTGCGTGTGTGTGTATATATATATATATGCGAGATGCGGCTCGAGTCTGGTATTAAGAGCCAGCATGGCCTTAAGAGGAGACCTCAGTGACTTTGAATGGGTTGTAATTGTTGGTACGCATTTGTTGGTGTTGGTGCTTCGGTGACAGGCTGCAGAAATTGCTAACGTGTCTCGAAGGTGATGCCAGCCTGGGAAAAATAATGAAAGACATCAATATTGGAGAGTAATAGTAAGTGTTGGCGCATCCTCAACAAGCATGATGTACAGGCATTCGTCTGGACTGTGAAGCGAAACAGGAGAGCAATGGCAGACAAACTGTGTGCGGAGTTCAATGTGGGCTATGAGCATCCTCTATGTCAAACGGGCAGGAGGGAACTTCAAAGCATTGGATACCATAGCCGGGTTGCTATGCACACAGTGCTCGTAACACCTGGCAATGCCTGTTTGTGAGTCTAGTGGTGCAAGGAGCATAAGCAATGGACTGTCAAGCAGCGGAGGAATGTGATATGGTCTGATGAGTTGGCCTTCACCTTGTTCTAGACGAATGCACGTGTACTCGTGTGGTGATAACCCAGGGAGCTTCACAGTCCCGAATGCCTGGTACCAACAGTACAAGGTTATCACGATTCTATAATGGTGTGGGGTGCGCTTCCCTGACATGGTCTGGGTCCACTTATTCCATTGTAAGGAAGGGTTGATGCAGCGCACTACATTAGTCATTACCGTCCTCAGCGATCATCTGCATACCATGATGGAGCATTTCTTCCCTGCTGGGAGGGGTGTCTTTCAAGTCGATAATGCTCCAGTCCATGTGTTGTCACCGGGTGGTTTGAGGAGTACGAGGACGAAGTTTACCATCTTCCATAACCCTCCCAATCACCGCAATCCCACAGAACACTTGTGGGACTTTCGTGAGAGCGGTCTGAGACAGGTTTCCGCCTCCATCAAGTTAACTTCTTCTTTTTCTTGCGTATGGCAGCTTAGCTGCTGGGATAGCTATCATTTCTTGGAAGCGCGACTGTATCGCTGATGAAGTGACCCTCAACCAGTACACACTGGTACTCATTTCGCCGACCTCGGAAGGATGACAGGCTGAGTCAACCCCCTGGTGTATTAATTCGCGGCCAACGGGGCTTGACTCAGGACCCTAGGATCCCAAGCCACCACCTTACCACTAAGCCAACACCAGGCATATCAAATTGATTTGAAATGGAGAACTTTCTTGTGGAATAAAGGTGCCACATTCTTGCAAAACAATTCCAGACCCTTCTTGACTCCATGCCATGTCATACCCATGCCTTCCTGGATGCATGATGTGGCCAATACCCTAAGTGCACATTCTGTTGGTGTTTCCATTTTTTTTATCGACTACCCGTACTTTTCATTGATTACAAGAGCATGATGAGACAAATATTTAGTGTTGGAGCCCAGTCGTAGGCCCACACGTTAGAACCCAGTAGTCCCCCCACGCTCCATCTTCCACAGAGTTCCCGAGCTGCCCCCCCCAAACACGACTTCCCCAGCTGCCCCTGCCAGGTTCCTAGTCCCCCACCCCAACCATCCATCCCCCAGCTCAAGCCACCACTACCCCCCCATCTTAAACGATAGTCCCCCCAATCTCAACCACGCTGTCCTGTCTCCATGTCTCAACACACCATCTCAACCTGCCCAACCTTGCTCAATCCCCACATCCTGTCTCCCCCTCCCCCCCGGCTCAACCAATCACATCACCCCTCTGGCTCCAGTCGCCCGTCCTGTCCACCAGTCTCAACCTGTCCATCCCACCCCCCCCCCATCTCAATCCAAATCCCACTCTCCCCCCTTCCCCCGCCCAATCCGAACCATCCTCCCAGACTCAACCCACCCCATCTCGTCCTGCCCATCTTGTCCTCCCCCCCCGACTCAACCCGCCCGCCATGGCTAAACCCTTCCGTCACCCCCCTCACTAAACCCACCCCTCGCATGCCCCTGGCAAGAACCCGTATGCCTTCCCCCCTAGCTCAACCCATCAGTGCCGTCCCCCTCCCACCCCCCTCATTTCCCACCTCTGGCTCATTGAGCTCCTCCCATCGCCTCCCAGGCTGAACCCGACCGTCGCTTCCCCCCCCACCTCCCCCAGCTGAACCCACACGTCCTATCCACCCTGGATTTGGATTAACCTGTCCCCATCTCAACCCATCCCGCCCCGTCGCCCACTTCTGGCGCAACCAGCCCGTCCCATGCCACCCCTCCCCCCAGCTCAACCCATCCAACTCCTCCCACTGGCCTAACCCATCCGTGTCGTCCCTCTCCCCCCCCCACCTCTCAGCTCGACCCACCCTTCCCATACCCCATCTGTACCCGTCAGTCCCTGTCCCCCCCCCAGATTAACTAGTCATATCCTGGCCTGGCGCCACCTCAAGCTCAACCGTCGAACTCCTCCTCTCGGCTGAACCTGTCCGCCTCGATCCCCACCCCCAACTCGAACCATCCATCCTGTCCACCCTGCTCAACCTACCCGTTCTTTCACCCCCTGGCTTAAAATGCCCGTGTACCGCCCCCCCCCCAGCCTGTCCTTCCCATATGCCCGGAAAAACCTGCTCAACCCACCAGTCCGCCTCCCCGACTCGACGCACCATTCCGTCCACCCTGGCTCATCCCACCTGTCCCTCCTGCTCAACAACCCATTGTGTATCCTTGACTACCTACCCCCTAGCTGATCCTGCCAGTCCCGTCACCCCTCCCCCCCCGATATTAACCCATCTCATTCCGTTACCCTACTCTGGCTCAGAGTCCCCTAACAGCCCACCTGAACCCACCACAATATGCTCAACCCACCACGGATCAACCTGTCCATCCGTCCTGTCTCAACTCACTCATCCTAGACCCCCTGTGTCAACCTGTCAGTTTCGTTCCCCCCCCCCGATGTCAACCCATCACCCCCCTCTGGCTGCAACAAGCCCCTCGCATCGCCCTCGCCCCCCAAGCTGAACCCATCCATACCGTTCAGCCCAGCTCAACCTGCCCACCTCCTCCCGGTTGAACACATCCTGTCCCACCAAGATGACCTTTCTGAGTCGTTGGGTCTGACAAAATCTGTACCAACCCGGATTTGTGTAACTGGAGCTCGTGATGACTAATTACCCTCACCGAAGGATTCGGAGAGGGCATTGCATGTGGGTCAGTTTGTTTGTTACTTGGCAAAAAAAATTTTGACAAGTATGTTGATCACATGTGTGTGTGTTTGTGTGTTTGTTTGTGTGGTTGCTTGTTTCTTTGTGTTTGTATGTTTGTTTGTCTTTCCGCTCGCCTCCAGCCCAAACCCCTCAACAGATCGTTCTGAAATTCTCAGAGGTTAATGTCACCGACCCTACGACGGCCGCGCATTGAAGTTTCGTAAAATTTGGTCGACCAAAAAGGTCCACATTGGCTAACAGGCCAATTTAAACCAAATTTTCTAAAATTCTCAATTTTAATCCGATTGAATTGAAATTTAAAGAGCATTTTCATGTCAGGTCACTGAATTCAACTACCAATTGATTTTAAGGTTAAAAAGTCAACAAGGGCCTGATTTCTAAAATTGATTGATAGGGCCAAAAACTAAATATATCACTATATTTCAAAAAGTTGTGGACGAGTTATGACAAAACAAGGTGGATGAGTTAAATAAGTGACGCGAACAAGCAGATTGGATTTTGGTTCGGATCCAGCCCATCAGTGGGATACGAAACGTGAACTGTTCCACCTGGCAGAGGTATGTGCTCTACCAAGTACCATTCTACTTTGTGCTGTTTTGCCAAGTTGTCACTCCATGAGTGATTTTTCATTTGTGTGTTTGTCTGTCTGTTTGTCTGCACAGAACTTTCGTGTTTTTCTCCGCAACCGCTTGTCGGATTGAGACAAAATTTTCACCATTGGTGTGACTACTTATGTAGAATGTTTCAATTATAATTATGACATCATGGGTCACGTGGTGTGGTTGTCATATTGGAAAAACAGAAAAAAAATTGGACCTCTGTATCTCTGAAACCGCATCAAGGAAAAAATTGAAACTTGGCACATAGCAAGTACCC
Organism: Eptatretus atami; assembly: GCA_035128595.1. Classification (NCBI taxonomy): domain Eukaryota; kingdom Metazoa; phylum Chordata; class Myxini; order Myxiniformes; family Myxinidae; genus Eptatretus; species Eptatretus atami. The sequence continues at coordinate 177,030,868 of CM068956.1, forward strand.
CTCATGTGGAATGAGGGTGATTTTTTTATGACATTGCACATGTAGAATGCCACATCCGATCAGTATGAAAATTTTTGAGGGTCACCGAGGGATAAAATGGTCTACAGAAAAAAAAATCATGACGTCATCGGTCACGTGATTCAGCAGCCATATTGTTGTTTTTTTTTTTAAACCTTCAAAAATCTTCTTCTCTGAAGTGCCTGAACAGATCGAGTCAAAACTTTACACATTTGACTGCCTGTCCATGAGGAACAACTTCCGTTCATTGACTTCCGGTTCTGGGCTTGGGGAAACGGCAGCTTCTCTCAGGGGTCTCTGCCGACTTTCTCAAAGTTAAGTTTCCGGTCGTTATATGTCATGTTTTAACTGTTTATTTTCTCACCTACATGTTTACCATATGTTCCTAGTTTGGTTTTGTTTCAAAAATCGTGCTATTTTGTGAGTTTTCGTCGACCTTGTCTTACGGGTTCCTTGAGGCCGACTCGTCTTCCCATCAAGGTGCATAATCGTTTTTATTTGTATTCTCTCCCGATTACCATCAATTCCTATTTTCCCCACTTCCCCCCCCCTCCCCAATCTATCCCCCAACTACACACTCTATTTATACCCCGTGTTCCACCACCATCCCTCTCCCTTCCACAGATCTCTTAATGTCTCTGTTCTCCACTGTTTGTCCTTCTCTCGCTCCCATCTTGTCTCATGCCCCCCTTGCTGTGCATTGTGTGTTAGCTCTCATACGAGCCTCGACAATGTGTACAAAAAAAATAAAGGTTCACACATGTGATGTCATTGGTCACATGGTTTGGCAGCCACAGTGGATTTACCCGAAAACCAAAAACAAATCTTCTCCAGAACGGCTGAACAAATCGAGGGGAAACTTCACACAAGTGTTCCCCAAACCATGGGTGTACAAGTGGCGCATAGCAAGCACTCCTCATGGCGAATGAGTGTGGTATTTTTATGATGTCATAGTTGCTTGCCTTCGTTATGACATCATAATTGCATATGTAGAACGCTATATCTGATCAGTATAAAAAATTTTGAGGATCATCTAGGGATAAAATGTTCCACAATTTTTTTTTATGGCGTCATTGGTCACGTGATTCGGCAGCTATATTGTATTGTATTTTATTTTAAACCTTCAAAAATCTTCTTCTCTGAAATGGTTGAAAAGATCGAGGCGAAACTTTACACATACGACTGCCTATCCATGAGGAACAAAGGAGTCGCACATATGACGTCAAAGGTCACATGGTTTGGCAGCCATCTTGTATTTACCTGAAAACCTATAAAAAAAATTCTTGTTTTCTTTGCAATCTTTCTCCTCTGCCCCTCTTACTTGCTGGTTTAAAAAAGGGAAACTCTACATGAGGCAGGAAACCCATGTTAAATTCACAGATTTCATATTGAGGTACACTGATGTCTGCAAATGTTTTTGTCTTGTACACGTGACACGGTTTAGCCCCTCCATGAGGATCATTGTAACAAGGAAAAAAAACAAACAATGTCATGCCCCTAAAATGAATCTGTTTCCCTCTCACCATTGTCATTTCACATGAAGCAAATGCTTTCCTGCAGTGCAATAACCTGTACCTGTGATCACGTGTTCTAGCGTGCAGATGAGCGCGAGCATGCCGTGCGCTTAGCTATTGGAAACGGCCTGCGCCCTGACGTGTGGCAAGAATTCTTAGAACGTTTCGGGAACATTCGCATGTGTGAGCTGTACGCGGCAACCGAGGGCAACGTGGCATTCTTGAACTACCAGGGCAAGCTGGGCTCTATCGGCAGGAGTTCTTCTCTCGCCAAGGTACTGCGGCGGCTCTCCGTTCAAACTGTGCCCCTAAAATAATCGGCATATCTGACTCCAGTGGTGAAAGTGATTTGTTCTCATTTCATTTCCGTGAATCTGATTGGATGTTACACCTTTTCTGCTCCACATCTTGATTGGCTACCACCCCCACCGGTCCTGCCTATTCGGCCATTGGTTCTAAATCTTGTTTTAACTCGTGTATTTATTTACCTGACAGATTTTCATCCCGTTTGACCTCATCGAGTATGACGTTGAACGAGATGAACCACTGAGAGATGCCTCGGGTCACTGCATGCGAGTTGGTTTCGGTAAGTCGGGAGCATCTGCGGGTGAGCACTCTGGGTGAATAATAATCGTCACTTGGTAACCAAATTGCCATGTGGCACACCAGCAGTAACTTTGTTACCTTGGAAGCCTTTAAAGGCCGGTAAAATGAATTATGTGTGTACTCGGGAGTTTTACAAGAAACGCAGAGATGGAGTATCCATCTGAGTGTGGTAGGCAGTGCTTTGATTGGGATTGCGTCCTAGCAAATACTTTTTTTTTTTTAATAATGTGTTGTGATATGCCTGGTGTTGGCTTAATGGTTTGGGTTGTGGGCTTGGGATCCGAGGTCCGGAGTTCAAATCCTGCTTTCTATTGAATTAATACCAGGTGGGGTTTACTCAGCCTGTCATCCTTCTGAGGTCGGCAAATGAGTACCAGCTTGCTGGGGTGATTGACCATTTGAGTATCCTGTGTTGGAGTGGTGACCTTCCAGGATTGTGCCCAATAGCCCAGGAGACTAATTCGGCAGACCAACACTCTGTACAGAGTAGGGATGGACGGACGGACGTTTCCTTACTTGAATGTCAGTATTTATGGATGGAGCATGGATAAACCCAATAGTTGACATCAATGGGATAAGAATTCTCAATAGTCCTCTGATTGTGGAGAGAAAAGTGACGACATAAAGATACCCAGAGTCCCAGAGTAATTGGAGGAATTGGAGGGGATGGAGAGAGGGAGTATTTTTAATGAATTTAATTCTTACCATGGGCTTGAAATATGATTTGGAGGGGGGGGTGAATGGAAAGTGGAGCTCCATTATGATTTGGAGGGGGGGTGGAGAGAGCGGAGCTCCAATTATGATTTTGGGGGATGGGGTGTGGATGGAGAGAGAGGAGCTCCAATTATGATTTGGAAGTTCTCATTTGGTCTGTTTATGTAGAGGGGTATAAGTACTCATCTAAAACAAAACTGATTCCTTTTCCACAGGAAAACCTGGTCTACTCATTGCTCCAGTAACCCGCCTGGCTCCTTTCTTTGGCTACATCGGTAACAAGTCCCTGTCGGAGCGGAAGTTGCTTCGGGGTGTTTTCCGACCGGACGATGTCTATTTCAACACTGGCGATCTAATTGTGCAGGAAAGCGATGGCTATTTGTACTTTAACGATCGTATTGGCGACACGTTCAGGTGAGCCTTTACCCAAAAGTAGTTGCAAAGGTACTTTACACCTTTACAAAGATGGAGACTTGTGGGAGGAATGAAACTACGATGAGGACTAATTGTTGAAGAAACACAACCTTGGGATACCGTCTACTAGCATTAATTGGTGGACGTTAAAGATCCCACGGTATCCTTCGTGAAGAGTGGGTGAGTTATCGCCGGCACCCTGAACAAATCACAAATTTCTGCCCTAACCTACAGGGGGCACTGCATCGGTGACAATGCCATGCCCCTGCAAGAACTGGCACAAACCCGCAGCCAGGTCCTGCATACAACCAACCACTGGGTTACAAAGCTGATAGACGTGGTGTGAATTTGACTCCCAATTGGAAGGTTATGGTGTTGATCTCTTCATCTGTACTTTCTATTTAAGTGAATACCCCCCCCCCCCCCCCCCCCCCCCCCCCCCACCCCCATCATCCTTTGATGGGCAAAGAGGCAGGACATATCTGCACGTTGTCTTGAGAAATACCAAGATCCTTGAGAAATAGCAGCAGAAACGTACAGTAGTTAGGTTTAAACTGGATACAAGTACTTACATGCATCGAGAATAGCGGAGTTCATGGATATTGGCAGAAATGTGTGGGCATGATGGCTTTCTCCTGCATTACTCTTCCTTGTATAAACCGCTAACTTGGAGATACCAAGAAGTGCCCATTTTAAAACTAAACCCACATGTGCGGAAGGGGATGAGAAACATCATACGGCCCACAATATCAGGTGAAAGGCCGGTTTTGTTTCACAATTGTATTAAACTTCAATTGGTTTTCCTCGTGCTGCCCGAACTAAATCTAGATGTCTCCAAGGCAACAGTGGTTGATATGCAACCAGTGCAGTGGTTACAAGGCCCCAATTATTACTGTAACGTTAACGATGACCTCAACGCCACTCAAATCAGAGTCCACAGTGTGTTTAAAGGTCTTAGTCCACAGTACATATGTATCTGTTGAAGGAGAAGTGAATTCTTGCAGACATTTTTGTTTTTTTTATAATACTCACTTGGCTGCGCCTGGTTGGGTTTGAGGGTGGTGGCGTGAAACCCGAATCCTATCTAGGTTCCTCTTGATTGCTCTTTACTGATTCTGGTTCCTTCTGATCACTCCAATGCAGTATTTGGTCTTCCATTTGATTAGACTCCCTACCAACTAACCGGCAAACTAGGTTATAAATGTCGGACTCTTGCTGAGTGCCAAGATTTTCATTATGCAAATATTTACATCATTTGATTAAGGAGGTGAACTGATGTCGTTGTGTTACTGATAGGTCTTTCTCCTCATTTATTGCAGGTGGAAGGGTGAGAATGTCGCCACAACAGAGGTGGCGGACATATTGGCTATGTTGAGTTTCGTGCAGGAAGCCAACGTCTATGGGGTCAGCGTTCCTGGTGAGGTTAGGATGACCCTTTTGATGACCTGAAAAGGATTTAAACTAATTGTTTCCTGCTTTGAGGCCTTTACCGCATCCAATTTTTAACCTGGCTTGTACGTTCAGTTCCAGTAAACACTTTCCTTGGAATGGGATTTTGTGGGCCCGGTGTATTGGTAATAACCCCAAAAGACCCCAAATGGTTTCGTGTTGTTTGGGTGGAATAGTTTTCTGAATGGGATCAAACCTACATTGTAAAAATGGTGACGTCACCAGAAAGACGTTTGTGCACTTTGACCCTCAGTGGGTGGTCTTCGAATAAATTTTGAATTCAGCTATGGCCAGGTACAAAATGGTCTAGTCCTTTTGAGAACACCTGTAACGTTCACAAATAGATGTTCCTTCTTCTTTCGTGTGCAGCGCATGGCTCCGAGTAACATCACTGGCTGAGTCTGTGCCGCTGATGCAGTGCCCCCTGTAGTTTAGGGAAGGAATTTGTAATTTGTTCATCGTGCCGACGATGGCTCGTCTACTCTTCGCGAAGGACACTGCTCTGCGATATTTGACGTCCACCAACTAATGCCGGCAGACGGATGTCCAGTTTAACATCTATCTGAGGGATGGTGCACCATGTGATGCAACCAAGCCCTACCTGTAAAGCACCAACCTGACAGTTTATATTCAGGGCAGGAATCAAACCTCGACTAGACAGCTCAAAGTTATCTCTGCACCATCTTGTCAGAACAACCTGATACCAGACATCACTAAATAATGAGACAGTAACCACATGCTTGACCTCTTACTCTAAAGGTTAGAAATGTGGTGACAGCACGTTTAAGATGATCGTTGTTATGTAAAAGGATGGAGGTTTATTTATTTATTTATTACAACCTGTGCTATAAACGTCAATTTTGTCCATATTTGGCCTTCCTTTTTATGCCTTCTTGCTCCAATACCTTTTCACCGATAAATTTAATGTTTTTTTTTTCTTTTCTTTGAAAGCCTGTGTGGTGTTTCTTTATGTGGACCTATGTGTACTTTCTATGTGAGCACATTGTTGTGAAACGCAGGCCACGAAGGAAAGATCGGAATGGCTGCTCTGGTGCTGAAGCCGGAGGAGAAATTGGATGCGACCGCATTATGTACCCATGTGTGCCATTACCTTCCCACCTATGCACGGCCACGATTTCTCCGTCTTCAGGTATCGTATGACCAGCATTTATTTTGCATGGAAATATATATCCTGAGTTGGGACCATTCCCATAATTTATTAAAAGGTTGTGCCTCATTCTGCAAGTTGCAGAGGCTTACTTGGTCTTTGCCTGGTGCTCTGGTCCTGACAAAGCAGGAAGCTTTTCTACCCTCCTATTTCATTTGAGACGAGCTACCCATCGCTTCTTTTTCTTATTTTGTATGATGTTGTAGGCAATTATGATTGAAGATCTATCTAGTCATGAGAGCCATATGATTGCTGCATTAGTGGCCGAATGTAGTTATGCAAAGGACTTGCTGAATTTCCTCTACACACAGTCCTGCACTACCTGTCGGACTGTCTGATCTTTATAGCCACAGGTACACTCTGGGCTATCAGTTTGCTTCCACTTAACCATATTATGAGTGGTCCTTGCATGTGGAGTTCGCAGTCGATCAAGACCACTCCACTGGCGTCTCTCACTGTACTGATGATGCCTTTTTTTTTGAAAACTGATGCCTTTTCTCATTATGCTGCCACAACTCCTTATCATTAGTACAGTATTGGTCCCTGCAGGTCCCCTAAGCCAGAAAGGCTTCTGTGACTTCAAAGTTTTCAAGGGTTCAGTAGCTCTTAGTGGATTGGAAGGTCAGCATTGGATTGTGTCTGAACTTACGCTCGGGACGTTTGCTTGCATGTGAATGTCCGGGGGTGCGATGTTAGTGAGCACAAGGAGCCACTGTTGAGGGGTTGACTTCAGTGTGCCAGATACAATTCTCATGCAGAGTTCAGGATAATGTCAAGGTGCTTAGTGTGACTGCATGCAGCCTAGATAGGTGCACAGTACTCTGCAGTGGAATACACTAAAGTGAGGGTAGAAGTACGAATGCTGTGTATCCCAGCTCCCCAGCTCATGACAGCAAGCTTACGGATGAGGTTCACTCGAGTATTCTTTCTTTAGATGTTTCCTGTAATGCATGCTGTGATCCACAGTGATGACAAGATATTTGGGATGTAGTGGGGCAACTTAGCATAACAATTGTGCATTTGTGAGGAAAGCACCAAATTTGGCACACTAGTAGCCTACATATTATGAACAGATTTGGATATTGGCCATCTCAAAATTTTTGATGGCAGTGGAAAATGGCTGCCACAGCCATCAGCGGCTGAATTTGAGATGGCCCAATATCCAAATCTGTTCATAATATGTTAGGCTACTAGTGTGCCAAATTTGGTGCTTTCCTCACAAATGCACAATTGTTATGCTATATTTACTAAGTTGCCCCACTAATGTGTTTATTCTGGACTGACTTACCACAGAAGGAAAACATCTAGTTGCATTAGCCAGGTGAATGCTAGAATGAACAGCAGTGACAATAGTTTTTGATGGTCGGAGTCTCCATTTGGTGAAATACTCCTCCAAAACTTTGACGTCATAAGTCAGAATTCTGCTCACATCAATATTGCATAATTGGTAGGCCATTTTCTGATCATGAACAAGTGTCTCGTTTGTCAGTAAAGATGTGGACTGAATAATACCTGGCTCCTTGACTTTCCGCAATGAGAGGCCCTTGAGCTCACGGTTCAGCTTTCTTCAGAGTATCAGTGACACCATCGCTCGGAAACATTTTCCTTTTCCCAAATATAACGGGGCCGATTGGAATGACCAGGTCTCTGCTAGAACCCTATCGGGAGGCCTGCGCCAACATCTCAGGAAGAAATTAAGGCGAGACCGTACAAGTTTTTCCACGGGGTCCTCACACCGTCGGCACGTACTAGAGCCGATCCCAAGTTTCTCCACATGGTTCTCACACCGCTGGCACATTCCGGAGCCGATCCCTCCTTTCTCCACGGGGTCCTTACACTGTCGGCACGTACCAGAGCCGATCCCTAGTTTCTCCACATAGTCCTCATGCCGTCGGGACATACCGGAGCCGATCCCTCATTTCTCCGTGTGATCCTTATGCCGTCAGTATGTACCGGAGCAGATCCCTCATTTCTACTCGGGGCACCCAGCCAACTAACAGGAGGTCTGAGCATGGAAGTTGAGGAGCATATTTGCAAAAGCGTGCTCAGGGTTGAACTGAGTGGCTTTTGAACCGAGTGATTTTTGTGAAAAACATTTACTTGTAAGCTGAATAGACATGACCTTAATGTCTTAAGGAGAGCAGGTAGAGCAGGACAAAGGGGAGGGAAGAGGGAAAAGGAGGGGGAGTGAGTGGGGTGGAAGTTGGGATGAGTGCCTCGAGGGTGGGGGAGAGGAGTCGGGTGTGGAGGGAGAGAGGCAGGCAGGGAGAAGGGAGCAGCGAGAGGAGAAAGAGCAGTGTGTGTGCATGCGCGTACACAGGATGATGATAACAGGCTGGGATCATAGGTCCAGCACGTCAGCCCACGCAGTGCTGTTGATTGATGAGCAGAGCATTCCAAACTGATCAAGACGTTACTGGCTCTGCCAGGCGGGCAATGGTTCAGATGTGAGGTCTGGCTTGGCGGTTTGAACGTGGGATCGATGGAGGAGAGAGGAGTCGAGGTGATTGAGTTGATGCAGAGAAGGCGGTTGGAAGTGTGTTGCATGCAGAAGACCAGATGTAAAGGAGACAGGGTGAGGAGGATGGTAGGAGAATACAAGCTGTTGTACGCACATGGGGATGGAAGGCATAATGGCGTGGGAGTAATTGTATTGGAAGAGATCAGCAAGCAGGTGGTCAGAGTGGAAAGATGAGAGGGACGGATGATTATGGCATGGGTGGTGATACAGAGGCAAATGGTGTGTGTTATGTCAGTATATGGGCCACAAATGGGAAGGACTGGGGTGGAGAAGCAGGAATTCAGGGAAGCACTGGAGAGGTTCAGCTGGAGGTGATGATGTGCATTGCAGGGGACTTTAACTCGCATGTGGGAGTAGCGGAGCCAGGTGAAGGGGAATGTGTTGGTAAATTTGGTGGGGAATGAGGAATAGAGAAGGTCAAGAGCTGGTGAAGCCCATGGTGAGGAATGAGATGGCCGTAGCTGGTTCAGTCTTTCAAAAGCAGGAAAGCTGCAAGATTACTTCTTGGAGTGGACAGCATAGAACAGAACTGGATTTGGTTGTGGTAAGGCAGTGACAGTGGTGGAGGGTTAAGGATTGTAAACTAGTGGCGGGAGAGCATGTTACCACCGAGCACAAGCCTGTGGTGTTTGTGGTGGGATGGGAAAAAGGAGGGAGGTAAAGAGCAGGGGTCGGAAGATTATTAGATGGGGGAAGTGTAGGGGTAACATCGACGTAGAGAACAAGGAGAAGATTAGGGTCAAGTATGAGCAACTTTGTGAAGAAGCAGAAGGTTTGGAGGAGTGGAAGAAGTACAAAGAGTCTTTTAGGGGAACTTCAGAAGTTTTGTGTGGAAGGACATCAGGGATGAATGCACGCCAGGCAATCTGCGAGTGGCACTCCACATCAAGGCTCAAAGCTCCAGTCTAAGGGTTTGGGTGCTCCGATCATCCTCATCGACCCAACCAGAAGCAAAAGGCCAGCGTCTCCTTTCACCACACGAGCCAAACCGCCTCAACACGAATTCAATGGCCGTGTCGTCCTCTTCGGCATGCGCTCAAGCTCCACTCTCGCCTCTCCAAACAATGCACCTCATGCCTCCACTCTGATCATGACTGTCCCAAAATGCCAAGCCAACTCCTTCTTCCTCTTAAAATGCGCAACCTCTTTCCTTTGACCTCAATCGCACCGATATATCATCCTATAAAGTCGGCGGAAGCCTCTCACAATGCGCCAGCAAACCTTCCTCTGTTTTTTCATGCCTATATATCTTCCGCTTCCAGGGTGTGGCCTGCTCGCACCAAACTCGGCAAGGAGGGGTTGCTCCTGCTCGGCCAGCTCCAGCTTCTGACGTCACGCTCATCAATCGAACTTCAGGGGCGTGACTTTGCTTGTTGTCAACCTTTGAAGGCGGGGCTTTCTGCCCATTTGTTATGGTTTCAGGAACGCATTCCCCACCTTCATTGCCGGTCTTGAAATATAAAAACAGGGGAAAATCACAGAGGGCAATCACATACTGTGGAACTTATTCTTACTTCCAAGGTTAATTAACACTGCACCACCGCTCGTGTGGTGACACGAAACACTTAAGCTCACAGATTCCCTACTTAGGGCCCTGTCACACCTTGACGTTTTAACCAGCAATGGCAACGTATAAAAATGTATGTAAAACGTTGGCGTACGCTGAAATTTTGATGTTTTTTTTTAAAGTTTTGGGCGTATTCATAACGTGTTGGTCGTATGCATAACATATTAGTACGGGCACAGAACGTTTCGTTGTGTTATTGATAACTTATACCAACGAATGCTTAGCCTGTTGTCGGCGTTCACAACCTATGCCCAACGATAGTTTAACTTACGCATAGCGCGCTAAACGTATCGCCGGCGAACTCGTGGCGTAGCCTGTTAAAAACCTGCCGGACACCGATTTAAATCATAACCGCCTGAGAATTTGAAGTGTCACATCGCAGTCACACCTTGACGATTTTGCCAGCGTATGCCGCCTATGAAAAATGTGTCTAAAACGCTAGGCGCACGTCAAATACGGTATAGGTAAGTTGTGTATACGTTAAAGAGTAGGCTGGAAAACAATGAAGTACGCTGTCATATTACGTGTACGTGTAATACGTCGTGAAATTTCAAGCATGCTGAAAATTTTACGACGTACTTGGCGTATGGCTAACACGTTCCGCATGCGTTGTCATATGTTCCTGGCACGCTCCGCGATCGTTTACACACGACGGACACACGTTACTTGTAGGTTACTCATAAGTCAAAACACGTCAAGGTAATATTTAACATACCCGCAACTAATTTCACCAATGGTAATGTCCTTTTAACCTATGAGTGCGTGCTCTGAACCTATGTTTAACGTGCTTGAAACCTATGAGTAACGTGCATTGAACCTATTTGTAACTTGCCTTGAACCAATGACTAGCGTGCTATGAACCTCTGAGTAACGTGCGTTTAATCTACAGTATGTGTAGCATGCTTTGAACCTAAGTATAACGTGCTTCTAACCTTTGAGTAACATGCTTTGAACCTATGTGTAACGGATCTCAAACGCACATTGTCGTATGTAGACGAATTAGATTGACGTCTTCCGGACGACCACAGCACTTACTGAAAGTGTTTCTAACTTACATCTACCATGTAATGGCGTATGGCAGCGTTAAGGGGAATTGGTATATACAAATGGGCTTCACAAGAGGAACCCATCATTGTTCCAGACTCCATGTTGAGTAGATGTCAATGCCAGTAGTATCAATAGTAGTAATACTATTAGTAGTAGTTGGTGTGCGTGACAGTAGTAATAGTAGTAGTAGTAGTTGTGTAGTAGCATTGGTAGTAGTAGTATGTCTATGTCAGTAAGTAGTAGTAGTATTGGTAGTAGTAGTAGGTCCATGTCAGTAGTAGTATGTGAGCGTGATGGGGAGGGTGTGGGTGATGATGGATCCTTTATCGTCCACGAATAGGAGACTACTTTGCACCATTGTTCGATGTTCTTTTCAGCTAATTTTTTTTCCTCATTCCCACGATGAAATATTTCTTTGTTTTACTTTTTAAAGTATTAAAAACGACTTTGACAAATGCATAATGTACTAGTAATGAACACAGAACGCTTCGATAACTTATAGATAAGTTATACCAACGATTGTTTATCGTGTTTTAGTCGTCCACAACCTATGCCCAACGATAGTGTAGCGTATGCATAGCGTAATAATTCCAAGCACGTTATTCATAGGTTATAAATAAGTCACGGGTACCCTAAACATTACTTTGATGTGTTTCGACGTATGAGGAACTTTTAAGTAGCATGTTGCGAAGTGTGAACAACGTTCGTGTAGCGTGCTTACAAAACGTTACTCATAGGTTAGAAATAAGTTTCGGGTACGCGAATGTTACCTCTACGTGTTTCGACTTATGAGTAACATACAATTAACGTGTGTCAACTATCGCATAACGTGCTACAACTTATGGCCAGCGTAGCGGAACGTGTGAGCCAAACGCGAGTACGTCGTAAAATTTCAAGCATGCAAAATTTTTTTGAGAACCAAAAAGTACAACGTTTTAAACCAGCGTAATACGACCTATGGTAGTGTTTTTCAGCGTGCACCTAACGTACACAAAACGTACCCATAACGTATTCGACGTGTGCCAGCGTTTTAGAACAAATTTTTCATAAATCGGCATACGCTGGCTAAATCGTCAAGGTGTGACAGCCCCTTTACTCACATCGAGATGCCTCCTACTCGTCCACGGACCAAGCAACTCCACACAATGCTATATTCCCTATTAGATTCTTCCATGTACCCCCACAATCACAACAATACCTTTATTAGTGTATACGGACAATTTACATGCTGTAGAATTGTAAACTTGCCACATTTGATACACCTCCACATGACCAGTCAATGAACTTGTACCTCAAACTCATACACAGCGTTTCGGAGATTACACTGGTAGAATGGCCTGAGTAGCATCTGTGATCCCCTGTCGAAGTCCAACTTTTACTGGCATGCTTTGTGTGGTGCACCAATGTTTGAAAACGACCCCACATTGCCCGAAAGGCAGGTAGCTTAGCAGGAAGGTGAGAGCTTAGATTTACCGACCGACTTCTGTTCCTCAAGAGTCGGCTTTCAATCATTCCTACTTCTCCCTCGCAATTTTGTCAAAGATCACCTTTGGACACTTTGAGATGCAATAGTTACTTTTAGGACTTTTGATATGGAAGACTATCATTTCCACTTTTTTATATTATTATTTGCTTTCATGTTGCATACACAGGATGCCATGGAGTTGACGAGCACATTTAAACACAAGAAGGTGCGCCTTGTGAAGGAGGCCTTCGACCCCACTCTCGTGACGGATCCTCTTTATCTGCTGGATGAGAAAGCTGGAACTTACCGACCGCTCGATACAGCCACGTTTGAGCTCATCCGAGACGGAGAAGTTCGACTGTGATGGAGAAGAGGTTTCTTTGGATGCAAAGCCTAAACCTCACAGTAAAAGTGGACTTGAAATAATCCCAGCACAGAAGTGCTTTTGTGAAAGATACGCAACAGGTGGGAGACTTCCTGGTGATGTGTAATCGTGTCGTCAATGTTAGAACTTTAAATCTGCACCAAATAGAGCTTTTATCTCTCCCAAAATTTATAAGTTGTGCCTCATCATACGTGATTATGATGGTGTATTTAATTTCATTACAAATATGAGAATCTTCTATTGAGAAAGAGTGCAATTTCCGTAAAGCCAACTGATCCCATTGTGGTTAAAAAAGAATATTCGTTTGAAATTTTTTTTGCACCATTTAGAAGAGGTATGCAGGTGATCTCATTTTCAACTAGAATGGCACACGGTGGAGTGCATACCTTTGCCAGGCTGAATGGTGTACGCTTTGTAGACCATTGATTTGCCTGGTGTTGGCTTAATGGTTTGGGTGGTGGGCTTTGGATCCTAGGATCCTGAGTTCAAATCCCACTCAGTGGTTGAATTGATACCAGGTGGGGTTAACTCTGCCTGTCATCCTTCTGAGTTTGGCAAAATGAGTGACAGCTTGTTGGTATCCTGTGTCGGAGTGGTGACCCATCCAGGATTGTGCCCAATAGCAAAGGAGACTGCTAAGGCAGCAGCAACGCTCTGCACAGAGTATGGTCCCAATGGATGGATTGATCCCATTGATAGGCCGGATCTGGATTGTTCTCGTCACCCACCCAACTCGTACACCAAATTTTGTCTTAATCCGTCCGCAACTTTTTGAGATCACACTGTATACCTTTTTTGGCCCCATCTCTCAATGAAGAATCACTTAAAAATTCTCTGATACAGATCCGGATCTTCACCAAAATCGAATCAATTCATCCTTGTCACACACCCAACCTGTCCACAAAGTTATGGCTGAAAACGTCCAGAACTTGAGATCCAATCTGTTCACAAACAAACAAACACAGACAGACAGATGTGAAAACATAACCTCCGTACACCTTTGGTGACAGAAGTAAGAAATACCCCATTTTTCATATCTGATATTTATCTCATGAGAAATGGTTTCCATAAGAGGTTATTGCGGTGGTTGAGGGAGGTTGTGTATCAAGGTACTTTTTGCAGGCAACATGTTGTAAATGAATTTTTATGATTTACATTCACTTGTAATATTCTATTGTGTAGATTGGCCTGTGACATGTGAAACCCAGATGTTGTTGTGCATTGTATATTAATATTCCTATAATGTTGAGGTACATTTATGTCTACTGATGTCTTTGTCCCACAAGTCATTTCTAAACAAGCCCGGTCACAAACAGCTCCCAGGTCCTTGTCAAACTGAGTTCTCATGGTTTTAATGCATCTCTATTTAACTTTTTTAAGCTATTCTGATACATTTTGACATCTTTGTCTATCATGAGAAAGAGATGACTTGTTTGATGAATCGTTGGTCAATGTAAAGTGAACAACAACGAAAAGCTTTGAAACCCTTTCATCGAAACATGTCAATGTCATGTTTCCTTGATGTGGAAGTTACATTAAAAGGAGGACTGCATTTTATTGATCCATGATTGAAGAGTTTATGTGCAATTCTATTGTGATATGACAACAAAATTTAAGGCCTTTAGTTTAAAGCTTCCTCGGTGCTCTTCCATTAATGAATTCATTTCATTTTCCCGATTCAAATCGGCTTCATATTGATCCCCAGAGGGCAAAAATTCAAGCTTGTGATATTTATAGTTCCCTTTTCAGGACCATCAAAGTGTGGAGCCAATGTGAGACCATTCTGGCAGGAATGTAAAAATAGTCCATCTTGAGATGGTCAAGGGTATTCACTAGCGATGCAATGCCAACAGGGCAGGGAGCAGTGCCAGTAGGGTGGCAACGAAGATTCCAAGGACCAGCACTGCAGCCACCAAAGGTCGACAGCACAAGCGGCCCGCAGTGCTATGGCGGTGGAGGAGGACGTCGTAGCCCGGTGTGTAGCTCTCCTCCATCCAATACGACAACGAGTCAGGGCCAAGAATGGCCGTGGCAGCACGCTGAAACAACCCACAAGCCAAGGTGGTCTTTGCAAATGAGTAGATACTGTGGCAAAATCAACCAGGAAAACTGCCAATACTCAGGCCCATTGTTTTGGTCACTCGGTGACCTTCAAAGGGGAGGAGGAGGAGGAGGAGGAGGAGGAGGAGGAGGAGGAAAGGCCTGCGTCTATTATCCACATCCATGAGGAGATTTGTACTGCACTCATAATATTTGTGCTACCGAAGCAGTTTCTTGGCATGGGTGACACTGGATGATTTGTCAATACCTTCTCAGCACAACATTCAGTTGGGACAGGAATTTGTAATTTATTCCAGGGTGGCAGCGATAACTCACCAACTCTTTGTGAAGGACACTGGGATCGCAAATATCCACAAACGAATGATGACATGGGATGCCCAGTTTAATGTCAATTTGAAGGATGGCACACACTGATGCCATGCAGGCAAAACAACTACGATGACAGTTTAAAACTCGGTTGAGATTCAAACCCAGGGAAGATAGCTCAAGGGGGGAGTGTACGAACCTCAAGGCTATCCTGCCAGTCCATAC